>OZ007567.1:55200141-55505141 GCA_963931925.1 Onchidella celtica | reverse complement strand
TAATTTTAGGACCCCAATTAAATGAAAATTACAACCACAATTAGCATTTTCCAACATCACCACCATCACTGCCATCACCATTAACGAGCTTCATCGTCAATCACTGACTGGCTCTTCATCACACAGCCAACCAAAGCAACGCTGTCGGTAATTTTTGATACTGTATTTATCACACTAAATCTCGACCTGGTAGAGTGCATTGCATGGAAATAACGGATTTATATGTTCTCCTTTTCAATGATGTTGAGATCCTAGACGTTTGCACAGTTTGCCACACACTTTTTTGCTCTTTAAATGCAACACTGTTCTAACAGATTTATTGTAGTTGTCTATCATGAAAATTAAAATGTAAAAAACAACAACAACAAAAAACATACAACTTTTGCATTATGACTGACGAAATCCTCCCCCTCCCCCCCCCCCCACCCCCGCTATTTTCAAGATTTTCTATACGCAAAGGGTGGCCAAATAATCCACCTTTAACTTGGCTCAGGGGGAACTTTGAACAAATTGCATAATTCACCACAGAATTATGCTATTAGCCCAATTTGTGGATGCCGAAGACCGGTTGGTGCAAGCACTAAATATTATATAATAATTTAACTGTCTTAAACATAACACCTGGAGAAAAAAAAAAGTGGAAAGAACTGTTCATGAATATGACTGTTTTTAACCGGGAATTTTCTACGCACCACAATGTATCACCAGCGATACACTCATTAATTATCACTCGGTTGCAGTTCCCATAAGAACTTAACGAGCGAAAAGTAAGTTATGTTTAGTGTTTTCTACAACATACATAATAAACCAAGTAAATGACCATGAAAAATCCCTTAATTATGTCCTTAAGAACAAATTCTCACGAAATCAGAATTCGTCCACGAGCACAATGTAGGCGGGGCTTTGGAAGTCTAAGATAAAAATAAACAAAACGACCTAAAAATTAATTATCATCAAATTCATTGTTTTGTGTTTTATGGTGGTCATACAAACAAACAAACAAACCACGGTATTTCAGGTTATTGTCAAACTGTTCTTTTATTGATTTGATCTTTCACCGAGGTACAGTTTGATGGGCGAGGGGGAGAGTAATACATCTTCTGAATGTTTTTGTTGGTTTTACTCATGACAAAAGTTAGCGCTTTGTGTCACCCTTTCCCTGAAAGGATTGTAAGCTGGTTGTCTGAATAATTTCATTCTCGCTGTTTCAGTTTGGCTGTACATGGTATTCTGTAGTGAAGTGCCTCCACTCAACAGAAATCAGAATTATTAAATGACTTTCTGCAAAATCAGTATTTCTGTACACTGCTCGGTGTAATTTTACAATGTAACTTTTATCTTGACCTTAAGACACAGCCATGTCCGCAAAAATCCTTTAGGTGCAGGATCTGGACATTCGCCGTGACGTACAAGTGAAAAACTTCATGTATGAAGATTCCCTGTCGTGTCTTAGGGTAGCCACACAAAGGCCACCGAATTCGGTCACCGAGCCACTAGGCGCTTTAGGTGAGAAGAATTGCACTATATAATTTCAACAACTGCACATAGAGCCCACCTAGATTCGGTCCGTTTATATAGTGCAATTCTTCTCACCTAAAGCGCCTAGTGGCTCGGTGACCGAATTCGGTGGCCTTTGTGTGGCTACCCTTACACCTGTTCTCTTCTCACTATCATCATGAGCATAAAAATAAGGATGGTTGTTGGTACATACGAGATGGCCAAGAGATAGTATTATTTTAAGCATAATTTTCCGACTTATAACCCTCCATCTAGTGGGGTGTCTTCAGCTACCAGAGATCAGCATTATTAAAAGACTTGTCTGCAAGATCAGTAGATCCTGGTAGGATAATTATTGAACTTTGTAAATTGTCAGGTGGAATTTAGTAAAGTGAAGATCATCGCTACTTTCCTGGCAAATTCCGGTTTACACACACACACACACACAAAAAAAAGTTCTACGTTCGGAAAAAAACTGAATTCATGTCATCACTGCACTTCAGTTGACATCTCGTTTATCTCTCATTAATTCCAAACCTACACGTTAATTTCCAGACCATATATCCAGAGTTAGAGTAGGAACGACACTCAATAATTGTTATTATTTTCGTAATGCCTTGTTTGCGGGGGCTCAAACTCTGTCGTCAGACTTCTCGAAAGTAGAACCAAGGGTTCTAGAACACTATCTTGTATACTTGGCGTAAACGAATTGTTTACCTTTGAGAGAAAGGGGAAACCAGGTGAAGAAAGGGGTAGCGGCCCTGGTTTTCACTTCCACACCAGGTACAACAGACGGACATGTTTTACTACCTCGGTGTTTAGGCTCGCAGTAGAAAATACACAGGGGTCTGAAGTCTGAAAACACTATCGCCACGCATCGTAAATCATCCCAACTGGACGTTAAACTGACCGTGAGCGTTTAATGACCGGCTGAGTGGAAATGAATCCAGATAGCCGTCACTGGGGCTAGACATTTCAGGACGTATGCGGCCTGCCTGGTATCTTTATGGCCTCGGTGGTCCGCGGAAATAGGGATGGAATGGGATAGAGATGCTAACAAACAGACGTAGAAAATCATTCTGTTGCTCTGCTAGTCTGTTCAAATAGAAATAGCTGCCTTCATTATTTAAAACTGGGAATATCAATACAATTGTGATGGGTTTTATATCTCTGATTATTCACTCATGTTACCTCGCCTCAGTATGGGACTTCAGTAAAAGTGTATACAAGAAATGTGTAGCCGACCGACAAAACGGGGCACATTTCGGTACTACCTGATTCGAGAAAATCGTTAAAAGGCAAGAATGGGTCGATTTTATCGAGTTTGGGTTTTCAGTATTTTTAAAAGTTTAGTCTCTTTACTATTCCTTTTCCAAATGATAATCCTGTTTGAGAAGGGTAAATACCTCAAAATTGACTTCGGATCGAGTCACCATCAATACTTTTGATTAAAACCTGAAATTTTAAAAGCGTTTTTCTCAGAACTGTGGTTCTGTCACTTCCTGTCCTTGATAGGCCATATTATCTTCTGTACTAATTAAATTACAGCTCTTTTTTCAAATTCTTTTTTTTATTTGGTGATACAAATATCTCCATACCACCAAATTACAGTTGTATAACAGAGTTACCCCCTCCAAAAAAACAGCCCAGTCAGCAACCCTAGGGAAATCCCACGCGTAGGATTGACATCAAGTCTGAACATAAGAATGACATCGTTCTTATGTAGATCCGCTGGTTACGACATCGCGCCGACCTCAGTTTGATGTAAGGAATCCTGCCAACTTCGGGTTGACTTAAGGTCATTAGCTGGGAGAGCAATGCTGGTTGAAAATAGCAAAATCCTTTTAGAATGACGTCCAGACTCTATTGTATTAACCATACTCTAGTCTCCTTCATATCCTGAGCAATCGGCTTTGGGATCAAGTAAAGCTACCTGGTTTTCAACTTTGTAAATTGTCAGGTAGAATTTAGTAAGGTGAAGATCCTCATTATTTCCCTGGCGGCCCAACCTGGGATGCCGGCTGAATCATTAAATCTATACTAATAAACCGATAATCCCCAATTATGTCCGCCCATTTCACCTTTTAGGTCTTCACGGATCACCCACGGCCAGAAATAATTATAGAAAACGCATTTTTCTAAACCTCTGAAGTTATACTTTAGAGCTCCCGATTACGCATGAGCTGACGCCTTCCATTGGATTTATTCGTTATTTAATAGTCTTGTTTACGATTTTCGGGGCGCTTTACTGCGTAGCAAAAACAGGTTTTCCATAAACTGTTTTTTTTTTGTACAGAAGCTGAAAAAAATGGGTTCTATAAATTAAACGAACAAAATCAATGCAGAAATAATTCCGAGATGTTGACTGGTTAATTTTAGTGGCGTAGAGCATGCTTGCCTATCCCTTAACATGCTTTGTGTGTTGTCATTCTACTGGTTAAAGTTACAAGATAAGAATCTCTTTATTGTCCCACGAGGGAACTTCTCTTTCACAGAGCGTTTAAGAGCACACACATGGGGTATGTCACGAGCAGAGTTAGGGTCTTGGGGATGTTACGACTGCACGAGAGGCAGCTAACTCACACTCGGACACTACCACACAAGAAAAGTACTAAATAACGAGAGCGTATATATGTCAGGCCGGTCAGGCCATAGTTTACATAAATATTAATAACAAAACAAAAGACAATAGAGGTATATATTCAAACCAAAAACTCTAATTAATAACTTAACCAATGATATTCATGTAACTATGGAGGTACTGCAATCAATAGTAAATAGGTATATTATACGAAACTGGATATCAATTTAAAGTGACAGTTGAGTCGCCACTGGCCAGTCGCCAGGCAAACTCTCCATAAATCATATGGGCTTAAATGTTAGGAGAGCCCAGTACGTTCAAAGCCTACAGAAGCACTCTTCGGCTTGTAGGTAATTTAAGCAGTTGCCAAAAGACTATATTTTATGCACAATCACTATTCAATTCATCAACAATGTGCTATATTATTCCAATCATACTATGGCAATAGATCTATCATAGAGGACACTCGTGGTCGAGTGCCAGCTGGGGTTTCCTTAGTCTTCCTATGAGGCTGTAGTTCTCTCTCTATCTCCGATCTCTATTATACTTGAATAATTAAGATATAATTACCATTGCTCACGCCTACTGAGAGGCGCGAACATCAAAATAGCGCAGCGTGGGCTTTCAAAGGTCAGCCCACTCAGACCTTTCTTTCTAGAGCTCAGTCAGTCCGTTAGCAAGGACTTCTTAGTCTTCAGACCACACAGTTCAGGTACTGGCCAACCGGAGATACTTCACGAAACGATGCTTCTCTCGTCTGTATTCACCTAATCTGAACGTTACACGATGTTATATACTATCTAACTACCCAGCGTGCTAGTCCGCTGGCCCAATTAGTTCAGCTATCTCATAGGTCGAAACCTCCCACCATTTTAACTGTAGTAATACGTCTGCACTATTCTACCAGCCAGTTAACGTGCAAAAACTTGTCTAGTCATACTTAACAATGTCAACTGTCCCCACCTTGTTTCACCCCTACTCCATTACTTATTAATCACGAACATTAAAGCCGACAAGCGTGAATCTAACAGTTTAACTTTACATTTATTTACTCACCAACTATAATTTGGCGAGGACCGTTCAAGGCCACCAGCCAATTTCTCATGGCCCTGGTAAACAACAACAACTCACTCTCTGCGTGAGTTTTAACAATATCCGAATCATGACACATCCCCCACCCCAGTTAAAATTTGCAATTTTAACGATATAAATTATTATCGTAAAGGGAAGGCATGAGTCGAGAAATTGCTCGAAAGGTTAACTTAACTAAGAATACTAGGTAATAACTAAGACTAGTACTAAAGTTGAAAAAAACCTACAGGACGGGTATCATTGATGGACAAAACTTCATGAAAATCTTAAGGCTCCGTCCAAAAGTATATATCTCTCTGAGGATTAAATCTTACCTCTAAATAGGTAGACATTAACAATCATAACTCTAAAATTTTAGAGTACAACACTGATCCTGCGCGAATGTCATCAGGAATGCATACATACAATGAATAATACTCAAGAAAAGATAACTATAGTAGCATCGATGGCATTAGTGGATCTGGACTCCTGGTCTGCCATGATCTTCTCGTCCTCGACCCTGGGCAACAACGTCTGGTGTGGCCAAAATACGGGTCGACGTCAGTAAAATAGCTGTTGGAACAAAGGAAAGCACAGGGGTAGGTGAAAAGTGTTCACAATGGGTGAACAATATGTGATACCATCCCTCGGTCTCTGAATGAGGTGCTAATCAGTATCCAACGCCAATACATATGACAGACTAAAATACAACAAGATTAAGGTAACCGTGATAATAGGTCGGCATGGACATTATCTCCACCAGGAATGGCCTTTATAATGAAGCGGTATTCCTGAAGGGCCAGACTCCATCTGGTCAAACGAGCGTTCTTGGCTCGGTTCGATTTTAAAAATAACAACGGTTTATGGTCTGTCTCGATGACGAATTCTGTCATAAGTAGGTAGCGGGAAAACGCGTCTACGGCGTATACAATCGCCAGGCATTCTCGCTCTATAATAGCGTATCTCTGCTCTCTCGGAAGTAATTTCCGGCTAGCGTACATACAAGGGCGCAATAAGCCATCTCTTTCCTGAAGCAAAACAGCTCCAATTCCCTGGTCCGACGCGTCAGTTCGGACGGTGAAGGTGCGCCTAATATTCGGTAGTATAAGCAGCGGCGAACTGGAGAACAGTTGCTGCACTGTCGCGAGCGCGGTGGCGCACTGCGTATTCCAGGTAATTTTGTTGGGTCTGTCTTTTCTTGTAAGATCGGATAACGGGGCCGTAAGGGCCGAAAAATTAGGAACAAATTTCCGATAATAGCTTAAGAAGCCTAACAGGCTACGAACCTGCTTCTTAGTATGAGGAGCCTGGAGTTTTAAAATCTTACTTATCTTACTGTCGTCCGGTGTTTGGACGCCTTTGGCGATAGTATGTCCCAGAAAGTTAATCTGCGTATAACCCAGGAAGACTTTGCTAGGCTTAGCTGTAAGCCCGGCATCTCGAAGTTTACTAAGCACTTGACAAAGTGCTTCTAAGTGGCCTTTCCAATCCGTATGGAAAGCGCAAATGTCGTCAAAGTAGCTTAGGACGCATGGTGTCTGCTGCAATAGGATGTTCATCATCCTCGCAAATGTCGCTGGTGCCGTTACGAGACCGAATGGCATGAATCTCCATTGCATGAGACCCATAGGGGTCTGAAACGCTGTGTACTGTTTACTGGCCTCTTCCATTGGGATTTGCCAGTAGCCTTTAGCCAAATCTATTTTCGAAAACACGGACGACTCGGCCAATCGCGCAAATAGATCTTCCTGATTCGGGATAGGTTCAGCATCGTAAATGGTTAGAGCGTTAAGCTTCCTGTAATCGATACAAAATCTAACGGAACCGTCTGTTTTCTTTACTAGTACAATCGGCGAGCAGTAAGGGCTCGTCGAGCGCTCAATGACTCCTAAGCTGAGCATCTTTTCCACCTCGGACTGTATGGTGTCGTGCGCTTGCAGCGGGCGCGGGTAGGGTTTGACAAACACGGGTACGTCCGAGTGCAACCGGATGACGTGTTGAACTAAGGATGTTTTACCCGGCAAATCAGTGAATACTGGCGAAAACTCCCGAACAAGATTCATGATGTCCTGTGTCTTACTTTGATCCAGCTCTGGATTGATATTAACGGAAGTCGCGTCCTCTGTGGCTTGCAAGGATAGGAGCGATCTTGTCATAGATAATGGCTCCCGGTCGTTGTCATCGATAGTGACCATCGCTGCGTTTGCTTGGGCCACAACATGGCATGAATGATCGTGATGAGTTTGATCATCGGTAAGATACTTTTTCAACATATTAATATGGTACACCTTATCGTTACCACGTATGGTAATGAGATAATTAACTCTCGAGAGTCGCTTTTTAACTAGAAAGGGGCCTTTCCAAGTGAGGAGTAGTTTGTTATTCGTTTCTGGTAACAGCACCAATGCCCGATCTCCGACTGACAGGGTTCTTAACCGACTACCCCGATCGCGATATCCTATAAATGACCTGGTCCGTACGCATGCAAATTGTCGAGCCAGGTCGCATGCATTAACTATTCTATGTCGGAGATCGACTATGTACTGATACGCGGATCGCGTATCAGGAACGTCGGTATCAGAACCGGCGTATAAATCGCGTAAAATGGCCATCGGGCCACGTGGTTTTCGACCGTATAACAGTTCAAACGGGGAAAAACCCGTTGTCGCATTTGGGAGTTCCCTATATGCGAACAAGATGGCCGGAAGTCGACGGTCCCAGTCACCAGGTCTATCGGCGGAAACGCGTGCCAGCATAGCTTTCATGGTGGCATTCCAGCGCTCGCAACAGCCATTGGACTGTGGATGGTATGGCGACGTAAGTTTCTGCCTAATGCCCGTGAGTTCCAATACTTTCCTGAAAAGGTCAGAGGTGAATTGCGGACCTCTATCAGATAATAATTCGGACGGGAATCCGACACGTGTGAATATGGTCACCAATGCCTCGGCGACGTGATCGGCCGATATTTCCTTTAAAGGGACAGCCTCAGGCCAACGGGTGGCATAATCGATTACTGATAGAATAAACCGATGGCCTCTATCCGACTTCGGTAATGGCCCGACGATGTCGACGGCAACTCGCTGAAATGGAGTGGAAACCGGCGGCATCTCTTGTATAGGCGCCCGCGAAGTTTTTCCTTTGGGGGTTCTTTTCTGGCATGTATCGCAACGCGACACATAGCTATTTATGTCCCCGTAAACCCCGGGCCAAAAAAACTGAGACAGGACTCTCGATTTTGTTCTCGCTTTGCCTTGGTGGCCCGCCAATGGCGTGTCGTGCGCGAGGCGGGTGATGTCTCGGCGAAATGATCTCGGTATGACCAATTGCAAAATAGTTTCGCGCTTTCCCCGAAAAACGCGATATAGGAGGTCGTCTTTAAGGCAGAACCTGGATGTATCCGGGTTGTCCGGATCAATCTTAGCAAAGAGGGGCTTTAGTGATGGATCTGTGCGCTGTTCGTTACGAAAAATCTCGGGGGTTACATCCAAATCGACGACAGGCGATCGTAATGTGTCGTCATTCTGGCGACGCGATTGTTGTCTTGTCGTGACACACGCAATGTCGTTATCATCCCAAATCCCGAGTTCGCAATCGGAGACGTCCTTTAAGTGGGGAATATTCCCAATGATTAGGTCGGCGACCGGATTTGGTAGCACGCAGGCCGTGACAACACCAGTTATAAACGGTGTGTCAACATATATTTCCGCCAAACGAAAATGTTCAACTGAACCACCAAAAGTAATGCAAGTCGCATCGCGATCCAGGAGTTGTGCAGGACGGACCAGGGATTCACGTACACCGACGGTCGTACAGCCTGAATCTCGCAATACGGATGCTCGTATGGCGTTTACTCGTCCCTCATACAATGTCAGCGCGCCTCGCTCGTGGAGGGCGGACATCACTGGAATAACTTTATCTACGGTTTCGGCATTCGTAGTTCTGTAACCGCGGTTTTCGGTGAATGCTACAGAGCATGCATTTGCCGCATCTAATCTAACTCTGCATTGTCGCGCAATGTGGCCTCCGGCGCCACATCTATAACAGTAGACTGGATTATCATCCCTTCGAGGTGTACCTCGATAAGAAGGAAATGTGGGCGCTTGATAGTAGTTGTTACGCGGTCCTCCGGTAGGGAAAGGACGTGTATATCGGGGTTCCCAGTCCCGAGAAAATTTATGGGGATTCGGTTGCCTCCTGCTAACCGGCGGCTCGGACCGTGGACGAACCTGCGGCGACTGTCGAAAGGGCTGTCTTGATTGTCTCGACGGTACCGGTGTCTTAGTAGCAGCGCCGGCGTAACACGGTTCGTTTACTTTAGCTTTAGCTAACGATCGATTAGGGTGAGCTGCAGCATACCGTTCCGCTATCGATGTTATCTCGACGGTAGTTTTGGGGGCTTGTTCCTTAAAATGCGCCACCAGGTCCGTGTGGCAGGACATATATATTTGGTCTTTAATTATCAAATCATATAGTTTCTTATAGTTTCCCTCTTCCACACCGGCCAACTCAGTCCAACGGCTGAGTAGGTGGCGGAGGCGGTCCACGTAAGTAGAGAAATTCTCAGACGGCTCCGGCTTGCAATCGCGGAAACGCTTATGAAATCCATCTTCCGTATGTTGGAAACGCTTTAATAGCGCGGTCTTTAGAATGTCATAGTCCCTAGCGTCATCAATAGTGAGGCTATGGAAAACTTCCAACGCTCTCCCTGTCAAAAGATTGGCGAGGCCTGACGTGTACTCACTACGCTGCCATCCCGCGCAAACGGCATGGAGTTCGAAGCGGTGTAGGTAGGAATCAATACGATCAACCTTATCATTAAAGGTTGGCAATTTAGGCTTCGTTTTATTATTGGCAGTAACTTCCGGAGCCCCGGTAGGTTGGGCTTGCTTCGCTTCTAACTGTTTCAAAGCGAGCTCGTACTCTCTTTGAGCCTGTTTTTCCGCGCGTTCCGCGGCTCTATCTTCTCGTTCCGCGGCTTTTTCTTCTCGTAATATCTCCGCGGCCTTTTCTTCTCGTAATCTCTCCGCGGCCTTTTCTTCTCGTAATCTCTCCGCGGCCTTTTCTTCTCGTAATCTCTCCGCGGCCTTTTCTTCTCGTTCTTCTTTCAGTTTCTGGTCTACCCAAGAAGCACGCTGAGCTTCCGGTATGCCAAATGATTGGGCTAGTTCCAAATATTTCTGTAGTTCGGCCATGATATCGGTCGATAATACGATATAATAATGTCCTAATCGAGGACAGCTCCTGAAAAATCTCCAACTTTATTCTCCCTTGAAGCAATTTATCAATTGCACTCTGCGGGTGCTCGTTCCTGCAGTATGAACGAAATTAACGAAATCAACAACAAACTGTACGTCTTAGTCAACCAAGTAGTGGTTGAGCTATCTCAGTGATCACTTAACTCCACTTATTTCTCCTAATCCTCAAGCAGTGAGTCTACTGCTTCCGTGATTGGTCGTTACTAACGATACCAATGTAATATTCCCAGTGTATTTTCCGTACACTCCTAGCAGCGTTCCCTCTGCTATAAATCGGAATAAATCAATATTCACGATATGAACTTCCTTGGCTATACCAGCCTAACAACTCTAATATCCAGATTATCTCTCAACGTGCCCTAGACACGTGATTTATCCCAGGCAATAATATAGCAAGTATGAATACAAAATATAATAATGCAACACTATAATGGAAAAGAATTACATGGAGAGTAAGACGAGACTAACAGAAAGAACAAACGACAACAGACCCGACTAACCTGAAACTATGTACAGAAAGGTAAGAAAAGCACAAGAGAGACGTCTTCCTAAAAGTACCAGGAAGATAGAACGCTAACAATCTATACGAATAACAGGTCCCTACAGAACTATTCAAGGCAAAGCAAATCTCCTATCCGTTTTAAACGCCATCTAGATCTGCTAGTCTGGCAAAAAGAGGTATGCTGAGTCTCGATCCCTTCCAACCTCCCGCCTATCTAATCTAACACAAAAGAAAAAAATAATGCCTGTCAAAAGTAGGGGAGCTGGAACGACGAACCCCTCAAACGAAGACAAATACAGATGGTTCACTTAACTGGGCAAAATGGACTGGCTCTTTCCTTTGGTCCACAGCGCTGGTCTTGTCTTTTCCTGATGCTAGCTGTCAGTCCCTCGTAGTGGTCCCAGGATCAATGACGAGAGGACATGCCAGACATGTGGGGGAGAAACAAAAACAAAAAAATCAGCAGTATACAAAACTATAAACTACAAAAATTACATAAATAACAGTGGAGTCTCCTCCAGATGTCAGAAGGTGACGGGTCCTCTTCAGATGTCAGTGGGGTCCCCTCCAGATGTCACGAGCAGAGTTAGGGTCTTGGGGATGTTACGACTGCACGAGAGGCAGCTAACTCACACTCGGACACTACCACACAAGAAAAGTACTAAATAACGAGAGCGTATATATGTCAGGCCGGTCAGGCCATAGTTTACATAAATATTAATAACAAAACAAAAGACAATAGAGGTATATATTCAAACCAAAAACTCTAATTAATAACTTAACCAATGATATTCATGTAACTATGGAGGTACTGCAATCAATAGTAAATAGGTATATTATACGAAACTGGATATCAATTTAAAGTGACAGTTGAGTCGCCACTGGCCAGTCGCCAGGCAAACTCTCCATAAATCATATGGGCTTAAATGTTAGGAGAGCCCAGTACGTTCAAAGCCTACAGAAGCACTCTTCGGCTTGTAGGTAATTTAAGCAGTTGCCAAAAGACTATATTTTATGCACAATCACTATTCAATTCATCAACAATGTGCTATATTATTCCAATCATACTATGGCAATAGATCTATCATACAGGACACTCGTGGTCGAGTGCCAGCTGGGGTTTCCTTAGTCTTCCTATGAGGCTGTAGTTCTCTCTCTATCTCCGATCTCTATTATACTTGAATAATTAAGATATAATTACCATTGCTCACGCCTACTGAGAGGCGCGAACATCAAAATAGCGCAGCGTGGGCTTTCAAAGGTCAGCCCACTCAGACCTTTCTTTCTAGAGCTCAGTCAGTCCGTTAGCAAGGACTTCTTAGTCTTCAGACCACACAGTTCAGGTACTGGCCAACCGGAGATACTTCACGAAACGATGCTTCTCTCGTCTGTATTCACCTAATCTGAACGTTACACGATGTTATATACTATCTAACTACCCAGCGTGCTAGTCCGCTGGCCCAATTAGTTCAGCTATCTCATAGGTCGAAACCTCCCACCATTTTAACTGTAGTAATACGTCTGCACTATTCTACCAGCCAGTTAACGTGCAAAAACTTGTCTAGTCATACTTAACAATGTCAACTGTCCCCACCTTGTTTCACCCCTACTCCATTACTTATTAATCACGAACATTAAAGCCGACAAGCGTGAATCTAACAGTTTAACTTTACATTTATTTACTCACCAACTATAATTTGGCGAGGACCGTTCAAGGCCACCAGCCAATTTCTCATGGCCCTGGTAAACAACAACAACTCACTCTCTGCGTGAGTTTTAACAATATCCGAATCATGACAGGGTACACACGTCTTTCGCATCATTACATAAACTAGCTGACCCGCGCAAGATAAATCTTGCAGATTCCTTAGAAGAAGCCCAACCTATATCTAGATCTGCAGCATTTGGATTCGATGCAATGACTAATAGAACCCCTGCAGAAATACACAGTTGTGATTACACTGATTTTCGACCGCCAATGTGTAAAGAGAGATCAAGGACGCAATATTTCCGGTCACGATTTTCGGTTCTATCAGATGAAAATGCGACTCTGTTTTAGCGGCTCAAAATTTTTTAATATAAATAATAGTAAAGACTGATTTTGGTCCGAAATGAATGAGTCCTCGTAACTCTTCGTCAAAAATGGATACCGAATACCAAGTTTCATAAATTTTGATGGCATAGTCGCGAAGTATTGGCTGCTTACAGGTTCACCCTCTAGCTGGTGTCAGACAGGTTAACTGATACCAATATAATATGTAGTAGTGATGCATTTAGTTGTATTTCCCAGCGATTCTGATTAGGTAAAGAAATGTTAATGTCCAGGGGTCAACACTAAATTAATTAAGTGACCACATAAGTTTCTCATCACGAAATGAAGGAAATTCTCTTCACTATTAATCAGATGCATGGGAAGGTGAACATTCATTATCCAGCGCTCTGGTCCTCGCACATACAATTATAGATGATGGACACTGAAGATCCATGGCATTGATTTTCCAATTAAACATCATCATGCAATATACGTCACGTGGAGTACATCCCCCAGAAAGTTCAAAGACCAAACATAAACCCGCATTCCTGGTTAGATCATTAAATGCTATACATTTTGTTTTGTTGCACGGTGAAATGCGATGCCACATTACAGATAGCGTGAGACCTGGGGCATAAACCATGAAACACAACCCAAGTGAAATAATGCAGGAGGTCTGTCCTTCTCTAATGGCAAAAGAAGAGGAAAACCAGTATGTGAACATGTCATAAAATGTACAGTGCCGATGGTCTCGCAACTGCATCAGCATTCATTGCCATCACAATGTAATTGAAAAGCTGGCCGTTCAGTGCACGATCGATCATGCGCGAACTGGTGAATCACATGAAGAACGTAATTCAGTCAGTCAGATTGTTAGTCAGCTAGTTACGAGTCATTGACTTGGCTATCTGAAATGCAAGCTCCATTATTATGACAAGAGGGAGGGCCATCGCATGGAGAATAATGCAAAACAAAACCATGCAGCAGCTTACAGAAAAACACCAACAACAATCCAAAACATCCGCAGAGACAAAATCCGGGTTGCAAAACATATAAACAATTGGAATGAATTCGATGGCTCAGCATCGTCCCTTAAAGTCTAGATGTTATCTTAAGGTTTGGGTTTGGGTTTTACGGTGCGTCCGCACGATAACGGCCACAGTGCGCCATTCACTGTCTAGTTGGGTACACGTTGTTTTTTTTTATTTATGTTTCGTGTTCAGAGCCTTTATGTTTAATATAGAATTAAATACATTCATACAATTTGACCACACCGGTAAAATTCTCAAAAGTTGTTTTGTATAGATTTGGAAAAAAAAAAGTTTGGTAACTGGGTATAAACGTTTTTAAATCAAGAGTAGACGTTAACCTCTTCCAGAAAGGACAGGATGCGCTGTGGGTCCACGTCAGAAAATAATTCTTTCATGGATCCGCCGGCATAGTTCCTTCTTCGGATATGCATGAGGTCTACACATTCAGTTAAAATAATATGTTTTATTGGTAGTTGGCAATTGCATGTCACACACTCGGAAGGATCTTCCCCCCGAAGTAAAAAAAACAAAACAAACGGCGTGTGAGGTGGGTATGACCCAGACGGAGTCTACTAAGCATTGCCATTAAAATGCATTAGTTTTAAGACAGAAGAAAGCCAACAACAAAAGCACGTTTTATTGAAAACAATCAAACACAACCAAACAGATCAACAGCAACCACCACCACCACAACCACAACCACCACCACCACCACAACCACCACCGCCACCAACAACAACGTTTCTTGTTAATTCTGGTTTGTGTGACCAAAAATCGAGATCATTATTAGCCTATAAAGTGTTCTTGTTATTGCTGTCAGAGATGATGGTGATGATGGAGGCAGAGGTTGTGGTATTCTTAATATCGCTGTGTGTAGAAAAAATGTGTATACGGCGTCCATCCTTATTCTATACCCGGCTTTAATCACATAGCATAAGTGGTAGAAAACAATGTTTAATTGATAGGATGCTGTAACGTTAGGCTTCGAGGTGATTACAGAGTTGCAAGTGGTGACATATGACATGCCAAGACCGTCATCGTTATAATAATTAGCAAAAACAATGTTGGATGAACTTTATTTTACCCTGCAAAACTGAACAATTACAAACACATTCACACACAGGAAAACAAGATAATAACTGCTATCGCTGGTACATATTTATTTTAGATTTCCCCGAAGGAAAGTAATCGTTTCTGATTCAACATTAACCATCCGCATTAAAAAGTAAGATTATATAATTAATACAAATAAAATAGACGAAAAAAATCATTCACGATAATTGAACCTCACCAGCAAAGCAAAGGCGCCTATGCCAAATCACCTCCCACGCACACACACACACACACACACACACACACACACACACACACACACACACACATTGACACAATCCTGTAGATATGATGCGCCCACACATTATTCACAGCATGCAAAGCAATGCACACCAAATCGTAATATACACAGGCATGCTCTGAAAAACATAACTCACGCAAGCGAGCACTAATTTACTCCCCAGATGAAGACACCATGGCGGACAATGGACCCATAATTATTCTTATAGTGATTGAACAAATCGTTTTCCCCATAAAGCGTGGGTGCAGAAACAGACTGAGTAAAAAATATTTCTTTCGCTGTTTGTTTTTATAATTATTATTGGCAGCCGACCACGCGATGCTTACGCATGAGCTCGAGGGAGTGGCGTATTGTGAGATTCTCACTCCAGATGCCATTTTGTTTTTAGATTGTATCAAGACATCTTAAATCTATATGAAGACTTTTCCTGCTATACAACAAGTTTAACTGATCTTATCATGTAGATTGTATCAACCAGTTTAAAGACTTTCCTGCTCTACATTCAGTTTAAATGATCTTTTCACGTAGATTGTATCTAGCGACCTTCGATTCAGTTTGAAGACATTTCCTGTCGTACAATAAGTTTAGATCCCGTCAGTTTCCCCCACTGTCCAGACTGTGTTACATAAATTGTTTTGAAAATACTGAGTTTGATTTCCCTCGAAAGCAGTTTATTCGGGTGATGACAGTATTACATGATTCATTCTACCTATAGAATACTAGCATTTATTTACCATGATAGTGTAAAAGTGACCAACACAAATTAATGGTCAATCTTATTTCCCAGTCATGAGTCACGCGAAGACACTGGGAGCCACAAAAAAGTCACGAAGATAACCAATGCCCAGTTGTTTCTGGTTAAAGAATCGTAAAAAAAAATTTAAAAATCCAATAATCCTCGACATTCTATCATTATCTGACAATGACATTAACTTTTACATAATTGTTTTCCACCAGTAACGAAAAAGGGCAGAACTCGTATATTTTACGACAACGTTTTTGTCAGGCCGACGCCCCCTTGGGGAGGGGGGGGGGCAAAGAAGTTCTAGTCAATCGTTTATCCTGTTAAGTAATTTTGATAAGGCTGGTGGGTCCTGGAACAGATTTCCTATAAGGGTCGTAGGTTGGTGGGAATGTAACGTAGGAACCTTCATTGCTTGCCAGTTAGAGATCGCATTCAGTTTAAGATTTTATGCATTGTGTTTAAATGCCTCAATCAAAGCTCACCAGAATATCTTTCAGAGCTCATTGAAAAATACATTCCACCCCAAAAAATTGAGATCAGCAGAAGCAAATTTATTAGTAGTGCCCAGATCAAGAACAATCATGGGAGAAAGAGCTTTTTCGATGTGTGCACCTAAAATGTGGAACGACTTGACTGATCATGTGAAACATTCGAACAGTTTGATCCAATTCAAAAGAAAACTTAAAACAGCGTTGTTTACATACAACAGTGTATAAGCAGGATATGTAACATTCTTGAGACAGTGATTATGTATAGGTTGATGAAAATGTGTGTTGTATAACTGAGAGAACTGTTAGGCGCTTTGGAGCACTCTTCTGCGGAATCAGGCGCTATAAAAATGACTTATTATTATTATTATTGGTAGTCTGGTTTGGGAGGGTGCGAGTTCAGGCCGGGTGCGGGGTTAAAATAAAGCCCAGGTTTGCTTAGCTAGGGTGTCTGTTTGTGTATGATAATACATGTGTCCGTGGTAAGGATTTAGGATTAGACATAGAGTTAATGTCAAAGTTTGGTGAGTGCATTGCTTCACTTTTTTTGTTGTTGTTTGTTTCTTCATCGTGGCAAATATTCCCAAATACGTCAAAGCATTCTGATGACCAGTAGTGTTATCATCCGTTTCCACGGTGCCCATATGGACTGGATAATCATTCTTATGGTGAACACCTCGATAATGAAATTCCAAGCAAACTATATTGGTTGTCGTCACAGCTCTACACAATGTCGTCAGAGATCTCAGATGGGCGGGTTAAGCATATTGTAGAGGGTGTTACGAAATAGTGGTTTTTAGTGAGTCTTTACAATGGCGTCAAAGAGTTCAGATGGATGGCAGACACATTTTGTAGAAGGGTGTATGAAATATTGTTATTTTTTTAAAATGTGTCTCTACAATGACGCTAGATAGTTCAAAAGGGCGGCATGCGTATTTTGTAGAGGGGTTCACGAAATAGTTGTTTTTGTTTTTTTTAAATGTGTCCATATAGTGGCGTCAGAGTTCAGATGGGCGGCATACACATTTTGTAGAGGGATTTACGGATAGTGTTTTTTTTTCTTTTAAATGTATCTATGCAATGACGTCAACGAGTTCAGAATGGCTGCATACAAGCCGGCTATAATGGTTGTCATCATAGCTCTGCACAATGGCGTCAGAGAGTTCAGATGGGCGGCATACACATTTTGTAGAAGGGGTTTATGAAATTGCGTATTTTTAAATGTGTCTATATAATGATGCGAGATAGTTCAGAATGGCAGCATGCGCCTTTTGTAGAAGGGGTTTGCAAAATAGTGGCTTTTAGTGTGTCAGTGTTGTTCTTACAATCATCTTAATATCCTTTGCTCAACATGACTCTAGCCACACAGACCACTTCTCCTCCCCTACATGCCATTTGCACTGATCACGGCCTCTTGATGGTAATCTCAGAAATACCCGCTCGCTCCTTATCCCCTAGCACAGCGGTTCCCAACCTTTTCTATGCTCCGCACGCCTAGAAAACTTCTAATATATTCTCGCAACCCCTACAAAAGTAAAGTCTGGTTTAAAGATGACATGTACACTGAAATTTTAAAATTTCCAAATCCAAGTTTTCGCACCCCCTGAAATATCATCTCGCACCCCCAGGGCATGCGAGCACCCCGGTTGGGAATCCCTGGACTGGCAGGACGCCCGGTTTTTTTTGGGGGGGGGGGGGGCAGGGGAGTAAACGACGTCACCGAAAATAACCCAGGAAGACGTGCTTCCACCGCACCGCCCCTCACCACCGTGCTTTTGAGATTGATATATGTCACGAGCAGAGTTAGGGTCTTGGGGATGTTATGACTGCACGAGAGGCAGCTAACTCACACTCGGACACAACCACACAAGAAAAGTATTAAATAACTAGAGGATCTACATATGTCAGGCCGGTCAGGCCATCTTATTATTTAAATATTAATAAACAAAACAAAAGACAATAGAGGTATATTCAAAGCAATAAATTCTAATTACTAACTTAATCTATGATATTTATGTCACTATGGTTCCTTATTGGATGTACTGCAATTAATAGCAAATGGGTATATTATACGAAACTAGATATCAATCTAAAGTGACAGTTGAGTCGCCACTGGCCAGTCGCCAGGCAAACTCTCCCTAAATCATATGGGCTTGAATGTTAGGAGAGCCCAGTACGTCCAAAGCCTACAGAAGCACACTTCGGCTTGTAGGTAATTAAGCAGTTGCAAAAGACTATATATATATATATGCACAATCACTATTCAATTCATCAACAATGTGCTATATTACTTCAATCATACTGTGGAGATAGATCTATAATACGGGCCAATCGTCGTCGAGTGCCAGCTGGGGTTTCCTTAGACTTCCTATGTGGCTGTGGTTCTCTCTCTATCTCTGATCTTCTATTATGCTTAAACAAATAAGATATATTACCGTTGGTCACGCCTACTGGTAGGCGCGAACACCAAAAGAGCGCAGCGTGGGCTTTTAAAAGTCAGCCCACTCAGACTTTTCTTTCTAGAGCTCAGTCAGTCCGATTAGCAAGGACTTCTAGTCTTCAAAGCACACAGTTCAGGTACTGGCCAACCGGAGATACTTCACGACACGATGCTTCTGCTCGTCTGTATTCAATGAATCTGAACGTTACACGATGTTTTATAATATCCAACTACCCAGCAGTGCTAGTCCGCTGGCCCAATTAGTTCAGCTATCTCATTGGCCGAAACCTCCCACCATTTTAATTGTAGTAATACATCTGCACTATTCTACCAGCCAGTTAACGTGCAAAAACTTGTCTAGTCATACTTAACAATGTCAACTATCCCCACCTTGTTTCACCCCTACTCCATTACTTATTCATCACGAACATTAAAACCGACAAGCGTGCATCTAACAGTTTAACTTTACAATTTATTACTCACCAACTATAATTCGCGAGGACCGTTCAAGGCCACCCGCCAATTTCTCATGGCCCTGGTAAAAACACAACTCTGCGTGAGTTCTAACAACATCCGAATCATGACAATATATATGGATAGGAAGTCCTCCCCTCTTCCCCCACCCCCACCCCCACCCCCACCTTCTCCCTGGGGAACTGGAAAACCACGGACATCCTCCAGACAATTGCGGTAGTCACCATGCCATGTCACACAGCCAGGCTAAGACGTGTCTGGCACATTCCTAACCCTTAACGAGACTTACGCGTCGTCTAATCACTCTATGCCCCTCCCCCTCCTACACACACACACACACACACCCCACACACACACACACACACACACACACACACACACACACACATACACTATCCCCTTTCCGAACATTCTGGAATCACACAACTGAAAGAACTTCCCTGAATGAGACCTTAATTCCTCGGCATTGTCTGTCCACGAAACAGTAATACAAAACAAGTTTGCAATTTACACTGCGAAGGAGACTTTATGATAATGCACTCGTAGTCTTTTTAAGCCAGTGTTTCATTGATTTTAAGTCTGTTCTGTGTCGGTTTTGACTCAAACTTCTTCTGACACAACTAGCAAGACAGATTTGTCTACGTCTCTGCCTCTCTAGAACGCTGGGTCCTCTTTAACTATAATTATAGTCCACAGCCGAGGCAGGACAGAGCACCATGGGCCTACCTTAGTTCGACAGTGCATTTAAATTTCATAATAATGTAATATAATTATACAAATATGAACTATTTCAACCACGTCACGTGTAAACGCACACACCTATCTACATTTTAATCGGATTGGTTTAGGACGCAGATAAATCATATTATAAAGAAAGTAAGGCCTCCAGTGCAATCATCAGGAAAGGCTTTTTTACCGCTTAGCCTTTAAGTGTACAAAATATTACATTATGCATAGAAAGAGGTCAAGGTGCCCGTGGACATATTACTTTAAAACGTCTCGAAGTTCGCAATATTGTTAATACTTTCGTTAATTTGAGCCGCAGTTGAGTTAAACGGAAGAAAGACTTAGTGTTCGACTTTTTGACACAGAAAACAACAACAAAACACGCATTCTCTTCGGGTAGAATTAAAAAGCATGACAGGAAATTTCATTCTGCACCTCATTTTACACACTGGAGATAGAAACGCAATTTTAAAAATCACTTTCTGTGTTTTGGCCGAGTTAATGGGCCAGCTAGTTGATATAATACTAACAAGACGTCTTGACTGACGAAGGTTTTGTTGGTTGTTTTATAGGTTTTACGTGGCATCTGGTACAATCCAGGTCGCCCAGTCTGTAAGGAAAGTTTAAATGATGGCGTGTGGTGTATTATAAATCGGCAGCGTTACTATGGCGACCGAGATGTGAATGAAAAATAAAACCATGCTAGTAAAAAAAAAAGTGGGGGGGGGGGGGGAAACAAATCTAAAGTTTGATTTGAGGTCTTTATTTTAGGAGGTTCGCTGCCCTTGGCATTTACACCTCACTTTACTTGTTTTATTATTTCTTGTTCTGGCGGGGGGGGGGGGGGGGGGGGGAGATGATATGGATAAATTTTAATCTATTAATTTCAATTTTGCCCGGGCAGCGGCCTTTCGGCCTGCTCTTTACGATTTCCAACTGCCAAGGTATCTTTAACGTGCGCAACGTGCACACGGGCCCTCCGAATTTTTTCGTCCTTATCCGAGAAGACTAGGTACTCGATCCTACAAATCTAAAGTTGATTTTCCAATGCTTTTATATTAAAGGAATCAAATCGACGAAAACTGGGACCTTACAACAAATCCATGCCGGTCTTATTATTCTAAATAATTTTCAAACATTCATTTCAACTCCGCAATGACACTGTCAGGCCACATGTGGAAAAATGACAAGAATGCATGAATGACGGTGGCTCACGGAAAAGGAAATCAATGCGTGAAGCTGGAAAAACCGGAAAAAGACAAGATGTAATTCTATAATTTTCCAACAAAATTAGAGTTTTATTATTGGGTTTACCAGCTCGACCTCACACAATTTTATCGTAGCAAAGGCAAAGATTCTTCAGCGTAAATAATATTGTATGCATAATGCCGGCGTTTGTCTTTCGATGAAAATATGAAAAACTATTTCATCCACCTCTTTTCTGAAAACAAGCCGGTGTTGGAGATTTGGTAAGCACTGACGGAGTAAAAGATATGAACTGTTTCATCCACGTCTTTTCCGAAAACAATCACATAATATAGATGTGGTAAAAAAAAAAAATGAACTACTTCATCCACGTCTTTTCTGAAAAAAAAAACACAAAAAAAAAAAAAAAAACCCACCATGAACTATTTCAGTCACGTCTTTTCTGAAAACAAATACGAAATAGAGATCTGGTAACAATGAAGGAGTATTCTTTTTTCATCCATACATCATGCATCTGTTATTCAGGCACCTGTCTCATCTTTTCACACTGAGGTATAATACGTCTCTCGGAATGACCCCTTCCTTTTCTTTTCTAAGACGTTATTAGGATTTGGTATGGCAAATGTTTCGGTCGTGGATAAGAGAGCTCTCAACTCAACATTTCTCCTGTTCCCGTACCCATCTAGATCGCTTGGATTTCATCTCCACACTCAATAGCTTTCTGGAAGCCTGCCTACGAGCGGAAATGCTGGCTATCTCTGTGAGTACATCGAGCCTGAGGAGTACGCGGCGGGCTCAGAATGGATGAAGGTCAAATTTCCGCCGGTCAGCCCACTGAACTGACCGTCACTACACTGGTAGGCTTCCATACAATCTATAATTGATTGTGATATTGCTGGTGGTATATTTAGAGAAGAATTTTCGTTCTTTTATGATTATCTATCGTCTGTGATCCGTGGTCTTGTCAGTTATGGCATTCGAAACATTTCAGTCCTGGGCTTAAAATAACGCACCTTAGTTCTTGTTTCTTCTGTGTCCATTTGTTCCTCCCACATCGAGTTAGTGAAAAACAACCACTGCCCAGCAATAGGTGCCAATTTAGATAAGGCATCCTCTTTTCAACCTATGAACTCTCCAACTTTAAGAAGTGAATTTCTCCAAACTTTCATTTTGTGACAACTGTCGTATTTCCCCTTGTGGTCTTCATATATCATTTCTTTAACCTTCTCGCCTTCTTTCTTGTTGCCTCATTGTCTGTCTTTTACTTAAACATGCTACCTATAGCACCGTCACTTTTCTTCTTCTCCTTCTCGTCTTGTCTCAGGCACTGTTCTCGTGTTAGAAAATCATCTGCCAACCCTGTCTCTTTGTGAAACGTTGGATGTCTTCTACCCCGGGTAGACAGTTATCGTCGAACAGCTAATAACTAGTGGAAAACTCGTTCATTATTGCTTTGGGGACATTACGTGTCTTATCCTCCCCTACCCCTTTCTTTGGGGGGGAGGGGGATCCAGTGACCCCCCCCCCCCACCCACACACCCACGAGAGAATTGACCTTGTCGTCCACTAGAAACCTTTACATGTGATCCCTTTGGCATATTACATATTGTTAAGCTGAAGCCACAGTACCACGCCCATGTACCACTGTAATTCGCATTGATAGTGATGGTGGGTCGCGAGAAAGGCCATTACACTATGCATACCGGGGGCTTCTCCGCTAGCCGATTACACATCAAATGTCGAGACTTGTAAAATGGTACTAACAGAGATGGAGACAGGAGATGCCCGACGTTGGGGGAGACAAAAATTGCTTGAGGGAAAACACAATGCAGAGAAATAGGGAAAGGGTGACAGAGGGAGAGAGAGAGAGGGAGAGAGAAGGAGAGATGGGGGAAAAGGAAGGAGAGAGAGGGAAAGAGTCAGAGAGAGAGGGAGAGAGAAGGAGAGATAGGGAGAGAGAAAGAGAAAGAGGGAAAGAGACAGAGACAGCCAGACCGAAAAACAGACAGACAGCGAAAGGAATGAGAGAGAGAGAGACGGGAGACAAGGAGAGAAATAAAGAGAGAGAGAGAGAGAGAGAGACAGGGAAAGGAGAAGTGAGAGAAGGGGAGGAAAAAGAAAGAAAGAGAGACACAACGAAAGGGAGAGAACGAGAGAAAGAGTGTGAAAGATAAATAAAGAGAGAAAGAGAGAGAGGGACAGATAGCTAGCTAGCTAGCTTGAGAGATAGATAGATAGATAGATAGATAGATAGATAGATAGATAGATAGATAGATAGATAGATAGATAGATAGATAGATAGATAGATAGATAGATAGATAGATAGATAGAGAGACTCAAGAAACAGACCCACACACACATGTATACTCACACAAACTCCAGATAGAAAGAATGCATGATAAATCCTTGGGAGACGGCAAAAAATTGAATAGATAAGTTGAAGTAAAAAAAAGGGGGGGGGGGAGGCGGGGGATTCTCTATGATGGTCACACATTGAAAATTTGATCACCACGAACATAATACATAAATTATTTGTACATTTATTAATATGAAAATAATATGAACGTAAATAGTCAGGCAGTGGTTTCGATTGATAAACACCATCAGATTATAGGGGACGGCAGCAGATCAGTAGATCTAAATGGATTGTGACTGGACTTGTAGCTTTGAATTTACTTGTGAGCAGAGAGCTGACGCCAAACTTCTTTATCAGGGGTTTGAACAGGGGCTATCTTGATATCAGGGCTGATGCATAAACACGAAGACTCGAAGACACAGCAGTTAGCCAAAAATTTAACAGAGATCATCATACCAATCTTTTATGGAAAATCAATTTTCGTGGAACTCGATTTTAGGTTTGATCAGTATCATGAGACAAACCAAACAAAATACTCTTTCGAATAATCACGTATTTTTTTTGTTTTCACTTTGTACGAGAATGTTCAGTTATCACTGTTGTTATTATTATTATTATTATTACTATTATTACGTTTTTATTACTACAAGATGACGTAACATGTGCTTCCCCCCACCCTCACCCGCTTCCCCCCCCCCTCTCTCTTTAATAACAAAGACACCTGAAACAATAACATGAGACACTGTCTTCTTCGCGCCACGAAAAAAAACGTGCACATAATTTGCACGCTGATCGGGGGCGGGGCTCATGGCACGTAGTATGAAAAGAATGCTTGATGTAATGGTAAATTTACGATGCAAAATTGTGACAGTGCTACTGCGACTAAAAACAAATAAAAGAAAAAATAGCCAGAGTTTTCCCGGCAGCAATTGAGGTTATAATTCCACAATAAGTGACGTCAGTCAAGGCCTATAGCGATAGCTGAACAGTGAATAAAATTCAATATTTTCCCTTTTTTAGCTTTGTAAAATACGGCACTTATCATGACTTCCCAGCGTTTGCCGCTAGGTGGCGGTGCGAAATCTGTGCACGCTAAAAGCACTATCTGTCTTATCTTATCAATTCTAGTATCTTTGCTAATAATCTACAGCCTTGCCTAAGACCTCATGCGCGGCAGGGCACTACTCACCAACATCAATACTGTCTTCCCCTGCGGTAGGCTCATCAAAAGGAGCACGAGAAGAAATCACTGTATTTGATATTTTTACACCTTAAGAAGAGATTGCTTGAAACTTGAATAACCACAATAGATGGATACAAAAGCGATTAGTTGGATTAGCTGACACCTGGGTAAAAATTTTAGATAATTTTCTGAGACTATTATTTGGGCTGTAGCGTTGAGCAATTAAAAAACAAAAAGCCAATGGATAATAGTCCCGTCATTATTTTTTTTATAATAAGATTTAAATTATTATTTTATTATTATTATTTTATTATATTATTTATATCATTATACTACCATTATGTATGTCTAGCAGAGAGAGAGAGAGAGGGAGAAAGGGGAGGGGAGGGGAGGGGGGGGGAGAGACAGACAGAGAGAGGCAAAGAAAGAGAGAGACAGGGAGACAGAGAGACAGAGAGAGACAGAGAGAGAGAGAGAGAGAGAGAGGGAGAGAGAGAGGGCGAATTGCAGATGGAGAGAACTAGACTTTGTGTAAAGCGCCTAGAGCAAAATTGTTTGGATTAGGCGTTAAAAACTATATTAAGGATCGTCATTATTATTATCATTTTTATCATTACAAGCAAAGTACCCAGTTTACGAAAGGGAAGAGGAAAAAAAAGGGGGGAAGAACAACAAATGGAATTCAAGTTTTTAATTCTTCCATAAAATGGCCGATCAAGATAACGAATTTCCCCGGTTCAGATTGACGATTTCGTAAAAGAGAGTGTCGAAAATTAATGCAACGGCTCTTTTCTCTCATACAAATATGCCCACGTAAACAGGCAAGCTAGATTACACGTATTAACCAAACTTTTTGCGATAAGTAGTTTCGGAACCTTTTGGCTAAACATATTCAATGGCCGACTCCGATTCTGACATGCATATAATTCAAATTCTTTTACAAAACATTATTAACGCTGCCCTAAAAATCTGGCAGAGCCAACATCATTTCCACAATTAGTATAATATGCCCTCGTTCAATGTAATCCGGTGACATTTTGAACACAACCATCCGCTGACATTCAGAACTGGCCTCAGAGCTGGTCCCCACAGTCACGTAGGCTACTGCACTTGCGGCCAATGAACCAACAGGGTAAATGTGCCACAAGCTACCAGCTCCGAATCCAGTAACGCCTCGTGCAAGACTTCCTCCTCTCTGCAATGCTTTGAGTCGTGTTGCAAATCGCATTTTGATGCAAACTACTTTCCTTTACCTGTTTCTATTTACTTTCTTTTTTGGTTCGGTGGAAATGGATCATCAGCAAGAGAGACGTTGACCTTTCTGGTCTGTCAACTCATGCCCTGAAACTGGGTAACAATATTTCTATTCTTCGTGGTGAAATTAAAATAGTGATATGTTTTACTAAGTCATTTGCGCAATGGTGCAGCGAGTCGAATACCTCACTGACGTAGAGAACAGGGCTACATAAGGTCGCAGAGAGTGGAATTATGCATAGATGGAGAAAGCTGAATTACATAAGATTGCGGAGAGTGGAATTATATAAGGACAGAGAGAGTTGAAATTACGCAGGGTTACAGATAGCTGAATTAGACAGGAATGTGGAGAGTTTAATTACACAGGGATACAAAGTTGAATCAGACAGGGGTGCAGAGAGTTGACTTACACAGGGGTGCAGAGAACTGAATTACACAGGGATGCAAAGAGTTGAATTTGGAGATGCAAGGAGCTGAAGTTACTTAGGGATGCAGAGAGCTGAATAACTTTGGGATGTAGAGAGTGAAATTACACAGGAATGCAGAGATTTGAATCAGACAGGGGTGCAGAGAGTTGACTTACACAGGGGTGCAGAGAAATGAATTACACAGGGATGCAAAGAGTTGAATTTGGAGATGCAAGGAGCTGAAGTTACTTAGGGATGCAGAGAGCTGAATAACTTTGGGATGTAGAGAGTGAAATTACACAGGAATACAGAGATTTGAATCAGACAGGGGTGCAGAGAGTTGACTTACACAGGGGTGCAGAGAACTGAATTACACAGGGATGCAACGAGTTGAATTTGGAGATGAAATGAGCTGAAATTACTTAGAGATACAGAGAGCTGAATAACTTTGGGATGTAGAGGGTGAAATTACACAGGGATACAGAGAGTTGAAATACACAAGGGTGATGTAGAGAGTTGAATAATTACACAGGGCACAAAGAGCTGCTTTACGTGGGGATACAGAGAATTTAATTACCCTGCCATTCACAGGGTTTAAAATTACACAGGGATATAGAAGGATGAATTTCATAAGGATGCAGAAAGTTAAGAAAAAGAAATCGTTTTTCCACTCAAGTAATATTATTGTGACCAATATAGATCTATCGAGAAATCTACTCAGTAACAAAAAAACAAAAAAAACAAAAAAACTGGATCCTATTAAGAAACTGTGTTGGTTGTACAAACTGTTCACTGGAGCCAGGGGATAAAGGCATGTAATCATAGGTCTATTTCCAGACCAGTGCTACCGCTATCCCTCTGGGCCACGCTGGTCACGTACGGCGACAACTATATTTTGACCCGGTTTTAGTGAGAAATCCAGTTAAATGTGACTTCGCCCATTCACGAGACCGAAACAGGTCTGTTTCACTAGTTCGTGTGCGTCAAAGCTGTTTTTGAGTCAGCTTGAGGAAAGGGACAATTGGCACACTGACGTCCAAACAGACCTGATTTAGTTACTTCAACAGCATGAAGAGAATCATGTCCGAACCTTATGAGCGTTTTTCATCTTCTACTGCCGACGCCGTGAGTTATAGTCGGAGCCGCCTTAACTCACGGGCACACTTAGCAGTTGCCGGCGGGGGGAGGGGGGGGGCACAAGGGTTTAGGGGCCCAAATTGCATGCAAATTTACATTGGGTTATGAAACGGGGTGGCAGCCTTTTGGCTTTGCACAGGAACCCCTAATGATGTTTACACGGCCTTGGTTGCAGCAGAGAGTATAGATGTATAGAGAGATCTCACTTCCGCCATATCGCGAAACTAGGTCGCTGCAGTAAATTGAAGAATTGAAAGAGACCTTCTTCACCAAAAAAAGTATGTTTATCTGTTTACTGTGGTTTGTTCATATTTTTGGGCTGACTGAAACTATTTAGAGCCGTTTGTACGTTCTTACGCCCCGTGGAAATGCACAAACGGGTATTGTTTACCGCAGTGACCTACTTTCCGCCCCATGCTAAAAATGGTTTGTCGGAGCCTCCCGTGTCTCTCAGTGCAAATCAACCAATAGTGAAACCTCTCTATACATCTATACTCTCTGGTTGCAGACACTAGTGCTAAAAAATCACGATTAAAAATCTCATTTACTTTAACTGCATAATAACCTAAGAAGCTGTGTCGATACTGGATGACGATAACCTAATAACATTAAAATAATTATATTATCGCTATTGCTGTTGTGTTGCTTTACGCTAAGGCAAATGTTAATGCAACATTAATGAATGGCAAAATGGGCTGCTCACCATTATTATTAGTTTTACCAAGCCTTTAAATACATACTAATATTATTTATCAAAGCAAATCGTACTGCAATGGAAGCAATTACTGCCAATTCCCCTAAAATATTGCTATTGTTATATACAACTATATAACAATTATAACTATTATAACAACTAGATGAGATGCCAGGCATTACCCAGAATTAACCTGTGATCCCACTCTTCTCTCTCCATCTTGGTGACTGATAAAAATTTCCCAATATTAATAGGGGGCCAAGCCATAAGATGGCTGGGAACCTTGCACAAAAATATATACTCCTGATTTTGCTGTAACTGTTAGGAGAACCACTTTGGGCTACTGAAAATGCCGGATATAATGAGATAAATGGTGGCAACGCTGAGAAATTCCCAAAAAAAAACCACCTACGTGACATTACAGATAAGCTCTCTTTTCAGCCAAAACGACAATAATAAAGTCGTACCTAGCCAAATATCAAAGAGCTGCCCGTACTTAATATACATTAAATTAAAAAGGATCCAATTACCTACCACATGAAGTTATTCCTTTTGATTTAAGAAATTTATTGGACAAAATCAAAACTATACAGTTTTGCTTCAGAATTCATGTGCTAGAGGGCATTACGCACCAACTGATGGCTTGTCAGTAGAAATAAATATGAAAGGGAGCACAAAAAGAAAGCATTATAGTTTACATTTTTACAACTTTCTAAAACAATTGCATGAAACTTGAATAAACACAATATGTCGATACAAAAGCGATTGGGTTAGATTACTTTATTCTTGGAAAAATTTAATTTTATAATTTTTTAAATAGGCTTCACCAGCTCTACCAAAAATTCCCAAGGCTTATGACCTTAACCTCGCCCCCTAAGTGAGGCAAAGCAAAGTGAACAGTGCTCATTACATTACTAGCCATTTCATACAGTCCATCTCAAATTTACTCATGGTCTATTGTTTGCCTCACCTTTGCTGCTTACCACTGTTTTTGACGGTTGACCTGCTTTCAGTCTTGTGGATTTTTTCCTAAAATTTTGTGTTCGACTATTGTCATTCAAGCTTTAGCAGAGAGTATAGGTGTATAGAGAGATCTCACTTCAGCCAAATCTCGAAACTAGGTCGCTGCGGTAAACAAGAAATTGAAGAACTGAAAGAGACTTTCTTCCCCAAAGATAATGTGCATATCTGTTTACTGTACTTTGTTAATATTTTTGGGCTGATTGAAACTATTTAGAGCCGTTTGTAAGCTCCCGCGCCCCTTGGAAATGCACAAACGGATAATGTTTACCGTAGTGACCTACTTTCCACTCCATATTAACAGTAGTTTCGCAAAGCCTCTAGTGCCTCGCAGTGCAAATCGACCAAAAGTGAAAATTCTCTATACATACTGACTTTCTGGCTTTAGCTTTGAACCAAAAAGGGGCCAAAATTGCGCCACAGTGAAATACTTCCGTCACTATTGTTTTTCCTATACAATGTTGTTAGAGGCGCGCCATGTAATTACAAAGCCAGAGAGAGAAAATACTGAGTTGTGTTTACGGTTCAGCAGTGGCTTATAGTGTGAAATACCTATAGTGGGAAATACCAGGCGCCCCCAAGAACAGCCTTTTTTATAGTACGGTATTTTGTAGGATTATAAATTAATATGTCATAAACACGAGTCATTTTCCTGGTGTTGGCGTTTTTGTTGTTGTGTTAGTAGCTATAGTTGCCCTCAATCCGACGCCATCACTGCATGGAAATCGATGGCCCCGGTCACTAACTGCAGATTCCCATCCGTCATGGCAATCTGTCCAGCTTTTGCCACTGTGACCGTCTCCATAAACATGCCATTGCCCTGCTGTATGAATACTATCATTTTGGTGGAAATTGGGACAGTTGTCTCCTGGATAGCGCCCAGCATTATGTGAAAGGCTGAAAAGGGGAAAGGGGGGGGGGCAAGTTGGCATGGACAACGATAGTTTGATGCTCATCAGCGAGTAAATTGTCTGAATTTACAGGAGTAAAGGGAAATGGGGAATGTTCGCAGAGCAATTAACGAAACCTCTTGAAATGGCACGGCTAGCGATAACAACCACAAGAGAAAAAGCTATGTTGAAATGTATGGTTACTTGACTTAACGGCAGCATGGAGACAGATGATTTTTTTGTTGTCTTTGTTTTTGGTTTGGTTGCCCTGAAAAGGAGAAATGCCAAGCAGAATAATTATGTCTGATCCAGGACGAGTAATCATTGCTCCCAACGGTGTGATTATTGCTTTGCTAAACTATGTATCTGGAGATATGGTAAGACATTATTAAATTTACAATGGCGTGCACTCCTTTTTTTTTTTTTTTTTTTTTGGTTGTCATTCATAATAATATGATAAATATTAAAATTTGCCTTATCGTGAATAAATTCATTAGATACCACAAAAACCTACTGTATCCCCCCCCCCCCTTTCCCTCACTCCTGTAAATTTTCTATGCTACGTTTCCTTCCTTTCAGTTATTTTGATTGGGCTATAATTGTTACTTGTACCTACGCACTCTGAGCGTTTTGCACCAGGGGCGCACACGTGTACTTACCTACCCCTAACCCCGTCCTTATCCTCAACCCTAAATCTTATAGAATCCCTGACCCCGCCCCTTACCCTTTCAACCAAGAAACAGGAGGAAAACAGAAAGAAAATCTGAAAGAATAATTAATTGTTGTTAGTAGTAGTATTTTGGGAGGAGCCTCTCTAGCTCTGGAGTCACAAAAGGCTTTAACGTACGTATCCCCGGCGCACAAAACTTGAGTGACGTACGTACTTCTAACAACATTATTTACATTAATGAATTATGTATTCCCAAGACCTTATTTCCGTGTCAGAAGGAGGTAAAAAAGAAATAAATTTTAATACAATTACGAGCAACGCACAGGTTCTCTTCTTTTCCAGTACAGAAACTCCAATTGGACCGCGAATTCGATATCCCTCAGGTTTTAAAGATGGGGTTCAGCGAGTGTAGTCTATCCCAGCGTGGTTTGGCTTGTGAGCATCAGTCAAATTCCTCAGACAAATGGTATAATGGCTGAGTTAATAGGAATCTCTGAAGTGACAGCACTGTCTCTGAGATTCTAACCCCTCAGAGAACGGGCCACAATGTGAGGTTTAAATTAGAAAAGAATTATTCTTTACGTAATTGTAGAGTAATTTATTTGTACTCTTTTGAAATGTGTAGTATTATTCTTAGCTCACTCGATTGCTTATTCCATTCTCATAACATTCACAAATATAAAATACCAGCTTAGGTGCCCGGCGTGGACCATGATAAATCTTTGTGTTAGTTTTCCGTTCTGTGGTGATAACTGGTCTGCTTTACCTTGTCCCTTCCGTTAGGTTTATTTTGTTGTAGTTAATAGTTTGTTTTTGGATATACTCAAAGTCTTAATATTTCATTCCTCCTGCACGTTAATGTTTCGCTCACCTCGACAGCTTTCGACCCGAATCTTGTCATGAAATGGCAATAATCTCAATTTGTTATAATAGCGAACACATGGGCAAGATGTGATGACGTCATGGGGCTCATGCGTTCGTGAAAAGAAAAAAAAAAAGAGAGATGGGGATGATCAATCAGCGCCCGCCATTCCAAGTCTCCACATCTGAACAAAAAAAAACAACAAAAAACAAAAGACCTTCTGCAGATTGAAAGGAAGGCATCTTTAAGAACTCACACTAATGCGAACTCTATAGGGAACGGGATTGAATGACACAGTTACTATACTTAGATTTACGTCACGGGACATTCGAACTGTTCAACGCGGCGGTTAAGCACATTTATGGACTATGTACACACTTTTCATGAGCAGTTGATCTTTGTGCCTCGAATCGCCCTTACAAAGTCCATAACAACTGTGCTTAACCACCGCCTTGAACAGTTCGAATGTCCCATGACGTCATCGGTAAATTTAAATATGGTAACTGTGTCATTAAATCCTGTTCCCTATAAGCGGCGGTAGGTTGTGTTAAAAAATCAGACGAGTTGCCCTTATGATATCGATACGCATCCGCAATTTGTGTTCGTAATGTTATCTCTTCATAAAAAAAAAAGCTAACATTTGGGAACATTGCAGATTTCACTTACGCATATAAGAGGAAACCCACAGGGTTTATTTAAGTAGTGAAGCAAGGAAAGACATAAAACAGCCGGGGGGGGGGGGCAGGGCAATTACCTCAGTGTCAGTCTTTATTGTATGAGAAAACAAACATTTCATGTGAATCATTTATGACTGGGTGTCGTATCAGGTCCTTTGAGCGAAAATATGTTGTCATACTTTCTGTTAATCATATGGCCAGGTTGTGATGAACCAGAAGTACGGACTCGGTTATTATATATATAACAGGATCCTAAGCGGCATCCCCTGTGTTAAACACCAGCTACTGAATGCCCCCTCTTACGATTGATAACTGTCGTGGCTCTTCTCAGAAATATGTAGGGCACGGGCAGAATTTGTGCTACTCGATCAAGGTACAATCATTTTCATACCGCCCAGAGCTATGATTCGTCTCGCTCATGCCATTTCTGATTCTGTCTTTCCCCAGATGATGGGTCCGAGGGCTGGTGTGAAATTGTCTGGGACAACGTCATGTGTTGGAACAAGACACGACCTGGCACAAAGGCAAGACTTCCATGTCCGGGTTATATAACTCACTTCAACACAGCAGGTATTTCATTCTGTTCAAATCTCTCTTTTTGTGGCTATGTGCCAATCATTTAGCTTCCTTTAGCTATAAAAAGCCAGGTTGCATGGTCAATCATCTGAGATAATTTTATTGTTCAGTTTGCATTTTTAACCATATTGACCCTTCGGTCTCAAGAGTATAGAAGAAAGACAAATTTTGTGAAATGTCCAAAGCAATCTGTCTCAGTTCAACGACGTTCTCTTATATTGCAATCACAGAGAAAATTTCGTCGAAATCCGACAAAAGACAAGGAAAGAATGAATAATAGAGATAGTGAGTGGTCAGTGTTGAAGGTTAGACATATCTCTATCCCTGAACACTATATCAAATTCTAGAGGGTTAACATTTGATGTTTCTTGGTAAAGCAAAAATGATGTAACATAGAATGTGTCAGAAAATAAACTAGACCTGAAAAACTTCCCCAGGAACATCATACAACATCTAATCCTTCAGATCCTGTCCCCTTTCCCCTTAAAAGTCTGATGTCCGCCATCCAGAACGACCCATTCCACTTCCTCTTCAGCATTACCTATAGTTTATAAGTGAATCTAATGTGAATTGAATAGTATCAGTTTACAGTACTGACACAGGGTCTCATTTTCACCATCTCGTGTAAAGATCTTGCCAGGTAAATCACCCACTTTAATTACTAATAAAAATCAATTAATATGGCTGAAAAAAATTCATTACGAATCGTCAGCCGTTATGCCAACAAATTTAATGTAAGATTGCAACGAATTAAATCATATCAAAAAAAGAAAAGAAATAAAGACGTTTCAAACTTTACACGAGAAAATGATACTGTATTACTACTGCATTGCTATTGCAAGCCTTGGCTAGCTTGTGCTCCCTCCTCCGTCTCTCTTTCTTTCTCTCTCTCTCTTTCTCTCTCTCTCTTCCTTGCCTGGTGGTTACGTCAATTGAGATGGAAGTGATATATGTTGAGTTATGATATAACACTCCATCTTTTCCCTCCCCGCCGGCAGTAGCAAGTGTGGGGTCGCCGTGGGTCTTAGCTGCTTTTATGCATAAATAATAACTACATCATGAAATCATGGCAAATTCTATAATATGACCATTAACTAGCCATAACAATATTTCCTTTGCTCATTGAGAATCTGCAACTAAAGGTCGATAATAACGCAGTGGAAAAATGATCAGTTTGTTAAGATGGCTTTCGTAAACATGCAATGACGATTGCCCATTTTGCATGCTCCGAAGAGACGTCATTGGAAACATCTTTCTTTGCCCTGTGTCTGAAAAGACGAAAGCAGTTTGATGCGCGTATTTCTGTGCATTAGCACGTTACCACTGGTTTCCAAAGGCAGCTTGCCTGGTTGACTAGAAATACAGGAATGCCATTCAATGCCGATCACATAGTATGTAATTGGTACGAGCTAATGTACATCCGGGAAGGCAAATTGCTTTCTTTTCTGCGAAATGATGGTGTTCTAGGCAACCTGCAGGCATTAAATAGCTCATCTCTGTTAATGTACCCGTAGGGTTTAAACGCGAGTCGTAAACAGCAATTACTGTTTAGTATATTTTGAATGCTTTAGCATATATATAGATATATACTTACAGCCGCCGATTTGTTTTAAGACGTAATTTTCATAGTTATTTTTTGGAAAAACCAGCCCAGTGAGCGACCGTGAGTGCTGGGGCGATACTGAACACATTCTATGAACTCTTAATACCAGCCGGTTCGAGCAAGACAAATCTTGCCCATTCGTTGTACCAAGCCCAATCCTATTTAATAGATGAGGCCACATTGGAGAGGGCACCTGGATTTGCTGCAAAGGCAGATAAAACCTATTCTTACACCACCATTCCATGTAGAATACACAGATATTATGATGAATTTTATGTCCGACCATCAATACAGTCATACAGTCATACAGTCATGTACAGAGAGGCGTAGGGCGGAATTCTGACCAGACTTTTTGATTTTAGTCGACGAAAATCTTTCTCTTTTTTGCTGTTCAAAAAGTCGTAACTACACTATATCAAAGATTTAATTTTATCCAAAAATGGATGTGTCCATGTTATTTACAGTTAAAAAGCAGTAAATTGTTGGTCACATAGTCATGGCGTTTTGGGTACTGACGTTACAAGTTCACCCCTCACCTTCGTTATAGCATGACGATGTTGTTTTTCTTTCTTCTGTGAGTACCTATATCTTTATAACAATGACTGCAACTTGATCATGCTTGTCATATCAGTACCCTTGTCCCCACAATAACTTCATCAGATAGTTTCCTATGATTGCAGCCACATCATTGTCGTATTATTGAATGAACGTGACAAGATGGTCATTAAATTTGCAGTGATTAATGATGAAAGATGGATAAAATAAAAAACACAGGGAATTTGCAAAGATACGCCAAAGAGAGAGAGAGAAAGAGAGAGAGAGAGAGAGAGAGAGTGAGAAAGAGACAGAGCGAAACAGAGAGAGGCAGAGCGGAGAGAGAGAGAGAGAGAGAACGAGAGAAGAAGGGAGAAAAGAGGAGAGAGAGAGAGAAACTGCCAAGATCTGATAAAATTATATTGAGACGTACAGGGGGGTAAAATCAGGAGAGGAACCACCTCCTGAACGGAGACTCTAAACCACGATTTCTGGCCATGTTGTCGGTGTGGGACACAGTAACACATTCTACTAATGAGCACAACGAAATCATTTTTGAAACCTCTCATCCCAATACTATTGTCATCGGTTGAGAACACAATCCTGACCGCAGGCAATCTTCGTGCCGAATATTCCACTTGTCAGTGTTGCTTATGAAAAGAGTACTTTCATTCAAGGTTTCCCATCAGAGATCCAAGCTAACGACAACTGTTCTGTACTATTTTGGAATGAAAAGATAAGAATGAAGCCATGTTAATCTGTTATGACAAAGGTAGTGTCTCTTGAAATGTAGATTTTCATTCTAAAAGTGTCATACACCCATAGCGGATAAGCAGTTCACAGCCTTTGTGCTTGTTTATACCATCTTCATTTTCTGAAAAACTGGAGATCTTTTAATACATAGGAGAGGTATAACAAAATCATTACACTCTTGTTTAAAATGCGCTGTGGCACTTCTCAAACTGTTTCGCAGTTCCGATTTATTCTAAGTCCTTATCGTAATGCTGAAGACAAACTGTTTAACCTCGAATTTCTCAGTTGTCCAAATAGTAAAGCTGGAACAAACAAGAAGTAAGGTCGTGAGTTGTTAGCTCGCCTGAGCCAATGCAAATCACGTTGCGGCTATTTTCACCGATTGTATTCAACGGTTGGCGGGAATAGCTCATTGTCTTGTCCAGTTTATCAGGATCGACTCAGACACAATAAAATTATTGATGTGGTCAATTACTATAACCATGCTGGAAAATGTATCATAATAATGGGAATTCTGGCAATTCGTGTACCCATTATCACTTTTCTTGGAGATGACAACTGAAAATCGAAGCATTTTTTTATTTTTTTTTAGCATTTCTAAGGATAGGATCAGGGTTTGAGTTGGAGCTCTTGTAAGGTTTTCAATAACACAGTATGAGAAAGGTCCTTTATGATATGAAGATTAGTGGTAAGAAACTTCTCAGGTGGAGCCAGGCAGATGACGATCTTCTTCAGAAGAGTGGATTCCTTCATTAGATGTTTCTTCTTAACATCTTCTAGAACCCTGGCCACACCGAGTTCATGACCCCCGGTGTTTTGGTCGCCAGGCAATTCTTTGGGTTTGAACGGGTACCGCTGGTTTCTGGTGCAGGTGTCCTATCCATTCTGCCAGTACTGCCAATGGTTACATGTCAGTAGACGATGAATCCGATTTGTCAATGCCTGGCCAAAATTACGTAGCTTGAATAACGTTTCGGAATTTCCTAACAATGATGATATTTTTACCAGCTTCTATTCAGTTTCTGTCCAACAAGAGAAAAGTGAAACCATACAACTAATAAAGATCCCTACTGTAAACCCGACACATCTACTTCAAAAAATGTCTTATCTTCAGGTCTGAAAAGGAAGTGATTATTTTTCTATCAGTATTGCCCGTCTGGCAAGCACGCTGGTGTGAGTAATGTGAGTCTTATTAGACGACAAGAGCGACAGTAAAGAACTAACGACGGAAATAACGATCTTTTTTTAACACACTGGCCGTTTTCTGAACAAGTATTTTGTTAATTCCGTGTCTCATATAATAGCAACAATACACAAGCAACAAGTACGAATCAATAATCTCAGTAGAAACAGACTGCGGCCTTTGATACCTCGTGGTCCTGGAATTGAAATCATTGATTTCCGAGAAACTAAACTCGGAACGTACGATTGTTACAAACGAAGGAATGATTGTTTGCATATTGACCAACATGGTATCTTTCCCCTAATGAACGTTGGCCTACGTGCGACTGGCATTCTGATCTGTGCTGTACCGTGTACACACACAAGACCGATATGGCAGGGAACACCACGGCTATTACGTAACACTAGTTCCCACATAGCATGAGAAACAGCCCCGTGGCCGCTTTTTGTTTTTGGTGCTGTTGTTAGGGGGACGTGGTGCTTTACATAGAAAGCTGTAACTGACCAGTGAACACAGCTCAGTATTTTCTCCAGTTGGCTTTGTAATTAGTCTACGTCCCCCTAACATCATCCTTTTCTCAATGCCATGGCCAATGTTCAACTGGCAGGACTGGTTTGAAAGCAAGTGACCAAGTCTTCCATTTTAATAACCAATATTCCTTTTTTCGAATGTACTTGCATTTGATTTAGTTGTCTTTTGTAATACACATACAAAAACCATTCTCGGCAAGAAAAAAAACGATGATATCTGATTACCGAAAATTATTATTTATACATGTATCAGATTCTGCATTCCTGGCTTTCCGATTAGTATGATCAAATTTGACAGTGCAATTCATAATATCATAAACAGAATAAAAACAGGGTTTCACTTCAAGAAGACGACATTAACAACAACAACAAAATCGTTCAGTGCTGAACGACCACATTTGGGTTTGCTTTTTATCAGTTTCATTTCTTTACTCTTTATATCTGACCATGTCGTTTATCAGTTATGAGAACATTTACCTATTTATCTCGAAGTGATTCAGAAATAACGCCTTTCCCCATACACGTTGCCATGTCTATTTCTCTTGTTATATTCCACGAGAGGGTTGTCGCCTTTATCTATCACATTCGTGTTTTTTTTTTTTCCAGCAAAAAGATTTCATTCTTCCTTTTTTTTATTTTAAAAAGAGATTTTACTTTCACAGCTTTTTTGAGGAATAGGTTCTGTTTTATCAGTTACATTTCTTGAAATATTCCACGCATTATTCATTTTTCCTTTATTATCAACTATGAGTTCCTTGAATGAACGTTCTAATTGTAAACGAAGGTTTCCCTTTTCAAGTAACATTTTCCTGAACTACCTAAGGCAGATGGTGCACTTTTTTTAAAAATCCCGCTCCTATTCGATGGCGCCGCGGTGTTGGTTAGTACTTTGCTGTTATCTGACAGTCGATAATAAGTGTTGAAAAAATAACTGATTGTACCTTTCTATACCAGGGTTATCTTTTTGGGTATTGTTAATGCATTAATCATTCATTTCCTTCTTATTGAGTGCTCGTTTGAGAGACTGGGTAGACAGAGTCTAGGGGCAGGATGGGGGGGGGGGGGAGATTGGTATTAAAGCTACATGTACAGGAGATTAATTAACGGTTGGTATTAGTATTCTATGCTGTATCCCCTGCCCACAAAGGTCACGTGGTGGAGCAACCCACAAACTCCCACCATGTGGTGCCATTGCTATCAAATATTTTCTCGCCACGATTTTTTAACCCTCGCCCCCCCCCCCCCCCGAAAAAAAAACCGAATACTGCCAGAGGGCCTTTACCACGATGACTTTATTACTGTTATGCCTTACACTATTGGGATTGATTAATTGGATTAGTTACTTGTCTGATGGTGCACTTAGTCAAGCCTATTTTGCGCCTGTTTTTACTCAGTGGGTGAGGTCTCTCTTTTCGCCATTTGACTCAAGACATCGATCGTTTCGACACGCCCGAACTAGCGAGACAGATAGTTTCGACACACCCGAACTAGCGAGACAGATAGTTTCGACACGCCCGAAATAGTGAGACAGATAGTTTCGACACGCCCGAACCAGCGAGACAAGTACGTCATGTAGTTTCGACACGCCCGCACTAGCGAGACAAGTAATGTCGTTTCGACACACGCGTCTAGCGAGACAGGTAATTTCGACACACCCGAACTAGCGAGTCAGGAGGTTTCGACTCGCACGAACTAGCGAGACAGGTAGTTTCGACACACCCGAACTAGCGGGTTGTTTTGGTCCCATCCAGGTCCATCGTTCACATCTCATATTGAAACCGAGACGAAACAGACGTATCCCAGCCCAGCGCGGGGGACACGGTGGTCTGGAGACAAGGTGTTCCCCTCTCGTGCCGAAGGTACTGTGTTCAAATCCCGGCCGGTGCAGGCATGTTGGAATTTTGGGATTTTGCTCATATTTTCCTGTCCCTGATCTTATGGTAGGTAGAATCCAGCATCTAGTCTTCTCGGATAAGGACGAAAAATTCGGAAGGCCCTTTTGCACGTTGCTCTCGTTAAAGATACATTGGCAAGTGGAAATCGTAAAGAGTAGGCCGTACATGTCAAAACATTCTTTCTATTTCAATACCTGGTGACTTTTTGACGTCTCCGTTGCCGTTTGCCGTTTCCGTCCGTACACATGAAAACCCATCTTGAAGTCGGAAATCAGCCTTCAGAATAATAATTATACAGAAGGTATGACCACGAAGAACCTGCCGCCCATATCGCGAGACTCATCAAGGGCGCTTTAAATAGAAAACTGGGGAAAGTAATTCTGCCCGGGAATCCGCTTTCTCCGTCAACTGGCCGGCGCTAATTGTGATAATGAGCATTTCAGTCTGGTCATCAGGACCATGCAATATAAGGCACCGCCACTAACTTAGTGGCTCTTCTCTGACCTCTTAAAGGCATCTGGTGTTTTTATTGAATAAGTTGATACACATTACTGCTGGGTAGACCAACAACTGGTTGAGACGTGGTAAAGAGTTGGGGGCGTATTGCTGGAAGATTGAAATTTTGTCTCGGATCAATGAGAAGTGAGCTCAAAAGACAGTTTCTCCTTTCCGGGGCATCAGTAAAGAACGTACGCTGTATTGCCACTCCTCTCTCTCCGATTTACTCATTCATAAACTTGGCTTTAACCCTCCTCCCTCTCCCGACTTTGTGTGAATCTACGGCCATTACAATGCTGAATGTCCATGCCCTGATGTTTTAAAACGTTCCATGTCAATTTGCATAGGCGCTTTGGCTATCTAGTTACATAAGTTATTATAGTTAATATGTTCCATTCTTATGTAGAAACTACACGGTTGTTTTGTCAATACAGAAAATGAACAAACCTAAACTTTATAATTCCTTACTATAATTAAAAAGAGTACGCACTTTCCTCATACTCCCCCCCCCCCTCCCCCTACCCCCTCCCTCCTACCCCCAACCCCAACGCATGCATTTCATACGCAGAGGGTCAATCCCTACCCCGTCCCCCGAAGCAGTACGCTCATACTTTATGTATGACCCCCGACTTGATGCCCTCCTAGATCCTCCCTCCGTCAGCAATGCATTTACCTTGACCCGATTTTCAAAGGTGCAGGCTGATTGTCTCTCTCTCTTTCTCTCTCTCTCTCTCTCTCTCTCTCTCTCTCTCTCTATCTCTTTCTCCGCGTCTTTGTCCACGCCCCTTTGCCTCCTTACCATCGCCCCATGTGTGAAACAGGTTCACATAATAAATTCCCCCCCCCCCCCCGCCTTCAATTAGCCCATGATCAGACGCCACAGCTTCCTTCCTTATCCTCACACATGTGACAGTTAGGGGCACAGATATACACTACTGAACGGCTAGAGGTGTCAAACTGCAAAGCTCCAGTTTTGGAAAGTGCAGATAATAATAATAAAAAAAAAAATATATATATATAATGTATATAATAGTTGTGCACTCTGTAGGAATATATCTCTTCTTTAGATCTTTATGTAGATTATGTTATCCCAGAAGAAACAGAGTGAGAGAGAGAGAGAGAGAGGGTGGGAAGGAAGAGTGACAGAGAGGGGGAGAGAAAAAGAGAGAAAAAGAAAGAGACAGAGACAGAAAGAGAAAGAGAGGGAGAGAAACAGAGAACGATAGAGACGGGCAGACAGACAGACAGACAGGCAGACAGACAGACAGACATACAGATAGACACAGAGGGAGAGAGCATGTCTATTCACCATATCTTTAGCTCTCTTTTCCCACCTATTTTTATAATTTTTTTCGAAATTTTTGTCCAGACCTTTACGCAATCCTTTCTCCCTAATGAGCACGGCACTATTCAAAGTTCTGGAAAATTTCCATTATTGATTTTTTTTCCCCTTAAAGCCGTGAGGAATAATCAAATTTCAGTTTCTGGCTTTATTTTCCTGCTTCATCTACATTTTCGTCATCATTTTCCTTCAGCAAATCCTGCCATTATCGCCTTTGTCAAGCGATGAAGAATAATATTGGCTAATCTACTTTTCCCTTGACGTAAAAGTAATTGAGAAAAGTTAAAGGCAAGACATTATGAAACCCTGGAAATAACAGTGTCGCATTCTTTGACATGTAAGTGCAGGCAGGATTAGATCTAGATCTTTGTTATAATAACACTTTGAAGTGTGCAGAGACTGAAGATTAAAATGACACTGGGATTTTCCTGGCAGAAGCTGCTTTGTGAAAATTTAGAACAGAAATATTCTAGCTACAGCTGCAGTTTGATGACCTCCAGAAATCAAGATCAGTGGCAAAAAACAAAAAAACAACCCAACCATTTTCCATTTTGTAATATGTATAAAACTTAATACACTTTGTAAAGTAACGGATGTTTGAATTTTACAGGACCTAGTTTTACATGGGAGGAAAACAGCACCAGTTTTACTAGAAATTTATTCAATTTGTATTTTGTTATGTAAGTCAACAATTGAAATAGTGTTTCCCCCGCCCTTTTTAATGAACAGAAAAAAAATCTCAGGTTCCAGCGCGAAAATTCTAAAAGCGGTCTGTCTGTTGACATGACGTAAAAATACCAGTAGCGAAATACATACGTGTAGTAGCAGCCCACCCTATTACTTATGTGACACCCCTCCCCCCCCCCCCCCCCCCCACCCAAAGTTGTCATCTGGCGTTGTGGAAATACTGTCGCTTGCAGTTTCTTGATACAGTCGGCGATAATTCTGTTTAGCGCAATGGATTACCAATTCATAATGCTTTCCGTAACTCGGTCAACAAGAGGATATTTATGAGGCAGTTATTTCTCTCTGCAAACAAAGGGGCAATCTTGACACTTAATGAACGTCCTATTACCGCCAAGTTTCAAATAAAAATTCCCCCGTATCAATGATCTAGGAGAGAGCTTGTCTTTGTGTAACTTACCTTTAAGATTTGTTGTTTTCTTTGTGACAAAAACGAAGATTTAACGCATATAAATTTAGTATAATGGTTTACATCATTAATTTTGTTAGCCGGCCCGAGCACGATAAATCTTGCAAATTCTTTGTACCAAACCCAACAGTAAATCTAGATCTAGATCACATTAATAAAGGCATTTGGATTCAATGCAAAAATCTAACATTAACAGTCCCACATTCATTGTAGAGCTTATTGTTACTCCACAATATTCCTTGCAGAAAACACACATTTAATGTGATAAAAGTTTTATTTTGTGCACCTGCAGTGATTGTCCAAAGAGAGGCGTAGAAGGCAATTTTCGATCAAACTTTTCAGTTCTATTTGGCAGAAATGCGTTTCTCGATCTGGGGCTAAAATAAAAATAGCAGTGAGTAAATAAATCAAATTTCATCAAATTTCTAGATCATCCAAGAGCAACAGAATACTACACATGAAAACAAACAGGGAAATTTACAGAAGATCGTTCTTGCCTTCAGCAATTCGCCTCAGCAAGTCATCTTACTAGATAGATGTGTGCCACATTTCATTGCGGTTCTTTCCATGTCACGCCATGTATGTCTGTTATTGACTTATTGAGTTTGTTTATATATAATGATACGTAAGATATGTGTACCACGTGTGTGCTGTTAAACACTCTGTGAAAAAGAATTTCCCATATGGGATAATAAAGTGATTCTTATCTTATCTTATAATACCAAAGACTGAATTTTGCCCTGAATGGATAAGTCCACGTAATTTATCGTCAAAAATTTTGGCAGCGCCACAGACTAATAAAAGTTGAAAAGAGGATGCCTTTTCTAAATTTGCTCCCATTGCTGGACAACGGTTGTTTTTCACTCCATCGGTATGATAGGAACAAAGCTAAGAGCTGGTGAAGTACATGTAGGTAACCATAAATCTCGCGTTTCGTGGCAATTAACATTCTTGCCCTGTACCCTTCAGCTAAAATATCGCAGAGAATCTCTTCATATCTACAAATGGCTTATAAAAGTCAATAACGAGAAACAATCATGTTTAAAGCTCTTCTTCTCCAACATTCTTTTGTCTTGGTAGCTCTTCACCATTTAATTTTAACGGCGTTTGGTTACAGCGAGAAGTTACATAATTATTCACGCTTACAGGGGTTCTCAGCGTGGGGGATATCCCCCCACCCCCGGGGGCGTTTTTGGTGAGGGGTGGGGGCTAGGCGAAAGCGTAGAAAAGGCCTATTACTATAGGCCTTACATACAACGACAAAAAGCCTAACTGGACGTTTAACTTCAGCTTCCATTCTTATTTCTGCATGTCAGTGTGATTGTATTCTGAAACCTCCATATAACTGCCTTAACAATCCAAGAGACACGATTTTTTACTCAAACTTTTAATTAAAATATTATCCCATGTTAATCTTTCTCCTGGGTTTTTAACCCTTATTAGAACAGCGATTGTCGCAGGAAGAATTACAGCCAGGGACAACCATTTCGCTGGGTTACTCCTGAACAGTCGGGTCGTAGATAGAAACCGATTTTGCTTGTTTCTTTGTTCTCGTTTTGGATATCTACATGCAAGGGAAAACGCTATTAAAATGTCTGTTAGGAAAACAAAGTCAAGCGCCACAACTTCAATTTAACGGCAGGGTCTTCTAGTCAAAGTCTAGTGATGTGCAGGATTTTAAAACAAATAATAATAAAAGAAAGTACAGGAACAATGGCTGTGTTCATAAAAAAAAGTCATTGCTCAGATGTTTACATTGATTTGTGGGCGTGAAGCGAGCCACAGGAAGGGTTCTACGGTTCTCTTTGGCAGTCATAGATAAAACTAGTCTTAAATTTTTTTGAACCTTCGTGGGTATAATTATTTAGACCTCAAAACTCCACCTTTGCATTCTAGTAAGTTTACCATTAGCGGCCACTTCTATTATTCCTGTGTACGATTATATTTGAAAGAGTAAATGATGGAAACACTGAGATGTGTGTCTGTCTAAAGTGGGACAGTGTATTATTCTCTTTCAATTGATTCGTCGTGTTTAATCTCATTGAATGCTTTTATTTTTCACGTTTTCCTTGTCTGAAAGTCTCAGAGTTTCTCATTGCCTCAGTGTAGAACCTGTTTTCATGGAAAACTACAACAGCCACCAAAACAACAACAACAACAGCAAAATAAATAAATAAATAAATAATCAACTAACCAACAAAGAAAAAAACAACAACTTGCCATTCGACCTTGCCTCATATATCCAACCCACTATGAGTTACTCGTATTAATTCATACTGAAGCCGAAAAGGGCACGAGCATCTGAATTATCTTGAAGATTCTGATATGATTGATATTTATCCATTCCTTTCCGATGCAAATGACGTTCATTTGTAGGAAATCTCTCCTTGTAACTCCAACTCCTCTGTAAACGTATCGTCCTCTTTTCGCTTTATCTCATAAAAGACAGACTTTTTGTCTGAAACAGGGGACAGCGGTTCTAAACTCTTTTGAGATGGTATAGTGAGAATCCTTAAAAAGGGGGGGGGGGTGGGTATCTTACTAAGCCCGAAACATCACGTCCACTTGCTGCCAGCAAAATACACACCCCACGAAATTGTGGCAGAAGCTGACTGTGTGTGTCTGACCAGGCTTGTTAGTATGATCAAATCTTCCCGGATTTACTAAGAAAATATTGGAATTTATGGTGGGCACTTCTTGTCTCCCAACAGCTGACTGTGCCGTTATGGGCTAGGTATGAGATCCTACTTATAGACTTTGATGACTGCCATAGATCTATTTACCATGAATAATAGCACAAACATTTTCATACCCATAGTAATCTTTCACTTCATCCACACACGACATGTCTGCGACTGTCTGTCCCTCTCGGGCCCACCAAACCTAATTTAAGAACCTTTGCTAGACTATTTCCGTTGTGGGTTTTCGATTTCAAGACAGGTCAGACGAAATTCTCACCAATCAAGTCAGCGGGCAGAGGATTGAGAAAAAAAAAACAGAGAGAAAGACACACACACACACATACACACACAAACAGACCCACGGAGAGAGAGAGAGAGAGAGAGAGAGAGGGGGGGGGGGGGCAGATCACAGTTCTTGTTGGTTCCAACTCCACTTTTTGCACAAGTGAGAAGTTCGACCTTAAACGTATGCGGCTTTAGTATTGTGATAGAAAGTTACAATGAGTCGGAACTGCGAAACGGCTGTAAAAGCGCCATAACGCATTTTGAACGTGCTTTTGTTATACCTTTTTTGCATACCAAAAGATCTCCAGATTTTCAGAAAATGGAGATCAAACAAACAAGAACTAAGGTCGTGGAGAGAGAGAGAGAAGAGGGTGGGGTGAGGGGAGGAAAGACAGAGAGAGAGAGAGAGAGAGACAGAAAGAGAGAGAGAGAGGTTAGGCAGCTTTATTCTTCTTTGTTTATGCGCTTAAACTAAAAATATTCCAGCCTTGGACCAGAGACAGTATAAACTAATGTTGTTTTTTTTGTTTGTTTCCTTTTTTTCTGGCGGAGAAGATTGTGTGGAAGTATCTTTGGTTGATCATTTGTGCACAGTGAACGGACACTCCATTCTGGTTTAAAGACAATGTGCAGACTCCTACTGGAAAAAATTATCGTATCCTTCGTTGTAATAATAATCTCTTCACTCTCCCAAAACAACCATTGCACATTCTCTACAACTGAAAGTGATATTTTTTTTGTTTCTGGTGCCAACAAGGTGATGTTAGCTAAAAATAACTGGGATCATGCAATGACGTTCAGCTTTGGAAAAAAAATATGGAATTGTCAGTTGCTATGGTTACAGCGGCCATATTGGATTTTGCTCAAACATACTATAACTGTAAACGTTCTTAATTATTGACATATTTCAATGAAATTTTGTCTGCTTGTTTGTCTGTCGTTTCTAGTCTGTCTTTCTCTTTCTCTGCCTGTCTCTATCTGTCTGTCTTTCTCTCTGCCTTTCTCTCCTTCTGTCTGTCTCTTCATTTTTTTTACTTGTTTCATAAACTGATAAAGAAACCAATAACTATGTATGCGTGTGAGTGGAGCCAGCGGCAACGATAAGACAAACTAGGCAGTAGGTAGATCTATTACAACCGTTCTATCTTTCAAGATTTTAAAAAAAAAAATTCTTGTCGATCTACTAATTACTTTTCTTTTTTTATTATTATTTTACCCTCACAGTTAAAAATTTTACAAAGGGCAGAACATAGAAAGAAAGAAACAACAACAAAGAAAAAAAACTCAGCCATTTGCAATTCTTTTGCAATTTCCTATAGGTTTTCTTTTTTGTTTTTGAACCCGGCAAAGTAAATTAAGCACAGAAAAAAAAATGAAGAGAAAGAAAGGGGAAAAAAATTGAACAGGAAAAAATGAAACCGACCCAGTTTAACTGTGTGCATGACCACTGCATATTCGAGGCTCATTGAAGAAGCAGAATATTCATAAGCCACTGCTAAGGTTGCCTTCTTACTTCTCTTCAGACTTTTTGGGACAAGATAAAGCAGTTTGAATATTTGTCATACTCGTTCAGTGGTGTGTAAACAGGACGGTAGAAGACAGAATGATGGTAGCCGAGATTGTTGTCTTTGATGTCCTTCGAGTATAGGCCATAACTGCAGGGAGATCTTTTTAATGTAATGCGGCTACAGAAAAAAAAAAGCATAAACAAACAAACAAAAAAACACCACAATGCGTAATAAGGAGAAGGAAGAGAATGAGGGAGAGAAGGGAGAGGAGACGGATAGGGAAGGAGAGAGAGAAAGGCGGGAGGAAAGAGGGGTGGGAGAGCGAAGGGTGGGGGGGGGGATTAAATAGATAGCTAGAGAGAGAGAGAGAGAGATAAATAGACAGATAAACAAAGAGAGATGGAGGGAGCTAAAGAGAGAGAAAAGAGAGAAAGAGAAAGAGGAAAGAGAGAGAGAGGGGTGGAGGGAGGGAGGGAAAGAGAGAGAAGGGGAAAGAAAGCTAGAGAAAGAAAGAGAGAGAGGGAGAGGGCAAGAGGGAGGGAGAGAGGGGGAGAAAGAGGGAGAGCGAGTGAGACGGTGGGAAAGAGAGAGGGGGGTTGAAGTCTCTCACACATAATTATGTGGTTTGAGAGAAACAGAGGAACAGGGAAATGCACCGAGAATGCTGAAACCATATGGAAAGACCATTCATCCGAAACGAATTTTGAAGAAACCAATGAAATCCTTTCTTCAAAAGTGAAGTATTATATCATTTTTTTTGTCTCGAGTGTTTTGCTTCTACTGACAGCAGAACAATTGACTAGTTTTAATTTAACCACAAACGATGTGTTGAATAAAAGTGCTTTCTCTTTGTCTGTCTATATCTGTGTTTATTGTCTCTCTGTCTTCCTCTCTGTCTCGCTCTCTCTCTCTCTCTCTTTCTCTCTCTATCTCTTTCCTTGTCTCTCTCTCTCTTTCTTTGTTTGCCTCTCTTTCTTTTTTCTGTCACTCCCTCTTTCTCTCCCTTCTTACCACCCCTCTCTTTCTCTCCCTGCCTCCCTCTCTCTCAATCTCTTTCTCCCCCCCTCTCTGCCACTTTCTTTCACAACCCCCCCCTAACCCCACCTCTCTCTCTGAAATACAGATCGCCTTTTGTTTTTTGTTTTCCCCACACAACAAAAAGGCAACGGATGTATACGGCTGAAAGGCATTTTATCATGACTAACTTTTCCATGTCCGCTGGCAGCCTGGCATTGGAAGCTTTGATTTAAGTGGCGATATCGTGACACAATGTCCTTTCCATTATGCATGCGCTTTTTGTCGCTCATTCCGGAACCGCATCCTGGTATCTATGGAAACAAAGTAAACAGGGGATCTGTTTGTTTGTGTGTCTGTGGACGTGGGCGAAACTCGCGGTGGTGCGTGTAAATACATTGCTGCGGGGGAGGTGTAGGGGTGTCAATGATTGACTTTTAGTCTGATGGAATGATCGTGACAAATCCAACATGGAAAGTGGTCTAAGTCAAATCAGACAAAAAACAACAACAACAACAATAAAAAACAAAAAACGAAACAACTCATATTAAACAAATATAGACAGAAGTAAAGACAGTTTATGAGTGACAACTAAAATAATGGAATTCTCGCATTTACCAAGCATTTTTTCAACTGCGATTTAAGAGAGTCTTGACAAATGAAAACAATCAAATAGGGCGTGACGCGGGCTGTTTTTAGACTTAAAATTTTGCACTTTAAAGATATTTCGAGAACTGAAAAGCAATTTAACAGATAGCTGGACACGTTGACACAGAGACAAATAGATGGATAAAGAATATTTGGGGACAGGATTAAAGAACAATGTAAAGAAAGAGAAGAGAAAAAAGGAAGAAAAAAAAAAGATAGATAAACAGACATACTGACAGAAAGATAGATAGATATATAAATAGATAGAAAGATAGATAGATAGATAGATAGATAGATAGATAGATAGATAAATAGATAGATAGATAGATAGATAGATAGATAGATAGACAGACAGATAGACTGAGAGATAGATAGATAGATAGATAGATAGATAGATAGATAGATAGATAGATAGATAGATAGATAGATAGATAGATAGATAGATAGATAGATAGATAGATAGACTGAGAGATAGATAGATAGATAGATAGATAGATAGATAGATAGATAGATAGATAGATAGATAGATAGATAGATAGATAGATAGATAGATAGATAGATAGATAGATAGATAGATAGATAGATAGATAGATAGCAAGCATCTACAAAACATACAAAAATACATTCACACACAGACAACCATAGAAAGAACAAGAATTATCTTTGGACACGACGAATCGTACACTTGAGATTGAATGTCCGATATGACGGTGACGACAACACAGGGGACAGAAATAGAGTGAACGGGCAAAAACCACTGAGACATCATTGAAAATATCAACCGCCGGTGAGTGTCACAAAGTGTCTCATTGCTCACGGTTAAATGCCAGCGCTGGGGGCCAACCATTAACGTCTATCGATGCTGCTTTATCGGGACATGATTAAGACCAAAGATTATGTGACTTGAACGCGTCCGGTAGCTTCGGTCGCGCACATCAAGGATGTAATTGACGGCGATTACGGTTGTCAACATTCCGGCAAGTGAACAAAAAAAAAAGTGGTGTCATATAGCCAGTGCGTCAGGGAATAAATCAAGACCAATGCCCTGTCTGCACACTAAAGAGGTTAGTTCTAAACCAGACACGGGCAGCCTACGGTCCAATTTGGCCGGCCAGATTATTTTGGCCGCTCCCCCCACCCCCCCCCCCTCTTCGCCACCCTTTCCCCACAGGTTTGAATTTTGAGTTTGAGTTTTACGGCCACACTGCGCCAAATAGACCATCCACCAGGTTGATGGAAAATTACTCTGCTACGTGGTCACTGAGCTACAAAAGGAAATATACATAACAGACAGCAGCGCCTCCTCCTATTATCCCAAAATCGAACAAGAAAATGCGTTCCTTAAAGGCCAATATCCAAACAGTATTATAATTTATTTGACGGATTTTAATTCAGAGGTGAGAGCATCCGACTCTCTGCAACCCTTCACTTTTTCCAGTCTGGCTCTTAATAATTATATGAATAGTTGCCGATGCCTGTTCTAAGCCATGCCCAAGTCCATCTTGTCACAAAAATAATAAATTTAAAACAGTCCAATTGTGCTCAACGATCAGCGATTTCTCTGTATTCTGTGAAAAGCATATTAAAACAGAATTGTTGTGAGAGTGAATCACCATGAGAGGCGAGACTGCTGACGATTTGGGAGTTTTTATGAATTTTTGCATGATATGGAAGTAAGCCATCAAAATAATTGTGAGTGTTTGGCCAAATCGGGCTTCAGGTGACATTTTTCTACCTCTGGAAAAAATCAAAATGAAATATTTCTACGACAAGTTCAAGCAACATATTTTCACTGAATACAGGAAAAGGGCTAATCTTTTATTTTATAAGCAAATCTCAGTTGCCATAGAAAATGCGTCCACCTTTGGAAGGGATTTCTCAGGAATTCAGTTATTCACCCCAGGACCGATTTCGTCAAATCCTCTCACAATAAATTAATCGGTCCCTGCCCTTCATAAACACCTTGAGATTCGGGTTTTCTTTTCCCGTCACATTTCTTAACGTAGATAAGGATAATGTGGAGGTGAAAAAAAAAATTTGTTTGTGTTTAACCCCCAAAAAAGTAGCAGTCTATTTTGCTTTGAAAAAGAAGTGTAGAAAGAAAAAAAAACGCCCAACTTTTAATGAGACAAGTTTAATCGATTCTTTCAACCGTTTGTTTCAAGTGACAGTTTAAATTTAACACTCCTCAAGCTGAATACAACACTTGTCTCATGGGAACGGGGCGCCTGTACCCCACGAGAGCTCTGGGGAATACCACATGAAAAACAACAACAGCCACAACAAAATATAGTTCTGTGACTGGGCCAAAGATGTTTCAGGCACTGTTTCATTTTAACTTTGTCTTGTACAAGTTTAATTAATAATGTGGGCAAAAAAACTTGGATAACAATAAGGACAGTGTTTTTTAAAAGACTGTTACAAATCGTTTACCTAAGGCAGTCGTTCTCAGCTCACCCTTTTTCAGGCAATCGCCTACTTAGGCTCCAAATTTTCTTTCCGGGACCCGAACCCTGTACCTTCGGCATGAGAGGCGAGTATCTTGCCTCTTACAGAGTGCCTCCAAATAGGATCAGGGGAGGAATTGAGGCAACCTGAGATCCCAAGAATAGGAATGTGATCTGGAATTCGAAAAACAACTCTTGTAAGGAGTTCAAGACAAACAGGTTTCTTCTTCAAGTTTTTAAATATCATAATTTCGCAAGGGACCTCTGGGTCCCAAACTTGAGGGGGCTAATTTAAACCAGTCTTAATCAGTGCAGTATGATCAAAGTAATAGTATAATGATATGCATAAAAAAAAATCCAGAGTTTGCTTTGTAATGCCGCATTCAAGTAAAATTACAGTTATTGTTTCATAAAAGAAGATTCCAAAGATTTTAATGTCTAAAATAATTGTGTGGATCTGCTGAACTCTGGTTGAAGGTGACAGAGAAAGGTTTTCCGAGAAAACCCATCCAAAGGGGGAAACCCTTTCCATGTAAACTGATTTGCTTATCATAATGAAAGCTTAGCCATTTTCTGCATTTGATTTAAAACATTTTGCTTCAACTCATCTCAGAAATATTTCCGACTTTTTAAAATGGTATAAGAAGTTCACCTTCAGCCCGATTAATAGATTCACTCACATATTATGGATTCAGATGTATACATATTAAGGGTTTGCTGAAAGAAAAGGCGTTTCTTCACTTAGGTCGGCATCTTCAAAGCCATTTCATCCTAAAAATAGTAATCAGTGGAACGGCGCTGCATTTTGATCTTGCAATGACGTTTTTTTTATCTCTTTGGATTTCAAACGTGGCACTAATCTCGGATATTTTCGGTCTAGCCAGGCTAGACTCTCCTGCTGTCGCTATTTTCATTTATTTTCACCGGAACCAAAATCATCATTGCGACATAGCTTCTCTTTTCAAATTCATTATAACGTCGCAATCCTGTATAAACTGATTGATCTGCAATTTGTTTTTAGCACAGTAAGAGAGGGGGCAAGTAGTGGATTAATGAGTGCTTGAATGAATAATTCAGCAGCAAACAACAACAACAAAAAATGGGCTGAGGACATTCGAGTTTGATTGTGGATGATTATACAAATTCACGATACATTCTGACGATCTGTATGCAAGGTGGGTGGGAAGTAATTCACTGACTTTAATGTGTCCATGAAGATCCTTCATGACGTGTGTTTGTCGAAAAAGGAAACTGAATAAAAAGTAGAATACTTTAGAAAACATAGTACAATAACCATCAGCCTCAGAGGAAACATAATTGCGCCTCCAGGAGAAGCTTTTTTCTTGTTAATGGGCCATTATTTTGATGATGCAAACGTAAATCGAAAGCAAACTGGTATATCTGCCTAAAGGGGTCACCACACTAAGCCCGGCACGACACAGTTAGCTTCTGGCAGACAAGAAGTGTACACCATAATTTCCTACATTTTCTTAGTAAATCTGGAATGACCTTATCATACCAAGCCCGGTTGGACAGTCAGCTTCTGCCATTATTTCTTGGGTGTATATTTTGCCTGCAGTAACTGGCTGTGACGTTCCGAACTTAGTATGATACTCCCCTAACATCGAAAGTGAGGTACCATGTATTTTAGTAAATCTTGGGGTTTGCGGGGGAGAAAGTGTGGTGGGGGATCCTCATTCACGTTAAACTCATCTCTGGGCTTTATGAAAGATCGCATCGCGTCTTTATTACACTTTATATCTAATCTCAGAGAATGAAGTGACATTCTACACTTCACGCAGACACCAAAGAACACATTTTTTATTGAGGAAACAAGCCTCGGGTAACAGACAGAAACTGGCTAAAGAAGAACCATATCAACAGTACTGTAGCGTAATGAATCATAGTAATGTCGGCACCACTGCGAGTGAACTTAACAAAAATCACCCAAAATAGTGTCTCTGTCTTAATGTCACATTTTATGTGGCCGTCGCGGAGCATCCAGATGTCTCTCTATAAGTTAAATCACAGTGGTCGTTTAAACGCGTGTTAAAACGACCCGAGTGCTACTCTGTGGGGAAAATAGCCAAACATCCAATGCGAAATACAGTTCTTGACCCATGTTTGATGTTTTTATTATGTTTTATCAATCCACTCTCATTAATTTACCTCTCAGTAAAGACAGAGAGATCGGGATGCTCGGCCATGCCCTTCCATTTTATGTGATTTATGAAGCGAAAACAACTTAATAGGCTGACAAACGAGCAAAGGGCGCCATGTGGGAGCCAATCTTCTTTAAACAGTCCTAGTTTACTGGAAGACACTGATTGTTAAATGGAGCTTATGGCTTCTTAACACAAACACATTTGGACCGAAAGCGGTGTTTTTACCAGTTAATTTGCTTTTATTGAAACAAGTCCCGTTTTGATGAGATGGGTTATTTTAGTATCTGTCTGACTATGGCGCAGTTCAGTTTAGACTTTGAATGCTAGGCCTGGCAATAACCTTGGAAAAGGGAGGTCAAGAGTTTTTTTTTTTTTTTTTTTATTTTAGAGACCTTTTACTGTAATAAATTATTTCCTTCATGTCAAGCGAGTATTTGGGGTGCACAAATGGAAATCCGACGAACTTGAAACGTGTTTGTCTGTCAGGTAACTTGTACTAGTGAAGTAGTGGAGTGACCCGTTTAGCCTACGACTGGCATCAGACAAGTAAATTAGTCGATTTGTTCCTCCCTGGACTGCCAGAGCATATTAACTCCTCTTCAGAAGTAGATACTCAGCTGGGGTTTCTAAACCAAAACAGCCCCAAATACTGATGTGGTAAGATAATACTTGCAGTTCAACACCCTTAGCGGGACACAGTCACCCTTTCCCGACAACAGTAGCGTTAATCCTCTTGGTATCATTCTATTTCTCGCCATCCTTCACCGAATCCTCTTCTGCCTTACATCCTTCATACCCAATGTCGCAGCCAAAGTTTGGACACTCTAGAGATGACACAGTGTTTAAAAAATTCCCTGCAGCAATGTCATTTGTTATTACAGATGATACACTGTTAGAAAATCATGCAAACGGAACTGAGGAACAGCATGTGGCAGACAACAAATGCACACCATCATTTCTTATATTTTCTTAGTAAATCGGGGAAGAGCCTATCATACAAAGCCCGGTTAGACACAGTCAGCTTCTGCATTATTTCTTGGGTGTACACTTTGCTGGCAGCAGAGAGTATGGGAGAGAGAGATCTCTCTTCCGCCAAATCGGGAAACTAGGTCGCTGCGGTAAACAAAAAAGTGAAGACTTGAAAGAGACCGCCTTCACCAAAGATAGTGTGCTTATCAGTAAACTGTGGTTTGTTCATATATTTGGGCTGATTGAAACTATTTGGAGCCGTTTGTAAGTTCTTACGCCCCGTGGAAATGCACAAATGGATATTGTTTACCGCAGCGACCTACTTTCCACTCCATGCTTACAGTGGTTTCGCGGCGCCCCCCGTGTCTCGCAGTGCAAATGGACCAATAGTGAAACCTCCCTCTACACATATTGACTCTGTGCTGGCAGCAACTGCCTCTGACGTTCGGGGTTTAATAGGCTACCGCTCTAAACCAGTCTGTCTTACTTATTCTGGCACGTTGAAATCTGTCTTGAGTCAGCTGGCGGAGAGAGAGAGAGATCTCGCACACTGAGTTAAAACAGACCGGAAACAGACTTGACACAGTACGCCACCAAGCAACAATAGTCGGGTGAACCCTGACACATTCATTCTTTACTTGTAAAGCACATCCTGCACAACGATTTTTTTTTTTTTTTGATGATAATGAAAAGGCTCCCTGTGAACTTGGAAGTGGCATTGATTTTTTTTTTTTAACAATAAATTTTATTTTAAAAAAAAAAGTGGACACTGAAAGAAAAGGAAACGGGACTATTTTTAATGATATTTTATTACCATTCTTGCTCACGCCCTCATCTTTGCTTGACAGAGACAGTGGCGCACTCCAAGCCACTCGACTCTATCACTTCACCCATGTGTGAATTTCGTAATGAATGATATCATTATAATATTTTGAAATGAGAGCAACCCAAAAATAGGCTGGGAAGGGGGATTGGGGTGGCTTTATTGGCGTGTGCTGGTATGTGTACCCTTGGTAGGGGAAGAGGGGGGGGGGCAGAGATGAAGTACGTGCCTTGGATTCTGGTGACTTCCCCCCTCCCCCACCCTTTCTTGTGATAAAAGTAATGATGTGCATTGAATGCTTATACAAATTTAAAACTGAAATTGCTTCAGAATAATCTTTGCACGGCCTGTCTCTCATGGTTAATAAAACTGCCTGGGCGTGTTTTAATAGAGTACAAATTTATTTTTGTATTATTTTGTATTTTATATACTTCTTTAATCCCATTTGGGAAATCTGCCTGCCTTAGATGAAACGTCGTCGCCACAGTGCAGCGCCAGTCGGTGGTTTTTTTTTTTTTTTGGGGGGGGGGGGGAGGTGGGATGTGATAGGGATAAATTTTATTTAATTTTGCCCTGGCATTGGCCTAGTACGGCCTGCTCTTCTCGATTTCGGACTGCCAAGGTGTCTTAAACGAGCGAAACGTGAACACGGACCCTCTGAGTTTTTCGTCCTTATCCGAGAAGATTAGGTGCTCGATCTTACCTACCATAGAATCATTGACGGGGAGATATGAAAAAAAACAACAACACCAAACAAACCAAATCCCAACATGCCTGCACCGACCAGGATTCGAACCCGATACCTTCATTATGAACATCTAGACCACCGTGTCTAGTACGATTGTATTCTATAATGTTGCATCATTTAGTTAAGATTTTAAATCAAATCATTTGAAGTTATTAACCCTCTTGCTGCGACATGGTCGATATATCGGCCCATCACATGTTGCAGGATACTGAGGCAAGGCCAATATATCAGCCCTAGTGTTTCATGCTTAAACTGTAGCAAGGTAAATATATCGGCAGTCATTGTTCTGGCATGTTTTGCACTCTTAATTTTACTTTTTCCTGCTGTCTTCCCACCTAACCATCCATTATTCTGGTAGTCCAAAGGAAGGGAGGGCGTTTGGGCTCGGCAGCAAAAGGGTTAACTATTTGTGCACTTATTAATTTCCCTCGTGCTCTGGTTGCAAAACGCGTGTGCGCCCTCGGGCACAGCTTAAAATTGACAAGATAACACAAAGTGGAGAAAAAGAAAATACCAAAAGCAAACTACAAACAATAGGAGTGAAAATCAGTAGAAGAGGGCAAGAGGTCGGCAGCTGGCATTTCAAAGCGCAACTGGCCGTACATCGTTATCCGAGAACTCCCAGATAATTAGGGAGCCTAAGACAGCGGTTCAGCACAAACTGCTCGCTAGCAAATGATCACATAGAGAAAATAATATCCAGTTTTCAGTGTCGCTCTGTCAGCCCAGTAAGAATTACACTTTTAAAGCTAAAGAAATAAAGGCCTATGAAAAATAGATAGTTTTTCGTCATGGTAGCTTCTTTTTTTTGGGGGGGTCTGGCTATCAATGAGGTCAGACATTGCATTGTTAGCCGGCCAACGGTTGTGTTTCGTGGGCCTGATTTCTTAGTTATTTCGTCAAAATAATCGTTAAAAAACAACTTACACTGTTTCATTCTTTGTCTGGTAACTGGAACAAAAACACAAACACACAAACCAGGTGTGTGACAAACACAAAGACACACACACACGCGCACACACATTAACCTCAACAACAACAAGAAACAAAACAAAATAACAAGAACAGCAACAAAAAGAGACAGTTACACGTCTTCTTGCAAAATAATGTACTGTTTGAGCTCCATAATTATATCTCAGTACTTTTCCACTTGTTGCATCACTTTGGGAAGTGCGTGTCATGTGGAAACAGGTAGTACATAATATAGCAACCATGGTACCATCATTGGTTCAGATACATGTATAAAACGCATTAATATAGCAACCATGGTACCATCATTGGTTCAGATACATGTATAAAACAATGCGTATCTTTTAGAAACAGATGGTACATATAACTATCACTGGTTCGTGAACACTGGTTCAGTATCACATCTCTATATAATAAAGCTACAACAAAACCCCTAATAGTCCTATGGACTCGGAAACTACACAACGCACCGACATGAAATTTGGCACAAAGAATTATGGGATAGCGAACATTGTTCCTATCGCTATACACAAACAAAACCGTTTGTTATTTCTGAGTTAATCGGTAAATGCGGTTATAATTAAAGACTAAATTCACGAGAGCGTTTGATCCGAAATTTACGATCAATAAGATAGTGATGTATGTTTCTAATAATAGCCCACTTCCGCCTACACTTGACGTTATCACTTCCTGCGATGTGTTCACTAACAAATAAACTAACCCGTGCGCAAATCATTGCCATTTGACGGATGCTGACGGGATGCGCATGATGTCAACGCGCAAATATCTAAAAACAAACAAACAAACAAAAATAAAATAAAGCTAAAGGAACAGGCAAAATGAAGCAGGTCCAGAATAATCACCCAGAACTGAAACTGATGAATCGATTTATCCCGGGCAGGGCCGGGCAACTCAGCTAGTAATTATATAAAACAGTGCTTATCATTTGCAAACAGATGGTACAAATTATAAGTGCCACCGGTTCATGAATACTGGTTCAACCATTATATAAAACAGTGAGTATCATGTGGAAACAGTGAATACATAATTATCAAAGATTCAAATACATGTATACAACAGTAACCAAGAATATCGCAGTTAAGTAGAAATATTCTGTTTAGATTCTGCACATTTTCTATTCAAATCTTTTATTGTTCGTTTGTTGTATCTGTTCGGTTTTCCAATTTTTTTCTCTGTAGTTGCTTTTTCGTTGTCTTATTTTTTTCCTTGATAGAGGCTGTTGCTGAAATATCGGCCATTTTCTGTCTTCTCTTTTATTTTGCGTTTCATTGTACAGTTTGGGTATTATTTCTTACGCGAGGCTTTGCTACATACATCTTTTTCTTTTTGCCAAATGTTGCCATTGAGTGGGTGACTGACCCCCTGATCCGTTGACCGACAGACAGACTAATGCACTTCCACATTCACTCATTTTATGATCTGTCATCCCTAGGCCCCGTGATGCACTGAGCCAAGTTTATTTTGCTGGGCTTTCATGGACTAAATAGGATCTTGCACACTGGCGAAACCGAAATAAGTCTGTTTCTTTAGATTTTTCAAAGGGAGTCAGAACCCGTGCAAAATAGACTTAGCCTTCGCCATTTCCCAGAACATTGCCCCCATAACAATGAAAATAGAAAAGAATACATTTGCAAACCGAAGTGACACAGCGATGATGATTACTGACAACACCTGCACATGCGCAGAGTGGCCGTGGTGTTAATGCTCCCAGATCTATATATATATCCTCAGCAGTGGCGTACCGTGGGTGGCCAGTGCCCGGGGAAAGGCAAGTATTGCGGACCCCCTTCCCCTCCCCCCAACCCGTGGACCGTTAGCACAACCTGAGTATCTTCCATCAGTCCAGGACTGAACCCCTTGCTCTCCCACCCCCCCCCCACCCCACCTCCTATGGATATGTATTGTACGTGTTTTAAGAAAATTTTGTATTTTATGTATTTTGTATACTTATTTAATCCCATTTAGGAAATTTGGCTTCGTGTCATTGCAGCCCACTTACAACTGGAGCAGGCACGTCGTCGCCACAGTGCAGCGCCGGTCGGCGGTTTTTTGAAGGGGGGGAGGGGCAGGGGGATGAGGGAGGAGGGGGAGGGAATGGTAGGGATGAATTTATTTAACTTTGCCCGGGCAGCGGCCTGTTCGGCCTGCTCTTTTCGATTTCCAACTGCTAAGGTATCTTTAACGTGCTCAACGTGCACACAGGCCCTCCGAGATTTTCGTCCTTATCCGAGAAGACTAGTTGCTCGGTCCTACCTACCACAGGATCAGGGACAGGAAAATAATTTATGAGAAAAATCCCAAAATTCCAACATACCTGAACCGACCGGGATTTGAAACCGGTACCATCGGTATGTGAGGCGAACACCTTGCCTCTAGACCACGGTGTCCCATGGAACAATCTGCCTTTAACAAATAATACTGAGGTAATTAATAAAAGTAGAAGGCATTTTGTGCTAGTCTATTCATTTTTTTTTTTTTCTGTGTGAGCCTGGAAGGAACCGGTTGGTGCGCTCTGTTTTTTTTAAAGTTATACTTTTTTTTTCTTTTGAAATTTTGCGTCCCTAAGAATTGTGCGCCCAGGGGAACCGTCCCGCCAAGGCTACGCCACTGATCCCCAGGCTTGGTGACAAAAATAAAATAATATTTTTTTTTATCATATTCAGCTTCTTGTCCCGTCCCATTTCGCTTCCATTGTAACTTTCCCTATTGAAATCCTTTTCCGTTACTGGTTCATTGAATTTTTGTAAGGATTGTTCCATGTCTTCTTGATCTCCTTCCGTTTTTTGTTTTTTTTGGTGTGTGTTTTCTCTGCCCTTCATTTACTGTCCGCCATTCTCTCATTCCTTTCTCCTTCTGTCAATGTCTTTGGCGTCCTTGTCTTGCGTGGGGATTTCGTGATTGTGTTGTCGTGGGTAGGAAGTTTATTTTATTTTTTTGTATATTTTTTTTTTAATGTAACGCCCTCATTTTCACTTCCGCCTTTTTATGCGGATGCATTTTCTTTTTAAGTCTTATTATTGAGTTTGTCGCCACCGAGTTAAAATACAATAATGACCTCTTTACCTCTTCCTTACAGGCGGAGAAAGGTTTTAGCCGGAATGGTTCTTAGAAATTAGAAAGGCGTTTGTCTCTTTCCTTCGTTCTCTCCTGCTACTATTTATGTGTTATGTCTTTCTCTCTTTTCCTGGTTTCGTCGCCTCTTCTTCCTCTGGTCTATCGATTTTTTTGTCCTGGTTACTCAGGCAAGCGTCAGAAACATCACGACTCTTCCTTCTGTGAAGTGGACGAGAACAACCACCTTGTTATTTTCTGTCTCCGCTTTGCCTCCCTTTGCTCAGACTGTATTCTTTTTACTGGCTGGTGAGCTGCTCCATAGCAACAGCTGAAGATGTGGTTACATAACAGTTCATAATACACAATGACAGACAGACAGACGCAGGCAGTCAGACACATAGACAGACAGACACACAGACAGACAGACACAAAACACACACACACACACACGCACACACAAATGACAGTAATTCAATTTCCTCCGATGGCTACATCACAAGCGTGAATTCAGAGAAATTCAAAACTGTCATTACAGCACTTTTTCACAACGCTTAATTAACTGATTCATCCCTAGAAGCTGCCCGGAACTGTTTATGAGTAAACCACGCAGATCAAATATTATAATGTGACTACGAAAGTCACACGCAGAACATAATCTTTTTACTCAACTTCCCATAACTTGATTTCCTCGAAGCCATTCTATTAGGCATACTTGGAGATCACTGGCATTAAGAGCAAGCAGAAAGAGGACAGTCAGTGGTCCTGTTTAGAAAACCCAGTGTGAGTGAATCATCGAAAGAGAAAAACAACAGGGGAAAAAAAACCGACAAAGAGAACAACTCTTTATGGAATGACCATAATCAAAACTTTGATACATACTGCCTTATGTTATTTATTATGACGAATGCTAAAATGACGTGTAAAGGGCTTTTTTCCTGTCCTGTATCAACGAATGTAAAGGCGCGCAAGGATCGTACGTGTTTTTGTTTCTGTATGAATGATTGTGTGGTGGCGTGACGTACAGGATTTTTCTTCTGTTCTTTATGAATCATTATAATAACGTACAGATTCCCAACTTCTATAAAAGACAGAAAGAAAAAAATCAGCAGCGTCTTTGTTTTTTTCCTGCTTCCTCCGAATTGTTCTTTTTTGCTGTTGGAATGAATGTTTAAGTTCCAGGCAAGAAAACATAGGCTAGAGGCACACTTGCGGCTCGCGGTCGCGTTGCTGTCGTGTCTCTCAGTTCTTAGTGTCATGTTCTCCCTGACTCTGTAATGAGCCCGAGTGTGGCATAATGTGGGCGCGTCTCCATTCATTCCCCTGGATTAAAAAAAAAAAAAAAGCTTATTTTAAGTAGCAAAGTCCCAAATAATGGAAATAGAAAAGAATACTAGATTTTTCAAGAAAATGAGACGCGACTGCCACGGCGACAGAAACACAGCAAAGTTGTATGTGTGCTCCCAGGCTTAGTCTTTCAAATGGTGGCCCAATGGGCCACAAAATTATGCAGTATTCTATATTAGCCAAAGGATCTTGACAGTAGCCATTTGGGTGGAGGTAATTCATTGTCTTCATTGTATTCATGACATGTCAACAAAAATAAGAGTGGCTTTGTATAATTGGTTTGACGAGTACAGGGACGATTTTTTTTTGTCAATGAAAATGGCTTCTAATGTAAGCTGGAAATAATATAGTAAATAAAAGAATTTTGAAAGTAAAATAACCATATTTTGTAAATAAGTAAACAGGGAAGGGGGGAGCTATGGGCAGCTTGTGAATGTTCCAGCAGTGCCTGCAGGGTATAATTGTTTTAACCTGGCATATTAATGCAGTCTGTCCCGGTCGTAACAGAATATTATAATAACTGGTGAGTATCTTTACAACTGAGTCACCACAATATTGTTAGGGTGCTTTTCATGCCAAGGTGTCCTGATGAAGATCATCAGCAAGATCTTTACTCATTGACAAAATAATGTTTACTTTATATTTTAAACTCTCTTAATTTACTCTATTATTTCAGCTGCTATTACGCCTCAAACACATTATGCAAAGCCAGTTGTTTTGGTTGAAATGTCATGGACACCTGGAAGACAATTATTTTTATTGAATTATCTGACTATAATGGAGCGAGAGGGTGAACATGTAACCTAAAACGTCACGACTACGTGGCCAAAAATTCTATAACGTTGTGTACTGTCTCACTTTTTGACGATGAGTTACGTGGACACATTGATTTTGAACAAAAATTAGTTATTAATATTATTTTACTTGCAGATTATTTGAGCCGCAAAAATAGAGACGCATTTCATTCGAATAGAATCGAAAATTAAGACCGGAAATTGCGTTTTAAGCCAAGTTTTACACATTGCTGGCCTTAGGTAAAGTTTGTCACACCTGTGTATTCTGCAAGGAATTGTGATGTAACAAAAAGATTTACTACTCTTTACATCAAATCCAAGCGTCATTGTTAATGTCACGTAGATAGATCTAAATATGCAGTCGGGCTTGCTGTAAGAAAAATTTGCAAAATTTCTCTTTGCCGGAGTGGGCGGGGTTGGCTAGTCAGTATAACCACTGGGAATTTGTTTTCAGCAGGACAAATATTGGGTAAGGGATGTTCCAACGTCGCAAACTGTACAGTTTGTTTTACCATAGCTGATCTACAGGAACTAGGAGTGCACTCGGGCTATGCTCGTGACAATAATGCACTACAAAGCCCTGCCGTTAACTTGCTGGCCACTCGAGTTTTTCCTGCTGGGAGACAAAGATACGCCAATGTGCAATGGGCGTGAACTATTCTGAAGAATAATATTATTGATCTTCAAACAAGAATGCAGGAAAACGAGAGAGAGAGAGAGAGAGAGAGAGAGAGAGAGAGAGAGAGTGTGTGTGAGAGAGAGTGTGTGTGTGTGAGAGAGAGAGAGTGTGTGTGAGAGAGAGAGGTAGAGAGAGAGAGTGTGTGTGTGTGAGAGAGAAAGAGAGAGAGAGAGAGAGAGAGAGAGAGAGAGTGTGAGAGAGAGAGAGAGAGTGTGTGTGAGAGAGAGAGAGAGAGGTAGAGAGAGAGAGTGTGTGTGTGTGTGAGAGAGAAAGAGAGAGAGAGAGAGAGAGAGAGAGAGAGAGAGAGAGAGAGAGAGAGAGAGAGAGTGTGTGTGAGAGAGAGAGAGAGGTAGAGAGAGAGAGTGTGTGTGTGTGTGAGAGAGAAAGAGAGAGAGAGAGAGAGAGAGAGAGAGAGTGTGTGAGAGAGAGAGAGAGGTAGAGAGAGAGAGAGTGTGTGTGTGTGAGAGAGAAAGAGAGAGAGAGAGAGAGAGAGAGAGAGAGAGAGAGAGAGTGTGAGAGAGAGAGAGAGGTAGAGAGAGAGAGAGTGTGTGTGTGTGAGAGAGAAAGAGAGAGAGAGAGAGAGAGAGAGAGAGAGAGAGAGAGAGAGAGAGAGAGAGAGAGAGCCTAATCTGCAAATCATCTTAACGTTTGTTTTTTGTTTTTCTAACAGTGTTTTCTCCTCACTTCAGTTTCTCCTGGTGCAAGAATTGTCCTTTTCTTATTAACGTATTTGCTCTTCATTTTTCCCCCCAAGAACTTAACTTCTTTTTTTTTTTAATTGGTATATTGTTTCTGTGTGGAAATTATTCACCGCGGTTGTATAAAATGGCTTAGCACTTTATTTTACTCTTAACGTGAATGAATGTTTTTGTTGATAAATGTATTCGTTTTTTCCCTGGAGCGATCTTTTACTTTCCAGCTTTTTTTTGTTTTTGTTCGTTTGTTTGTATTCATGACAGCAATTCTCTAATCCAAGTGCAATTCACTTGGTTCTCTGCATTGCACTAAGTTGAACTCTAGTCCGTTCAGAAATGTGTGCCACTCTCCGAAAGCTACTAGGACCTTGAAAACCTTTTTTTTTTTTTGGCATAATGTATTGTGAAAGCTGGTATCTAGACAATTGATTTTCATCAATATTCTTCTTCTTCTTTCGTTCACCAATCTAAATCTGCAGATTTGTTCTTTTAAGAAAATCTACGGTTTTCTGCAGCTCTGGCACAGCACCATAGAGTTCGATATTCAGGTCGGTGGGTTGGGGCCAACACGTTTCTCATAAAATATTAATTTGTTGCTCTTTAAAAACTAATCGTATTTGGCGTTTCTCTTCTTTGACCTATGTGGAAAAAAAATGCTTCAGGCGTTCCGGATAGAAATTCAATAGTTTATACAAACAATACTTGCACTAGGTCTGTTCTAAAAGTGGAAACTCCTGCTCATGGACTTGGAACCTAGGTTTGAAAAGGAACTTTTGTTTCTCAAAAAGGACGATAACCAACGTTCTCTGCATAAGGGAGGTATCATACTTTGCAAAATGTACAACAAAGAAATAATGACAGAAGCTTACTCTGTCTGACCAGGCTTAGTATGATAGGGTCTTTCCGGATTTACTAAGGAAATATAGGAAATCATGGTAAGCACTTCTTGTTTGCCGGCATCTGACTGTGCCTGACACATCCCTAAGTCGGCAATATTGAGTACAGAAGTGCGTTGAACTAATAGTGAGTTTACTGTAAAATTGAATGTTTAATGTGTGTGTGTGCGCGCGCATGTGTGTGTGTGTGTGTGTGTGTAATGTTACAAAACAGATTAAAAAATACGCCGCTATTAATATTTCATGTTACCTGTGGATTTACTGTCTAAAAAATGTTAAGGTCATGTAAAATCTTAGATTGCACGCAAGATATCCCTCCTATACAACAATCTATTTTCGAGTCTGAGGATAGGCGTCTCTAAAATTAATGCACTATACAACTCTATAGTATTATATTATCACTAATATGCATTGGAGAAAAACACCTGACATAACATACAAAATTATATACCGGAGATAATAGACTAACTGCTGAAGAAAAACAGGAGTGACCTAAATAAATTTCTTTTATTTGGTCGCCTCTCGAAGGATATAATATAATGACTATAAATTGGCGCCATTTTTAACAATAGCTGTCGCCGTTCACGCGGCTTCTGAAGATTCACTAGGACGCGTCACTCACAATTTACTGTTGCTCTGTAGTTATTCAGATGCACAGTGACGAAACATGTATTTTGCAGTTAAATGGGAAATAAGCGGGGGGAAAATGTCAGCTGCAACGGACTCGGTCAGAAATCTACTTTCCGGTTGGACCGTTTGGTGCGTAATGTTAAATCCGCTTAGCGTTTATCTTTTTATCAGTAGTCACATCATATCGAGCTACAACTTAGCATAACCGACGATATGGTTAACAAGCTTGAGTCAGAAGTATGTCTTTTCTTTTCATTGTAGTATATCAACCCCATCTGGCTTGGTGCCGTTTTCTATGGCATAACGGCCTAGATTACTTATTTGAACAGAGGCATAATCTATTATATATTTAATTAACTTGCAACCTTTGGCATCACTAACTGACCCAACTATACACTCTTCAGGCCTTAAATTTGGCAGGAAGGTGGCATTTGAGATAAGGAAGATGATGGCTATAATTAAAAGTTGTTTACTTCAAGCATGTATTTTTAAAAAATAACAGTTATGTTTATTGCTATGTAACATCTGTATTTTTGCACGTTTGTTTCATAATATAATTATAGTACCGTGCATGTCATAAAAAGTAACCGTATCAAGCCTTCAGTTTGGTGCGTAATGTCGTGGTGCGCATGAGTTCTGAAGCAAGACTGTAGTTTATTACTTTTATTATACTGAAAGGGGGGGGGGGGTTAATCACATGATTGTTTATTCTGGGCAATGCCCGGTAGCTCATCTAATCCATTATTTTGTTACATTTTTTTTAAAGACAAAGAAGAACGAAGAGTGACTATTCAAAAACCTCGGAAATATTGTGTTTTACTCACTATTACTTGTAAAATTATAAAATATTGCCTGAACCAACGTTTGGCTACAGGGACGCGATAGCAAATAGCTCGCCTTTATTAGTACACTTTTAGTTTAAGTCATAAACAATATGCAGTTGGACTGCTGCCTTTTCAGAGAGAGAAGAGGGGATCTAGAATCTGGATAGTAGCACTTCTTAGAGGCTTGTTCTATTACATGATGTAATGTTACCAGGTTTGTTACCAGGAATGTTACACTTCTGATAAAGTTCTAATTTTGTATCATTCTAGTTTTCATTTCCCACATTTTTCATTAAATGTGTTTATTTCGTGTCATTGCACGGTGTGTTCATGCCACACTAGCTAGGAAGTCCATATTGTTATGATTGTATAGTGTGGGAAATAAAACCCAGACAAAACAGCATAGTTGGAATCAGAACGCGCCAAAAACCACAAAAGTACGGTCATCGTCTCCCCCTCCTCCCTCCACCCCCCCCCCCCTCGGCCCCGGCAGCGCACACTTAAAATAGGTAGAGAAAGGATTCGTTATAAATATCTATTGTTAAATCTACAATGTGGTAGCCCTTGAATTCTGAAGAGGTTTATCGTAATCAGTTTAACATAACCCCATTTTGATTTTGTAGACGTTAGTATCGAAGGACGGGAACTATTTTCCAAAATGGACGGCTTTCTACAGCACATCATCCAATGTTGTCTCTTCCTGTTTTCCGTGCACTTTTAGCGTCACTCCCCAAAAAAACAAAATCATCATTAATGTGTCATTTTCACTTTCACTCCAGCCCTTTTTTTGTTTCATTGTTGCTGATCATCTGCTGTACACATTGTCATGCAAGAGCATGTCATTGTGCTGTAGGAGAAGATGAATTTCCTAGGCATAATGGGTGGAATATTACCTGCATTATTATCATTATTATTATTATTATTATTATTATTATTATTAATACATCACACATTCTTAACCGCATGGATACGATCTTACATCTGTTTGTTCCTGCCGTTTTCATCATACTACAGTGGAGCTATAAAGTGAGCACGTACGCCACGGCCTAAAACGTCTTGATTACGTGACCAAAAATTCTGAAATTTTGTGTACTGTCTCAACTTTTAACGATAAATGACGTGGACAAATCCATTTGAGACACAATTTAGTCTTTAAAATCATTTATTTACATTTATTTAGACGCAAAAAGCAGGCGCATTTTCATCGAGTAAAATCCAAAAGTATGACCGGAAATTTCATTCTTCGCCTCTCTGTTCACATTGAGAGGGCCAAATATAAACAAATGCCACAATTTGTGCGTTAACTAGCACGGGGTCGATGGTATTTATAATTATCTCGCTCTTCTCTCGTAATTCTGCGACAATCACCTTTTTTGTATCGTGCGCACGGCAGTGTTACAGAAGACACTTCACTTTGCTGCTGACCTCAGCTACCAGTACTAGCACTTTGATGTATTTCGTTACTTTGTTTCCATCTCCTTCCTTCCAGAGTTCCAGACACAATAACCAGCAACCGGACGAGCAAACCTAATGATTGTAATGCAGCTTGTGTCTGTTGTTTTGGAAAGATGGGCACTTTATGAGTGATTCCAGTCCCCATGGACTTTAACGTAGGTTAACCCGTTCACTGCCAATGCAGTTTAAGTGCGATGTTTTTAGTTCTGGTTACTCGGAGATTTAAAAACTGCGCCTTTTCCAGGTCAAAAATATTAGTTTAAGTGATATAATCTCCTTGTAATGTAAAATAATCTACAGGAAAATGAAAAGAATGCAATCACAGAGGTATGGCGCTGTTCACAGTCTATGGAGCCGGCAATGAAAAGGTTAACGCTGTCTTGAAACTATATGTTTTCGGTGCCAGCTGCATAGCTAGAGGCTCATCTTATGGCGCCAGTGGTATCCTTGAAGAATTGTCTACCACCACTTTCCTTACAGATTATTGCCGGTTCAGTGGAGGTCTCACTAAATCTGGACCCATAACGGTTATTTTCGAACCGCTTTCCTACTGCTAATTGAATCAACATGATGATAACACACTGTCGTGTCGCATTCTGGTTTGAGAAAACTAACTATTTACAAGCCTAAATCTGTACAAAGTAGCACAACAAAAATTGTAGTTTATAATTATACTGTATCGCTACAAATTACTGTACTTTGGAATAAAAGGCCTGGTAATTGCTAATTGTTTGTATGGATGTTTAGATCGCCGATTATTCATAATGTTCGCAACCAAAGCCAGCGAAGAAGATATTCCTCGTGTCAGTTGAAAGGCATGGGTGATGAATAGGAGAAAATAAGCAAACGAGAGGGTTGAAATACAAAAAATATTGACAACACAACAACAACAACAACAACAACAACAACAACAACAACAACAACGACAACAACAACAACAACAACAACAACAACAACAATAAGAAACGGAACAAAAATCTGCCCTTTTCACAAACACGAAGATGACATATTAATTACAAAATGTAATGAAAAATGATTTTTTTTTTATTGCTTGGCATCGCCTCGGACATGGATACAGAGATAATGGCAAAAAACTGCGTCTGTTTTGACAGAATCATTACGCTGGCGCTATGAAATGCTTCCCATATTTGTTAATCTCGAGGAAATATGATAAAGCGAGAGAGATCCTGTCTGCTTAGTGTCCCTTTGATAATAAAGGTCTAGCTGTGCTTTGAGATTTTTTTTTCCCTAGAAAATACAGTGGGTGTTTGGAAGGTGCTTCTGATAGGGTCTCCTTATGCCCAGTCATTTTGCTATTCTGTCTAATTGTCTTGCTTCTTCCTGCCACATTCTGTCGAGTGTCGACATGCTTTCTCCAAACTCAAACTCGAAAATGCAACCAACCAATCAACCAACCAACTAACCAGCCAGCCAGCCAGCCACCTCCAACCAACCAAACGAACAACCAACCAACCAACCAACCAACCAACCAACCAACCAACCAACCAACCAACCAACCAACCAACGAACCAACCAACCAACGAACCAACGAACCAACCAACTAACCAACCAACCAACCAACCAACCAACCAATCCAACCAACCAAACAAAACGAGAACCAGATTCTCTTCAGGATTAGTGGCCAATACAACTACAAACAATGAACATGGGCACGCCCCCTCCGAAAATCCTCTTATTAAAAACGCCCTTGCCAACTTGACTTCTGGAAATAGGTCAAACTCATCGATTGGGCAGTTGTGGTAGCGTTTTGCAAACACAAGTTTTAATAGCACAGCGATCCACGGCCTAAACGAAAACGTCAGTCAAAGACAACCATCAATTGTAGCATGGGTGTCTTCTACACTTTGGAGTTTAGATATAGTTCTTTTGTGTCTTTCTCCCTTTCTTTCATTCAGCTTATTAACTAAACTTATTGGCTTTTCCTGTCCTGCCAGATTTTGACGTTAAGCAACGCAGAGACTATCTCTGTACCTGATTTGCCAACCAGAAATTTCATGATGTTGCTGTCATACATGATGTTGTTTTTCGTTTTGCTGTGCGTAAACACGACAACACACGTTGCACTGCGCCAACAAAAATGCATTAGCTGTCCCTCTGAACATAAAATTCCCCAAGGTCAGGATTGATAGAATGTGATTTCTCTGTCGTGGTCATAATGTAAAGCTGAGATCAAGTCACACACGTCTATATTCTAAAAAGCAAGCTTTACTTGGAATCAAAACTATGACAGCAGCTGGTCAGCGGTTTCAATTAATTTAAGAGCATCTTCTCATGCTGGCACGTCACCGTAACCAGAAAAGACGACATCAGCGCAGAATTGGTTGTATCACGTTCGAAATTTACAGATCATACTGAACAACGCTATTATTATCCCCAAGTTGAACAAAGTTTTACAATGGAAATCATGAACATAAATAAACAAATAGTATCAGTTGTGAAAAATTCAGTATATTTAGTTAAGTGCAAAAAATAGGTAAAACGAGTCCCACTTTATTTATGTGCAAAATCCAGTTAAAATAGAGAATTACTATAAAAGGTAACACGGTGTCTGGTAGGGTTTACGAATAGGGTTGGAGGTGAACAAATAGTGCTAAAATTAGCTTGTGCAGACAAAATAGCGGATTTTAGTTCTATCTCTAATTCAGTAGAACAAAGTGTCTAGTCACACGTTTTAGTGTTTTGGTTAGGACGTAAGCTCGCATCGAACTCCCATCGAAGCCCTTTCTGTTCATAGTATAAATGGATTTTGGAATTCTTCAGAATATTCGTGTCTATAAAACTTCTCTGGCACTAAGCCTCTGAATGAATCTGACCAGAGATACTGTTAGACAACATTTTGAGCCAGCCTTAGCCACAAAGGCAAACAAAACATCTAATAAATATTGTTGTTCTTGTCACTCCGTACCCACCCATCTTCAGCTCTGGTTTTTCTGATGTAAAGTCAGCATTCTTGCACATTTGACGCTTTATGTGGCATTTTTTCATAACCTTGGCGTCACTGCTCGACCAGCAATCGAAGTAGTCTGCCGGGAAACCGTTGCCTATAATTACCCAGATCTTTTTACTCACCCTGACATTGACTGACGTGAGAGGATCTTATACATGTGCTCTTGACTCAGGATGGATCGGTGCAAGCCCGGAAAACCCATAGCGTATTATGAACACCAGACCAGGGGCCTAGGCTGTTTTCAGTTACTTCCATGAAGCTCGAGACAGGTTTACGATACTCGCATTGGCTGAAGGACATTCAAAGCTGTAATTTCAGTGGACTTATGTGGAGGCCATTGGCGATGTGAGTGTTAATGTTTCCTGAACTGGAATAATACAATCACTACAAAGCCCATCCGATCGATCGTAGTTCCAATAGCAAATCTGGAGATAAACATGTCTGTGTGATGTAAAATAATGCACAGTCTCCCAGAGATAATCACCCCATGCTGAACCAGACAGCAGTATGACAGTTGAAATGAAATAAATAAAGGGAACGAAAAAGTGAAAATGGGTGGGGGGAGGGGGGGGGGGCAATGAGCAGAAAAAACATATAATAAAACATATTTTATTTAAATGCATGGAAAAGAGGAATAATAGTAATAATAATAACAATCGGAATGAAAGAAGGGAAGCTTTGTGAGTGAAATGGAGCAAAGCACCCAAAGTAAGGGAGAAAAAAAAAAGCCACATAGAATAAAATACGCATTTGAATAATAATATAGTTAAATGGAAGGAGAAAAAAAAATAATTTCATGAATGAACAGGACACTCAGGAATGAAATGTGTCCGGAATCTAAAAAAAATGTTGTTATAGATAAGGAACAACTATCGTTGGCGTGTGCCGAAAAACCTAAATGTAATAATGTTTCCTGTGTGCTTCATCTGCAAAGGCCAACATTTTTAATAACCCCTGAATCTAGAATGTGAACAAAAACAGTCACAGCGTTTTTTTTTTATTACCTTTTTTTTTTCTTTTCTGTCGGTCATCATAACAGAAGCTTTGCCAATTAAGCGTATACAGAGATTCCAAAACCGGAAAAAATCGCGAGCAAAGTGCTACTAGGATGGCGTGAGTCCATTGATTTTGGAAGGGTTTAGAAATGGACTCGAACTACAACGCTACTCAACGGCCGCTGTCGGGTCGGCTCAGTGTGGCGTCCAAATGGCTGGCTGCTGCACATTATTTGTACAAAGGCATTACTGTTAAAACATGGTAATAATTGACGAAAACAGAAAACACAAGAGCTGCTCGTGGTTTCTCAGTGTCAGGGATGTTTCCACCCATAATAGCTAATTACATCGGAATTTGGCACTATTTATCTATTGTTTTAAGTCCCGCATGGGTGGAACGTCTTTACCGGAGTCACTGTGCGTAACTATCTGAAGTTACATAGGCATGAATTATTGGTGAATCGATGTTTTTCATTGTTCACTGAAAAGCAATACAACACGAAAGCAAAGAACTATGATTAATAATACACCAAACGTACACTTTAGGTAAATTGCTGTGTCTTATAAGACATATTTTTATTTATGTCATCGCCATAATTATCATAGTGTTGAAGTGTTATAAATGGTTACACTGAATACCAGAAACAGTGTAGAGAAAAGGGAAAGTTATTAAGACTTGATTATTATTAACAAACAAAAATTAATTCATCTTTTACACAAGCACAAGTTATTAAAGAATAAAACTATGCATACAATAAAAAGGTTACAGTGTTTTTTCGAATTTAGTCAGATGACTTGAACCTTGAACGTTTGCTTTGAGCCTTTACAGAAAGCTTTAAGTTTCCTCCAAAGAGTTCATCGTAAAGACTATTTTGTCAAAGCCACTTTGTCAACAATAATATGGGTTGATTCATCCCTTGTATTAGGTAAAATCTAGAATTAAAGCATTTAATGCCCAAACATGCTGAACCAGTCATAGAGGTATTTCCAGCCTTAATCTGTGTTATGTACAATGCCATCTTTTAAACTGGAATGTTTTTTATCTTCTTTTTGTTCTTGTTCTTGTTAGGCCTCGTAGGTCCACTGCAGGATTTAGCCGTCCGCCAATGCTTTCCATTCTGCTCTGTTTTTCCGTCCGTCTTGACCATGAGTGTTCCACCTGTCTGCTCAATACCATCTCTTCATCGTCCATCGGGGCGTCGTCTGTTGTATCTTGAACAATGCAAAATTAATGGGCAAGACACGAGTTTGGCGACTCGTCGTTTTAATAATTCTGATGTGGATGCAAAATAACGTAGAGCCTTCAGGCCAGTCACCTTCTTGACACTATGCGGAAACCGTGGGCTGTTTTTGGAAACAACCATCTGCCAGAATCAATCGGCAAAAACTAAATGTTTAACACTTCCGTAAATTACATACTCCTCTTTACATTTAACGTTTACGTTCATATTTATCTTGCACCTTGGTGTTTATCTTTATGCCGGGTCCGCAAACTTCTGACGCGGGGGGAAAACAAACAACATTCTTTGATTTAATCTCACGGGGTATTGATCTTGTCCAAATCAGCATTGAAAACATTACAGGTAATTTATTTTATTGATCAGCTTGTCGGGTTTTTATGTATTTTGTGCTTCCTTTTCGTGGAGCAGAGACTGCGCTAAAGGATTCAAGATGTCTGATGGCAGGAAGTGAAAATAAAACAAGGAATCAGATGAAAGGCCGTGAATGGTTTATTGCAATTTTATTGTGTACTGACTAGAGAAAAGTACATGATATCACAAGCCGTCCATCGCACATACTTTGAGCTTGAGTTTAAGTTAGAGTTTTACGGCGCGTCGATACGATAACGGCCACTTTGCGCCTCTCATGATCTAGTTGGACAATTTATTTATGTTTGTTATGCAGAGCTTCATCAATTTAAATTCCACATGTGGAATTAATTAGTTCTATAATAATGAATTTCCCTTCACTACGAACTGGCGTATCCACTACTTTCCCATTTTACGTAAGATGGTTTGAAAGTTTTGGTGTCAGTGAAATTCCCCATGCAGGCTACACCGAACATGACACAGCAAAAAAAAAAACCGTTCTGTTTATAATATTATAGATCTCACCATCAGAAACGATAAGGCAACCGTAACTTAAATCTACCAAAATCACGCCAGAATGTGCAATGAACGTCGAAAATGTACAGATATGAACAATCAGCATTATTTATCTGGCAGCGAAATTTATTTTTCATTCTCTGCCTTAAAGCCATACATTTCATTCATTACCAAAGAGTTTTCAAAAACATAAAAACTAAAATCTAAAATAAAAAACACACAAATAACAAATGCTACGGCTAGTGAGATTTAAAGATGTTGCAGCAAGTGATGTCAAGAGGAAATGTGAGGGGGGGGGGGTGAGATTGACTAAACGCCATAATTTGAATAACACATAACTAAGACAAGACAAAACAAAAAAGGTAGTTTTCTTCCTCCTGCCTGGTAGTTGACGAGAAACATCTGATTCTGTGTTAATATATTTTCAGACTTCTATGCACTGGTACTGATAGAAATCAAAGCTTACGCAAATAGCAAACTTTTTTTTTTTTTAAATGTTTGTAATGCATTGTAATATACAGCTGTTTGACGTGTTCACGGAAGCTTCAAAAAGTGAATCATTATCCCAGGCTAGAAAAAAAAAAAGGTGCTGAGAAGTGCAGTATTGCAGCCTGGGGCAACTGGATGATTTTGCTGCAGGAATGCTGAGCGCCTTAGCTCCGGCAAATTGAATGGATGCGTCAGGGTTAAGACTGATTTAAATTCACGCAGCATGGGTTAAGCCGCCGCCCGCAGAAACAAAACGAAAATTCTCACGTTTTTCCGGATTTTCTACATTGCCCTGAGAGGAAACGTTTTTCCTAATGTTCCATTTTGGGGAAAGTGGGGAAATGGGGGGGGGGGGGGGGGGAGGAAACCTTTCATTGAAAATGTCTTACGCTCTTTCAAATCAACTGCAACGGCAATTTTCATTTCCTCGACCAGCGACAATCTGAGATTTTGTAAACAGTCAATAAACCCCGGTTGTTTCCCAAATTTCTTTTTATATTTCAGAATTTGCCGAAAAAGTGTGTACAGAAAATGGGAGCTGGTGGGTGAATCCAATTCACGGCTCATTCTGGACCAATTACAGCAACTGCGTCATTCCATCATCAGATATTCGTTCCCACGCCGTAAGTATGAAAGCGTTCATTGTTGGATGTACTTTCCTCCCAACGGAGATGTCTGCCATTTGAGTGGAAAAGACTGTACACGCCAATCTATGTAAAGTTGGCGGACATTTCTGGAGGGTCTTCTTCTGTCCTAGCGTTCTCTTATATTCTGTCTATCGTCTTGGTTTTCCTTAGCAGGATAAAATGGTCATTATCGTGTCCACGTAATTTCTCCAGACTCAAACCCAAACTCAGGCTATTCCTTTGTCTGGGTTATTATGTTGTAGGACTAATAGTTCTTTTCCTAATAATAATAATAATAATAATAGTGGATGGCATTTATATAGCGCATATCCATTTAAAATGCTCTATGCGCTTTACAGAAGCAACATGTCAACCACAGAGCAGAATGGAGCGCCTGCGAAGCGCTCAACACACTACACTGCTTCTTTCTCTCTCCCTGTCTCGCTCACTCTCTCTCTCTCTCTCAGAGCAAATTGTAACGCAGCCTGTTAGGCGCAGTTCACAACTCACAACAGTTCACAACTCACAACTCAAATAATATTTGAATATTTATTAATAATAATATATATTTAATAATGAATAATAAATTTTGTTGTTGCTGGTTCTTCATATTGTCTTAGGAATTGAACAAAGAATTATTAAGCAACATGAACAGTTTTGTTTGTTTGTTTTTTTACGTTCCAGTAATGTTTCGTTTTGTGGGGTATACGGTCATGTTCCATAGCATCTCAAAAGTTGCTCAGTAATCTTCAAGAAAAAGTTACAGACACCGATTGCATTAATCATTTCCTTCTTTGGCAAACAGTCGAATCCTCAAGCAAAAATGTGGCTGGTGAAGTGGAGTTATCAGACTAAACCTATAAGAAGATTAAGAAATTTCCTCAACAAATTCGAGGCCTCTTGGAATACCACAATTCTTGGATTAAGTGTGGTCTGGAGCATTAATATGCAAATATTCAGCCAGCAACTTTGCAGAAATCCGATGCGCAGGATTGACGTCAAGTTTGCACATAGGAATGACACCATTCTTACGCAGATCCGCTGGTCACGACATCAGGCCGGCGTCAGTTTGATGTAAGGAAAAAGCCGGTATGGAGATCTTATCAATTCTATGGAAATCTACGTCGGACTGAAATATAGGATTGGTCGCTGGGTAAATTATTTAAAAAAAAATTTTTTAAGCTTAACATTAAACAATGGCATCATTGTGTAAACAGAAGGATTAGATACCGGAAGGTCTGGTATTGCCAGAACAAATCCGAAAGCAGAAGCTGAACAATTCATAATGTATGAAATTTCAAGATCCTACTACAGGTTTGTTTAAAGCCGACGTCACGGAACTTGTGCTCCAATACATTTTGAATTTTGTCCTTCGTCCGAAGTTCCAAGACCATGTTTCTGTTCCCCTTAGGCCCGGCGCGCACTATGTTAGAATTAACCACCCGTCCAATGCAAGCAATCTTTCGCGTGGCGTGCAGCACGGTAAACTCTTTGCCAAGCAAGCAAAAATCTGCGTTTGCGCGGCGTGCAGCAGGCGAAACGGGATAGTGCTCGCGGCCCCTACGAGTTTCAATTCTTCTCTTTTGTAAAACGGATAATCTTGAAGAGTGCGCATGTTCAGCTGCGGTGAAGTTAGGTGGGATTTTTGGAGGTGGGGGGGGGGGGGTGCGGGATGCCGTCCAGCCAGGGCCACTTTTTTTTTTTTTTAGTGACATAAGTGAAACAAACTACTGTAAACATTCTGGAGCGGTCTTGTCCACAGCATCCGATCCGCCCCGCTACTTTACGGAAAAATGACGTATGGCAAAGTAAAACACTCCTTGCTTCTAAAGCGGTGAGGAGCGGAGCTCAACGGATGCTGTGGACAAGTATACAAAGGCAAAGAGTGTTTTTTCACTTTGTCATACCTCATTTTTCCGTAAAATAAGCAGAGAGGTCGGAGTGGATGCTGTTCTCAAGACCACTCACGAGAACCATCGGCTGAGTGCAGAGTAAGAATGAGACGTGATACTTAATAATATATCGTAACAACTGTAACTGAAGCGCAAAGCATGCTGACAATTAGATATTTAAAATGGCTGAATGCCAATGGATTGGATCAAGTCAGCTGGAAAGATAAAACTAATCGGAAGTGGCAACTCAGTTGGGAAGAGAAGGCAAAATGGCCAGACAAATTGAAACTTTAACATTGATAATAGATTGAATTGAAAATCAAAGATGAAGAGCAGACAACAAAAACAATGAAAGAAAATTGATGTTAACATGAGAGAAAAGAATACTGCGTGCAATTAATCATCATTGCCAGATGTAGAGCCAAGGGGGGTGGGTGAGGTGGCCAGGGGCCGGGGGCACTTCTGGTTGGTTGGGCCTCTCTTACACAGACATTAAAATCCTTGGGAAATCGCCAAATTTACAACCGAAGGCCGTTTGCTGCATGTAATCGGAGCTGGCAAGTTAAATAGACAGAAAAGTTAAACGAGTTGTATAATTATATAAATTATATATAAATAAGTACATGTATATCCTATAAATCCAGTCAAGGAAAGAAAAAGGATTCCAATTAGATTTTTACGTAAGACAAATTATAAAGAACATAATATTGTCTAAACTGCTATGTACTTTTTGTTTCCACTAATAACAATGAGAGACTCAACAATATCAAACTCAACATCATATTATATTTGTATAAAGATGAACGGGGGGGGGGGGGGGACCCAAGGCAATTGCTCTTCTTGATATCCCCCTCCCCTGCCCGTAGATAAACCCGGCCGTGGACATAATGTGATTGCTCGGGATAGGGACAGAACGGTCGGTCACACATATCGACGCTTAGACCATTGGTTCTTAACTTTTAATACTCTTTAGGGCCTCACATTCAAGACTCATGGCTTTATTTCCTTCCACAATAATCCCGGGTTGAATTTCCGCAGACCTACTAAGAGCCCAGACACAGTGGCTTCGGTTTCGTTTCCCTTTTGGCACTTTTCGCAGAAACACGACAGTCTCCATGAAAAACGAAACGAGACAAAAGCGGAAGAGTTTGCGTTTGAAAAGGTGCTGTGAAGGGTTCTGACGTCTTCTCTATTGGCTTCTCGGCAATACGAGTCTGACGTCATTCGGCAAAAACTGCCGAAACGGAGCCGAAAGCGAACAAAACCGAAAGTACCGCCCCTGGGCTCTAACACTGATTGAGCAACCCGGGTCTTTGGAATTAAGCATGGAGATTGGATTGGACATCGCTAGAAACTATTATTACGGAGAATCTGGAAAAGAAAAGTAATAGGAAATTCCGAACTTTTTACATTACACATTGTGTGTATTACTTACCAGTCTAGGTATTTTCCGCTAACATCCCCAGATTCCCCTTTCTCCCCTTCATACCCAATAAGAAACCATTGATCTAGACCATGACCAAAAAGAACACTTAATTGCAAATCCAGACACTGATAGATAGCTATAAAACTTGAATTAGCCAGGGAGTTTTGACGTGAGGTGATTGTTACGTGAACGGATAAAAAATTGTAGAATGCTGGGTTCTCGTTTACCGCGGAATTGAACAAAACGCAAACCATAATTATGTTGGGGTTTTGCATCGTAACTTTGAGGCTGTCTCATCTAATAGCCAACAGTCTACATGCACAATTGCTTTTAATCAGAGCTGTCTGGGACACTTTGACATCCTTTATACTAAAGCCATTCAGTCTTATCTGTAATAATTTTGTAAATCAGCAATTTCATCACTGTGTTGTTGTTTTTTTTTCACGACAAGTCATTTTGGGGGGCATCCATGTTGTACGTATATTAAAATGTGGGTATTGGTAGGTGGGGTGGTGCTTGACCCTAGTGTTTGAAATGCGTGGTGGGAGAAGGGGGGGGGGGTTTATGGGGACCGTGCATAGCCTTTTCAATTATGACTTAAATGAATAACACGCGGATTTCATCTTTCTTTTTTTTTTAATCAAAGTAAGTTATATAAGATTAATTTGTAAAATTTGAATACATTTTGTATAATAATTATCTAATGAAACTGTTACTTGTCCATGGAAAACGCAAGTTTAAATGTATGAGCACCAAGGCTTTACTATGGGCATTCACCATTCTAAAGCTGGTTTCTCATGATTGTGTACGGAAAACGGAAATGGAAAAACGTCAAAAGCCTTTCAAGTTGTGAAATAGAAAGAATATTATCCGTTTCTGTACACATGGAAACACTCGTTCTTTTTACTACACGAGGGATTTTTTGCCGTTTCGATTTCCGTTTCCCTTTCCGTACACATGGGAATCCAGCTTAATGGCCATGATGTGCTCATAAAGGGGGAGAATCAGAATCAAAATCTTTAATCATCAAAATAGAAAAATTGTCTTAGTCCAAAAAAAAGTGACTCAATATTCTATATTATACTTCCCCCCCTCCCCTTTTTTTTTGGAAGGGGGGGGGGACACAGATTGAAATGCGATTTGGTCTGTAACCATCGTATACAGTATACATGACTCCGTGAACTTTATATTGACTAGAGTGGATGAATGAAGTAAATAAAAACATATAAATAGACAAATACATAGATAGGTAAATACATAATAAGTAAGTAAATAAATAAATAAATAAATAATAAAACGCATACATAGTTGGGTAAATAAATAAATGAAGAATCTGATAAATAAAGTACGTAAATGAACGGATCACTAGATGATTAAGCAGGTAAATAAATATATAAATAGATAAGCCTTTCTATCACTTGACCAGCTTTCTGTAATGACTGTCCTGAGTTTCGGACTTACTTGAAGTCTTTTGCATTCCAGAACTGTCAACTGAAGTCTGTGTTGCTGGCCGTTCTTGAACCCTTACTTGTTGTCGGCCGTTCTTGAACCCTTACTGGGTCATTTCTTTGTCAGCTGACGGTCTTATAGTTCAGCATAGGCATGTGGTCTATTTTCATATTTGATCATGTTCTCAGTTTGACAAATAAGCATGTTTATAATGCATAGTGGAAAAAAACATGCTATCGACTGATAAAAGATAATATTTACATTTAATATAACATAATACATAAAATACAATGCATAAATAATATAGAATATCATTTAGAACATTATTTTGGAATGTTGATCTTTGTATTTTCCATTATTGACAGGCTGCAGGCTGGCACCCAAAATAAATAAATAAATAAATGAAAATAAACATATCGACAGAGGGGAAAAGTCGGTGAAATATGAAATTGCTTCAGTTCATGCAACTTGGGATGCCGCGACTTTTCCTCTTTCCTCATTGCCCCCGCCCCTTCTTTGTTTTTTTGTTTGTTTTTTAGCAGAATATTTTAGTGAAAGGAAAATAAAACAAAAGTTTTGATCTAATATATGTCAAGTGTCGATTTTGCCACAAATAATTATGTGCAAACATGCTCTCTGTCTACATTTTTAGTATTATTGTGTAATGACCGCGGTTATAACTACTCTTTTCCAGAAAGTAGATGATCTATTATTGCGTGACCATGTCCTTCTCGGATTTGACATTTGCTTTAAAAATGTTTATACCATCCAGTTTCTTTAAGAAAAAAGTGGGAAGATCTTTCCAAGCTGCATTCCCGTTTCTTCCCAGACGCATTGCCCATTCCATTAAGAAATATTTGTGAAGTTTGCTTTGAATCCCCAGTTTGATGATGGCAAAGGAGCACTTTCTTGGAAAACACCTGCATGTTCATTGGGTGAAAAAGTAACGCAGGAAACCCCCCGAAAACACCCTTCATGGCTTTTAGAGTCCTATTTTAATCAAGAATTTGAGACCCACGAAATAGCTTGTGGTGAATGCCTGACTAGCCCCAGATTCTGAAATATGAATGTTATGCTTTTTGTTGACAGGCGCAGGCAGATAATCTCATATTGCTCTACACAATTGGATACAGCATTTCTCTGGCGTCGTTGGTGGTTGCTGTGGTGATCATGCTATACTGGAGGTAAGTCAGATATCTCAGAAAATATCGTCAGGTATTTTCCGTATTGCTGTATGTGCATTTTTGGCTTTTCGACAAACGGAGGATCGAAGCTTTGAAGAGTTGTGTAATATCAGAGAACAACATTACGTTACTAACACATAGGGCCTACCTGGAAAACGTTTTAACCGATTGGAAGGACACTAATACATCATGAAATTAGGAATGAGAGAGAACCATTTTCATGACAAAACCTCAAAATCCACAAAATGTCTCACAGAACAACATGGCCAAATACCCCACGATATTATGTCATCTCTATTCACGACATCTGCACAGCCGTGATCTCTATGTACAGTATTTGCACAGCCGTGATATAACAATGTCGACAAGTTGAGCGGTTTTTATGCATATGGGGACAAATCCAATATGAGAGAGACCCATGCACGTCATTTTCCTTTCATGCAAAGTAAAGCTGAAAATCCATATACCAGACATCTTCACGATACTGTTTCGGTGCCTTTTCGTGTTAATGGATTCAGAAAGTAAGATCTGCGTTGGCTCGATCTGTTCCGTCTCAGTGTCGTTTCGGTGTAGTCAGTATGGATTTTCAGCCTCAGTGTTGCCATTGTGCTTAATGGTTGTTGTTTTTTCCTGTAATAAAATCCACAAATTAGATATTGTTTACTCGTCTAGAAGAAGCTATTTTGAGAGAGAGCATGACAACTCACGACAACATTTCTTTTGGTGGTAAGTTCGCACATATAACAACTCGTGCATGACAATACAACCTGGTGACAATACATGCACCATCAAAAATGCTCAGCTGAGTTGACATGCACTTCTCAGATAAGCTTGCAATCTTCTAGATGACGAAATAAATAAGAACTTTTCTTTGTTTTTGGACAGTGTCTGACGTTAAAATATAACTTATGACTAGACATGTCTTTAACTTGGTTTTTCTTTCGGAAAAACGTCGTTTGATGATGATTTTTAGAAAAAACTTTAACCTAACCCAATAAATACACGAATAAAAGTTCAGCATCAGATTCATGAAAGACATTTACAACTTTAGAGAATTTTACCAAGATCAAAAAATTTATGCGAAAATATTTAATTCTATTTGTGAAATTTAAATTGATGAAGCTCTGAATACCAAACATAAATAAATTATCCGAACTGATGGCGATGGGCGCAAAGCAGCCGTTATCGCGCGGAAGCGTCAGAAAACTCAAACTGAAAACCCCGATTTCCATTGGAGTAATGAATGTGGAGCAAGAACTTTAAACAAAATCATTGCAGGTTAAAAAACATACAGAGGAATCGTGCAAACAATCTATCAAAAAACACAATATTAAAAGCACAATGCAGGGTAATTCACTCTCTCCGTTCAGTGCTGCCTACTACAATTTATTCATTTAGTTATAATAATTGTAGCGTCCGCAAGCTACCCCTTGCCCTTCCGGGTTGCTTGTTATACTGGTGACTGAGCACGTGTTCACTTCTTTTTTCATTTTATTGTTGACGTTCGCCAGAGTGACCTTGCCCTCCCTTCCTTGTGAGTAGTTTTTTCCACGTAAATATTAGTATGTTCCCGAACATTCGATAACGTTGTAGATATAGATGTTTACGCCAAATTTGGCCTTGAGTGATGTAACCTAGTGACCTATTGATACGTGATTGGTTAGTTTGTGTGTTTCGGGCGAGGGCAGAGGTTACGTTTATTTCGGGAACTTTCTATAGGAATACCTATATATATGGACCCCTATGAGTGATTGGTCGGTGAGTAAGTGAGTTTTTTCCTCGTGTGGCGTAGGATATTTAGTTGTTCGCTGGTGCCTTCCTAGTATTTTATTGTTCAGAATACAGTTATTAAACTTTAGTATTATTTTTGCGGCACGAGCCATACTTTAAACAACAACAACAACAACAACAACAACATGACAAAGAAATAAAGAAACTGGAATAGACGTGATAACAAACAATAATAACATTTAGCTCGAATAAATAAATCATCTCCCTGTATTTCAATTATGGGGGATTGCACGTTATGGCGTTATTTGTTTACATGTGATTGTCTGTCATTTCCAACACGTGCTCTTGTTCCCTACTGTTATTGACGTTCCTTGCAGTTTCATCATTCATTTCGGCGTTTGTGTATTTGCCAAGAACTCAACGAACCAGCAGTGGAGATTTAAGCGCAGACACGACCCTTTCTATTCACGTCTCCGTCATCTGTCCACTGTTTATGTTCCTGGAACTGTTTTGCAATAACTGTTATTATTTTTTCCATATCTTCGTTTGGCCGAACGGCGTCACAACACGCCAGTGTTATTATATTGATCATTGTTCTATTTTCTACCACAGACGACTTCATTGTAAAAGTAACACACTGCACATCAATCTCTTCATTGCTTTCATTCTGAGAGCATCGGTCTCTTTCATGAAGGACCGTCTCTTTGTTGGAGGACTGGGCCTTCCCGGTGACGTCAGAAAGGGTGAAAGAGGGTTGGTGTTTATTGAAGAAGGAGTGGTGAGTATTATGTCCAGTTTGCTTTTGTTTGCTTAATTCTTTTTCTTTCCTTCTTTCTGCCTTTCTTTTCCCTTTTCTTTCTTTCTTTCTCCTCCTCTTCCTCAGATTCTCTCTCTCTTTTTTTCTGTCCCCGTCTCTCCTCTCTTTCTTTCTACTTGAAACAGTATCTCGATCGGAATCTTTTTAGTACCTGTTTGAAGTCCAACTATATTAAGTTGCACTCACGAAAAATGACCAATGTAGTCAGAATTATTATCCTGTCCACAAGTTAGTATGGCATGCTTTGATTTTAGTTTTACATTCTGTAATAGACTTCAACCGATCACAGGAATGAATGGGTGTCGCCAGCGCTGGCTTACAGTAGCTTTTTGTTGTTGTTGTTGTCTTGCCGTCGTAATTTTTTTCTGGGGGGGGGGGGAGGGGGGGGGGGCATCTGAATTAAGATAAATATGCTGGATTCTTGTGTGGGGTAATCATCTGTAATTTGCAGTGCAGCGGAAAAGTATGTCGTGTCGTAAGAAAAGGCGTGGGATGCTGTTTTGTACAACACATTAAACATACGGACTAGGGCAGAGCAAACGCTTTGGTCTGTTTTGGAGCCACCCTCCTTTTTTTGTGTGTGTGTGTGTGTGCCATGATATTTATATCGACCCCGTAGCTTTACGGGAAATGGAAATGGTGACAGAGCTCTTGACCCTCTAGGACAAAAATCTGGGGAAAAGACGAATTTTTGAGTCTTTGAAATTCATTTTATTGCAGTTTCAAATTTGTGCTATTACAGATTTGCTTTGAGAGAAAATAAGACATAAATAGACAACCAAATAAAATTTTGTCTTGTGTTGAAAATCTGGCGTTTTTCTTCGCCACAGTTTTATGAGATGCCCTACTGGATTCTAAAACAGTGCTTGTCAAGGTGGGCACGGCAATGTTTTCGTGGGGCTTGGGTCGTCAGAATGGGGCGTAGAGATATACAATAATCATACTAACTTTGTCCGATCATGGCTCAGCGCAAGAGTTTTTGAAAAACTGTAGTAGTTCGTGGGACAAAAAAGGTTGAGAACCAATGCTGTAGAGGTTTAAGACTGAGGCAACACACACCACCTTCCAAAACAACGTTAACAATAATACTTTAACACCATGCTTTTTTCTGTCTCTATTTCCTAGCACTGGGAGTGCCGAACACTGTTTGTACTGCTGATGTACGCGATCTCTGCGAGTCAGACCTGGATGCTGATGGAAGGTCTCTATCTTTACCTGCTGATCCACAAGACAATGACTACAGAGAGACTTGGGGTCAGGCCCTATATTGTACTAGGATGGGGTATGTTGACTCGTAGAAACGTTTACTTTGTGGCAGTTACAAGCCTTTCTACTTGTGTGACTGAGAGGAGGAGGAATTTTAAAACTGGTTGGATTTGAAAGTAAAGTGTTGTAATCTTACTAATATAATAATAATAAATACAAGTTCTGGGTGATGAACATCGATTTCATTTCCAATTTTACCATATCACTCCAATTTCCAAGACGAACTTTTAAAGTATGAGAGGTAAAGAGAAAAAGAGAGAGGGAAAGAAAGAAAGAGAGAGAGAGAGAAAGAGGGAGAAAGAAAGAAAGAGAGGGGGGGGTGGGCAGTTATGTAGGTAGATAGATAGATAGATAGATAGACAGATAGATGCAGACAGGGAGAGAGAGAGGGGGAGAGAGTGTAACAAATCCCAGATTGGGAGAAGTACTTATATGACAGTAACAGTCACGAACAGACAAGTATAACAATTAACAAAACAATCAAACAGGCTCACACATTTATTATAACATTAATAATGACAATTCAATAAGTACAACATCTCACTCTTGCCCCTAAGCATTCATTCCCCTCCTCGTTCCTCTTTAGGATAATCACTCCTTTACAATATTATCGTTGGCCTCAGCCTAACAATACGTCAAGGGCTGCATTGCCTTGTAGCACGACGTATCACTGCCAGTGCTCAACATCACATCAATATCTTAATCTCACATCAATATATATCTCAATACATTCCTGAATGCGGCCAGACTGCCACGAATAATGTGCCCTCACTGTCCTGCGGGTGGCCTCACTGCCCAACCCATGCACCTCACTTATGCTGGCCTGCGGGTGGCCTCACTGCCCAACCCATGCATCTCACTTATGCTGGCCTGTCCCCGGCACCTATAGAGAATAACATCACATTACTATATACCTACTATCCAGTTCACCACTCACTACAAACCATCAAGCGTACACATAACATTCCACAGTTCACCCACCATACAGCTGCACCTCTCTACTGTAGCACACCTCCACCGTATTACACAGTACTCAGGCTAGGCTAGGAATCCACACTCCTAACGTACAGATCTCGCTCTAAGTTTACATCTATTAATACAGTAGCACATGACTTGCACACTCTTCGCATATAACTTATTTACATCATGGTCATCAGAAGAATATAGTACATCAATTATCAATCATAGTTCAACCTACCAGTCATCACTGGAAAAACACTAACACGAGTCTTCCGACTGCTCCCTTATGTTCGCCCTCTGGGCTCTCTCTTGCGTCCGTTCCCTTAGGACTCTCTGTGTGCAGTGACTGGTAAGTACACCGATCTCGCCTCGTCCAATCCCCAACTCACAACATTCCACGCTTTCCATTAATTGTCTGCCGCGAGTTAATCTTACTATACCCCCTCCTCCCGTAATTATTGATCCTCGCTCACTCGCTCGCGACAGAGAGGATAGATAGATAGATAGATAGATAGATAGATAGATAGATAGATAGATAGATAGATAGATAGATAGATAGATAGATAGATAGACAGATAGACAGACAGACAGACAGACAGACAGACAGACAGACAGACAGACAGACAGACAGACAGACAGACAGACAGACAGACAGACAGACAGACAGACAGACAGACAGACAGACAGACAGACAGACAGACAGATAGATAGATAGATAGATAGATAGATAGGTAGGTAGAGAGATAGATAGGTAGATAGATAGAGAGAGAGAGAGAGAGAGAGAAAGGAGGCAGGGAGAGAGAATCTCAATATTGAATAATAAAATTTAACATAGCCAGGTCTTTAGTGTATGCCTAGCAGCTTAAGAAAACATGGACTAGTCTACTTTGCTATCGGCAGTTCGTGTCTAGAAACTGACCTGCCTTATCGGGTTATAAATACTTGTGTAAGCAGCTGTTTTTGTATCTAGAATAAATTATCTAGGACCCTCAGCACAAAATAAGCAACTATTCCTCTAAAACCATAGACAACACTGGTATAATATTGTACTTTATGTTGTTCTGTCTAAAATTCTTGCAAAAGCACTGAACCAGTCGTGATGAATGTAGGGGCATGATTGGCAATTACAACTGCACTCTCTCCCCTTCATGTACTCGCTGAACATTATTTTGTTACAGAAAATGCCAAGCTTAACGAGCGGCTTGAGCCCCCATAGAATGATGACAGAACGCTATATAAATACCTTTATTATCATTAATATTAATTAAATGGCATAGATTCATTCATATTTGAAGGTCAGGGAAGAGCCCTGCGGCGTTATGGCCGAGAAGATCATCGCTTGACTGTTTTTCCATTTTTCCGGCAACACAGATCAAAAGTTGCTCTACACCAAGTTTGCTTTTTATGATATACAAATATCTGCAGGTGTTCAAGAATAATATCCACAGATAATGAAACATCAAATTGTTCTTTCAAACATTTAGGTTTCAAAAAATAGCTTTTACGTAGGACGAGCAGCATTGATACGTTTTCACGTCCCAAAAGAAGTTAAGAGTATAAATCGAATGTACGTCAATTGTTTAATCACATGCCAAACATAATTAGATACAAATTCGGTTTGATTCAATACGACAGAAACTTACTATGGTGTCATTTAAGTACAAACACAGCTTAAAACAATACCCCGTAACCAGTAGCCGGCGTGTATGCCATCAATCCACGAATACATTCATAAATATTTTATTTTAAGAAATGGACCAGTATTTAATGCAAGGATTAAATTTTTTGCATGTTTTATAAATCGACCAATAAATTATAGGTTGTGTCAAAAGAAATAAAAAAACGAACTGCGTGGTGTGGTTTCCACCTCTATCAAACTACGCTGTCACCCTCCAGTGTCTGGCCTAGACTGACTATCAGTTTGAACACACGCGATATTATTTTAAATGATTACACACGTGTTCTCTTCAACCTGCGTTATAAATCTGGGGTTCTTAATTGACACTGTATTAATAAATATTTAAAATATTAGTTGCAATATCATCTTGCTGAAATTAGAAGACATATGAGTTAGTAAAAGAATTATTGAATTGTGACAACACTGATCAGGACTCATATGCTAGTGAATAGAAAACAACTCACAACTGGCACGATAACACCCACATGGCCCGTGCATAAGGCAGACGGCACAAAAACTCATGCCTTCAAACTTTGAAAGGCAACCGGGTTTAAACTCGAAACAAGACAAAGGCAGGGGGGAGGCCATCATTGTTGAGGAGAAAGCATTATTCGATATTTTTAGGCCTGTTTTCATTTATTACAAAATTACGATACTTCGCTTTCATGTCAAAAGAATAGACATAGTAGCAAAAAGAACTATCTTTCACATGTAATTTTTTTCAGGTCTGGACATTTCTTCCTCGCAGCAGTGGATTTTTTTCCTTGCTGTTTTTTTTATATAGATGTACACATCTTTGTTTTATAAAACACCATGTACTTAATACTTCTATGTCATTTCTAGATATGGCAATCGTTTTATAATTATCTCTATACAGCTGTTAACAACAACAACAACAACAACAATAACAAAAAAAAATGAAAAAGAAAGCGACAGCTACCTTATAAAAATTAAACAATGGGATTCGGTTAATTGTTAACAGCCCTAGAAAAACGTCTGCAACGATGCGATGTTTCTTAACAGACAAGGACAGGGGATAAAATATTAATTGCCAACGTGTCTTGTCGAAAAAAAAAACCCAACAAACAATGGGTTACATTCGCTCTCAAATTTCCGAATAATTGAATTTAAAATAAACAGACAAGGTCCACTGTTCTATTTGTCTCGTCCTCTCTGTCAACCGCCATAAACAGAGACATTATATTCACACACACACACCCACACACACGCACACCCACATACCTTATACATACATGCGCACGCGCACATAATGTAAGCTTCCAAGCACGCGTAGACACAGGCAAAGTTCAGATCTCTTCTGAAACGACGTGCGTCTCTGTGACCGATATCTTCTTTTAACCGACTTCTCTCAAGGACATAACCACTTAGTCCAGACTGCAAAAACAGGATATACATTAAAATGATAACCTTTAGTTAGTGACAGAGACACGGAAGCAAAGGTCAAAGGGGGCGACCTATTGGCTAGGAAAATGAAGCTTTCAGGGTTTTTTGTTTAAAACAGTGTATAATATCGACTGATCGAAGCGGCAGCAATATGTGCTTTTTGTGAAAAAAAGGATAGATAGATAAACAGATCATTCGAGGACTGCAGGTGCATAATTCTGTGGTCCGGCGCTGGCATTGTTCTCCAGATGTGACTGTTAAATCTGATCTTTTTAATTTATTTGTTCGATCTTTTCTAGGTGGCTATATATATACATAATATATAGCTATAATAATAAATAAAAATAATGGATGGCATTTATATAGCGCATGTCCATTGCCATTAGAAATGCTCTATGGGCTTTACAGAAGATATATTATAATTATGTATATATATATAATAATAATAATATTATAAAGTATTTCTCACTCGCTATTATTCATAACGATTTAATTTGTTTGTATGAAAGCCAGTTTTATATCATTATTATTCCTCTTGTTTTTTTTTTCAATTTCCATGAAACATGTACGAAATTATTGGGCCTGAATGTGCCGCTGAGGTTGAAATATAGCAACAGGTGATTTTGCAAAGCCATATTTAGTAACAAACAAATACTAAGAAAGCTATACAATACATTTTAAAAGGAATAGTAAATTCTTTTTAAAAAATTGAAATAAAGTATATTAAGTATGCAAGCGTTTGGTCTCTCCATTTGCGCAAATGTTTTCTCTGTTTATATTTAAAATTAATATTTTAATACAAGTACGCTTTGTAGGCCGTGGCAGAGGAAAGTTGAAGGAAAATTACAGCAAGAATTTGAGCCAGCCTCTCGTTGAAATTAAAACCAGCCCTTTGACTTGCATGACTGTGAAAAAAAAAATTGTTCACTTCCTCCGTGACGGAAAGCCCCCATACTATTTCGGCATTATGCAAGCCATCAGAATGTCTCAAATCGTATAGTATTTAGTTTCATAGAGTTAGAGATCTTTTTGCCAATAGCAACAACAACTGTAGTGACACTGGCCTTCTGGAAAAACGAGGACTTGGCAAATCAAGCCGAGTGTCTGATTCGGAGAAACATCCGAAATGAGTTATGAAATATTATCGAATCACTCTGTTTAAGTTCATAACAGTGTCTCTAAAACCCAAATTCTAACAGTGATTTCAACTACAATAATATTGTTACGCTGACTCCAAGGCTTTTCGTCTTTTTCAGGGCTAATAAAACATTTCTGTTTCTTCTCTAAAACTGTCACTGAGGGAATAATCTCTTTGGACGGGTCACGGACGAGGCAGAACGGTGCATAGCTCTTGCTTTCAATTTAAAAAAGGGATTTTCGCACAACGCTGCATTTCGTCCACAAAAAATCTGCACTTTTAAATTGAATTGAAACAAATTAGTAAAAGAAAAAAAAAAGGCCACAAAATAAAAAAAAAAAGAAACAAACAAAACCTACGAACAAAAACAATCTTACGTCTTGACATTTTCTTAAATAAGACACTTTAGTGGGAATTTGAAATAAATAATTAATTAACCTTAAACTGAACTGGGGCGTGAATTGGTATGGTTGGGTATGACGTTGTGGAAAGGCTACAAGTAATTTTTTTTTTAGAGAAGAAAACATGCCTTATTTTGCCATGGTTACGACAGCCGTCTTGGACAGACATTATGATATTTTGTACCCCAGTGATACTTTGTGGGTATAGATCTATTTCTAGTATGCACAATCTTAATACGAAAAAAAAAAATCTCATTTCCGACGTGCCTTCCCGTCCATGCCACTAACGTTTTGCGCCAAAAGCATGTAGATTTAATTTATGCTGCACTGGCCACTTGTGTGTTCCTATTGTAGGCGAGTTATTTCTTGTGCAGTTATCTTTACTTCTCATCCATTAGCTTTTTATGCCACACACAGGCAACCTGCCAAAAAAATTAGTGCCACTCGAAAATCGTAAATAATTTTGCTATTTCTTTTTCATCAGTGATGTTGTAAATCCATTATGTAATGTCCCTGATGATATATTTAGCAAAGACAATTAAAGCAAGACGGTCATATATTTATCATACCAAGGGTTTACAGTTTACGGTTTACGATAGTTGAATGGAATATTATTGGCTTCATTGTTCCAAGAAAGAAACTTCCGAGTCTGAAAGGTATGGGTAAAAAAAACAAAAAGAAGTTAATCAGAGCAAAAAACAAAAAAGAATATCTGGCTTTAAAGACCACGTGAAACTGATTTTTGTGCTTCAGCTTTAGGTGAAACATGTAAATGTGTAACAGTGTTTGAGAAAGAATGTGAGTCAAATAAACGTAAATGGAAAAAAAGGGGAGGGTGGTGCGCCTTTTCTCAAGATGCTGGCAAAATCCTCATCCACTCCACACCATACTCATCATCCACTGCACACCATACTCCTCATCCACTACACACCATACTCCTCATCCACTGCACACCATACTCCTCATCCACTGCACACCATACTCATCATCCACTGCACACCATACTCCTCATCCACTGCACACCATACTCCTTATCCACTGCACACCATACTCCTCATCCACTCCACACCATACTCCTCATCCACTCCACACCATACTCCTCATCCACTGCACACCATACTCCTCATCCACTGCACACCATACTCCTCATCCACTCCACACCATACTCATCATCCACTGCACACCATACTCCTCATCCACTGCACACCATACTCCTCATCCACTGCACACCATACTCCTCATCCACTGCACACCATACTCCTCATCCACTGCACACCATACTCCTCATCCACTGCACACCATACTCCTCATCCACTCCACACCATACTCCTCATCCACTGCACACCATACTCCTCATCCACTGCACACCATACTCCTCATCCACTGCACACCATACTCCTCATCCACTGCACACCAAACTCCTCATCCACTGCACACCATACTCCTCATCCACTGCACACCAAACTCATCATCCACTCCACACCATACTCTTCATCCACTGCACACCAAACTCATCATCCACTGCACACCATACTCCTCATCCACTGCACACCATACTCCTCATCCACTGCACACCATACTCCTCATCCACTGCACACCATACTCCTCATCCACTCCACACCATACTCCTCATCCACTGCACACCATACTCCTCATCCACTCCACACCATACTCCTCATCCACTGCACACCATACTCCTCATCCACTGCACACCATACTCCTCATCCACTGCACACCATACTCCTCATCCACTGCACACCATACTCATCATCCACTGCACACCATACTCCTCATCCACTCCACACCATACTCATCATCCACTCCACACCAAACTCATCATCCACTGCACACCATACTCCTCATCCACTGCACACCATACTCCTCATCCACTGCACACCAAACTCATCATCCACTGCACACCATACTCATCATCCACTGCACACCATACTCCTCATCCACTGCACACCATACTCATCATCCACTCCACACCAAACTCCTCATCCACTGCACACCATACTCATCATCCACTGCACACCATACTCATCATCCACTGCACACCATACTCCTCATCCACTGCACACCATACTCATTATCCACTGCACATCAAACTCCTCATCCACTGCACACCATACTCATCATCCACTGCACACCATACTCCTCATCCACTGCACACCAAACTCATCATCCACTCCACACCAAACTCATCATCCACTCCACACCATACTCCTCATCTACTGCACACCAAACTCATCATCCACTCCACACCATACTCCTCATCCACTCCACACCATACTCCTCATCCACCCCACACCATACTCCTCATCCACTGCACACCATACTCCTCATCCACTGCACACCATACTCCTCATCCACTGCACACCAAACTCCTCATCCACTGCACACCGTAATCCTCATCCACTGCACACCAAACTCATCATCCACTCCACACCATACTCTTCATCCACTGCACACCAAACTCATCATCCACTGCACACCATACTCCTCATCCACTGCACACCATACTCCTCATCCACTGCACACCATACTCCTCATCCACTGCACACCATACTCCTCATCCACTCCACACCATACTCCTCATCCACTGCACACCATACTCCTCATCCACTCCACACCATACTCCTCATCCACTGCACACCATACTCCTCATCCACTGCACACCATACTCCTCATCCACTGCACACCATACTCCTCATCCACTGCACACCATACTCATCATCCACTGCACACCATACTCCTCATCCACTGCACACCATACTCATCATCCACTCCACACCAAACTCATCATCCACTGCACACCATACTCCTCATCCACTGCACACCATACTCCTCATCCACTGCACACCAAACGCATCATCCACTGCACACCATACTCATCATCCACTGCACACCATACTCCTCATCCACTGCACACCATACTCATCATCCACTCCACACCAAACTCCTCATCCACTGCACACCATACTCATCATCCACTGCACACCATACTCATCATCCACTCCACACCATACTCCTCATCCACTGCACACCATACTCATTATCCACTGCACATCAAACTCCTCATCCACTGCACACCATACTCATCATCCACTGCACACCATACTCCTCATCCACTGCACACCAAACTCATCATCCACTCCACACCAAACTCATCATCCACTCCACACCATACTCCTCATCTACTGCACACCAAACTCATCATCCACTCCACACCATACTCCTCATCCACTCCACACCATACTCCTCATCCACCCCACACCATACTCATCATCCACTGCACACCATACTCCTCATCCACTGCACACCAAACTCATCATCCACTCCACACCATACTCCTCATCCACTCCACACCATACTCCTCATCCACTCCACACCAAACTTCTCATCCACTCCACACCAAACTCCTCATCCACTGCACACCATACTCATCATCCACTGCACACCATACTCATCATCCACTGCACACCAAACTCATCATCCACTGCACACCATACTCATCATCCACTGCACACCATACTCATCATCCACTCCACACCATACTCATCATCCACTGCACACCATACTCATCATCCACTCCACACCATACTCATCATCCACTCCACACCATACTCATCATCCACTCCACACCATACTCATCATCCACTGCACACCAAACTCATCATCCACTGCACACCATACTCATCATCCACTGCACACCAAACTCATCATCCACTGCACACCATACTCATCATCCACTGCACACCATACTCATCATCCACTCCACACTATACTCATCATCCACTGCACACCATACTCATCATCCACTCCACACCATACTCATCATCCACTCCACACCATACTCATCATCCACTCCACACCATACTCATCATCCACTGCACACCAAACTCATCATCCACTGCACACCATACTCATCATCCACTGCACACCATACTCATCATCCACTGCACACCAAACTCATCATCCACTGCACACCATACTCATCATCCACTCCAAACCATACTCATCATCCACTCCACACCATACTCATCATCCACTCCACACCATACTCATCATCCACTCCACACCATACTCATCATCCACTGCACACCAAACTCATCATCCACTGCACACCAAACTCATCATCCACTGCACACCAAACTCATCATCCACTGCACACCAAACTCATCATCCACTGCACACCAAACTCATCATCCACTGCACACCAAACTCCTCTCCACTCTTAATGGGGTCATGCGCTGGTCAGAGTGCACCAGAGGCCTGGAAAATGACTTATAATCTCCATCCCGATAGATAAAAAATAAAAACGAACCCAAAATCTGTCAGTCAGGGTTTTTTTTTTTCTCGGTAGATAGAAGGCGTATAGTGTGATATTAAGAGGAGAGCGCATGCATGTGTGAGTCAGCAATTCTACGCGCCCACACTGATCGACCCGAAATCCAAGCGTCTTCGCCAACATGATCCACAGAGAGCTTAGTGGATTTCCCTATCCCCCTGCAGTTCTAATAAATTACCATCGTTTATGTCAGCTGTGGTACTTCCAAAAATCATTTGTACACTTAGATGCAAGGTGCTTGATCATTAATTTGGTCTCCACTTTTAATGGAAAAATTACCCCCCCCCCTCCCCCAAAAAAATTATGGTTTTTGCGGGTTGGCGAGGCTTCTTGCTGCAGATCCCTCTTGAAGAGAAGTCCAATCCAACTCTCGCAGCCTTCACTTGTCGAGGGCCTGGCGGAGGTCCAAACCTCCTCTCAGAGATATAATCTACTTGCACCGAAAGACCGAAAGAGGACTCAAAACCCCCAGTTTCCAAAATAAAAAGAAGTCTGTCCCCGAGATGTGGCAGACAGCCGATTGTATTGATCCTGGGCCACCATTATAGCTTGGTTTTAGGACTGTCAGCTGAAGTTCCACTTTATTGAAAAGGACCCAACGTATTCCTATTGTGACCTGTAAAATTGCATGGCTCCAACAATTTCCGCCTCGAAAGCTCTTGACTACAATCAGTTGATTACCATAATTATTCTGGGTTGCAAATTTCCACCATATACTTTTCTGAATTGGCGGCGTGAGACATGAGAATTCCTCGATAGAAACCCAGTTGTTTTTCAAGAGATCATAGTTTGTAAAGTGGTTTATCGAAAAAAAGAGATGAGAACAGCTTAAATCGATAAAAAAACTGGCACCCAAATGGCAGGCGTTCATGTTCGGGACGTGATCATAGCTCAGAATTGTAAACTGGGTCAAATTTAAATTAAATGCATTTGGACGCATCTTGTAGTTCCTTCCTCCTCCTGAGCGTTTAATGAAAAAAAATATGAAAGAACGCGTTAGGGCACAACTTTTTAATGGTTTTCTTTCTTCGTTTTCCTCCGTCAGAGAAAAATAAAACATCTAGAATTCCTGTAAATATAACCTTTGTGCTCGAAGTTGAAATACTGAATGAATCAATGAACATCCAATTACAATTCTCAATTCCAATTCTAATGGCCGTTCAATTTGCTTTTCCTTTCCGATCTTGGAGCCAAAGATGGAGATTGGACATATATTGAGAGAGAGTGAATTACTCATTTCATTCATTTACTGTTTCCATTCAGCGCAGTCTGTGTTTGAAATAGGGAAGGCACCCTGCGCACAAAGTCACGCAACATCCTAGGGTACATACGTACAAAGCTATGTATTAGCAAATTTTAAAAAGAGCGTCTGGGTCACTGTACATGACTTTCCTGTATTGGTAGAACCGTCGTAAACGCCTCATTCACATAAATTACCTGATACAATGCAACATAATAACATTACAGTGAATTCTAATAATGGCTAAATCGTTATGTTCGTCAGAAGCATAATTATCTCATTAGGCGTTTAATGTGATTAAGTCAACGTTCTATTATGTTTCAATTATAATAATTTTGTTCTTTTTGTTCCTTGCAGCCTTGCCTTGGGCGTTTCTAATTCCGTGGATTGTGGTCAAAGTTAACTACGAAAACACATTGTGAGTACACTTTATTCATTGCCTAAGAAAAAATGCAAATGAAGTATTAGAGGTACAAGAGCAGATCCTCGAGCACGAACAAATGCCTGGGATTTATGTTTAACGGAGGTTAATGGTGCGTCCATAAGACTAAATGACTGTTTCATGAATTTAATTAGGCGTGCATTTATGTGCAGTCCACTTACATTGTCCTATGCATGAGCAAGAAAGGGAAAACTACCAGCCTGGAGGCAGGGTTCTTCAGTCAAAGCTGTATGGAACTTGAAGAATGGGCATCTTTCACACAGGCCACAAGCTACCTGATCTTGTGATAAGCGACACGGAGGTTGCAGAAGAAGAAGAAGGCCTACCTTTTTATCGTAGTTTGCCGTACAACGTTTTCATTAAATCTCCTGAAGGATTACATTACACATGATCTTTTTTTTAAATGATCTTTAGAATGGTGTAATAAATACATTGATCACCCAGAACAGAACCGCACACAATAGGTTTACTCCCAGTGCATAGAGCGATTGAGTCATTAGAACTGAAAAGCGAAAAGAAAAAAAAAATATTCGTGCTTCGGTGCACGCAATCCAGTATTTTTTTGTTTACTTAATCTGCGTACATTGACCTCACATGGCACAAAAAAAGTCTTGGCTGATTTTCTTGAGGTTTGAACCTTACGCCATTCAGTTAGTGCTGTATCTGGTGCTTAATTAGGCTACTATTCTGGTCTGGAGTAAATGGTTAAAGAGATGAGGAGAACCTCTGTGAGTACATGATCATGTAAGGCGGCAGGGAGGAAGAAAATGCACTTGCCCAGGTCAGGAGAACTGGCAGTTTAGTGCTTAAATACTGGTAGAGAAAAATGAATACGACATAAATGGAGTTGGCTTTTCTCTTTCCTTTTTAAAGCAATCTATTGGGTCTTTGATCTTTATTTTAGGACGTTCGCTGCCCCAGGTATTTACACCTCACTTTTTTGTTTCTATTTTTCTTGTTCTTGTTTCTGTGTGTTTTTGTGGTAGGGCTTATCTATTTTTTTTTTTAATTTTGCCCGAGCAGAGGCCTTGGTCGGCCTGCTCTTCTCGACTCTCAATTCTGCCAAGGTATCTTTAACGCTCGCAACGTGCACACGGGCTATCCTACTTGTATTTTCTTATCCGAGAAGACTGGGTGCTCATTCCTACCCACCATAGGATCAGGGACAGAACCCCCCCCCCCAAAAAAAAATCATCCAATATGCCTGTACCGACTGGGGATCGAACCCAGTACCTTCAGCGTGAGAGGCGGGCACCTTGCCTCTAGACAGTTAATTTGGCGATGGAATTTCAACATACCTATCAGGTAACCTTTGATCTGTTAGCAAATTGTTTTGAGGACAGATTTGTTATAATAATGCCAAGATGAAAACACAAACTTTTGCCTAGAGGTTTGAGTTTGAGTTTGGAGAAATCACTCCGATAAGATAACGATCAACTTGTCCTAGGAGGAAGCAAGACGATAGGCTGAATATAACAGAATGATTTGACAAGAGGCGTTACCAGGAGTCTCCCCTAGCCACCTGCCTTTGCGTAGAGTATGCTTAAATCTGTTTCAGTGAGCATGAACTTCATTCGGGAGTCAGAGAATTGTGAATATCAAATTTAATCACAATTTGCTAGCTAGTATTCTTGTGTTCTTTTGGGGTGTAAGTGAGAAATAGAGAGTATCTGGGTCTTTTATGTTTGCCAAATGTATGGGATTTAGCTTAGGTGGTTGCAAATGTTCATGATAAAATGCTACTGCTTAGCACAGAGTCAGTTTAATCACAATTATGGAGGCTGGATTAAGCATTTCTACCCTTTCCCTAGTTTCTTCTAGATTCAGACCACTCACCTTCTCCTCCCAGTGGCACGGACGAAACATCGCAAACAGTTTTCTTAATGGCACTTCTTAATCATTGGAGATAGATGTTTGTAGGAAACAAAAGAAACCCAACCGAGCATTTTTCAGCTGCTTGGCGTTTCTTTTATATTGTTTTATTTTATGTTAGGGATGCTCCTAGATGAAATGGACTCAGCATTTGGGTCAGGTCAAACTTATTTTTTTGCAGGTATCCTCTCGTTGAAGAGGTCAGATAGTTTTGTTTAGTTTTTTTCTGTTTTTTATGTGGATGAATCAGCAAGTTGTTGCCCATTCTTGTGCCACTGTTTTCACACAGTTAGTAACCTACACAACATTATATGTCATTTGCAAAGCTTACATATTCATGACTGCGAATATGATGTCGTGAGGCTGTGCTAGGCGTAGGTCTTCCTCCAGATGTTGAAGAATAGTGAAAAGGCGTAACGGGTCTCAAGCAATTAATCTGTGGATAATTCCACTCAGCTAATGACACTGGGACGGATAGCGCTTCCATCCATATTTTACTATTGGGCCAAGACATCTTTAATCTTCATGGGTAAAAGCCTTCCTGGCTGTCATGTTGCTAGCAACAAACAATTTAGTAAACATCGCGACGGACTAGAGCAAAGCAATATTATTATCTGAGATTTTTATATAGATTTCCCATTTATCATGCCAAGAGTCTTTTTTGGATGAAGACTTCAGATTAGCTTTCTGGTGTGTGTTTGCAACTGATTATTTCTCACTGTATTTTCCCGCACCTGATATGCCAGTCTTCCTTTCTCTTTGCCGTAGGCTTATTGGTCGCTTTTCACAGGATAATTCCATATAACTTGGATTTACAGGTCTACTTTCACGACTTGACATCCCCTTCCTATTATTACAGACACTGAAAAACGAGGGCATGGCATGTCGAGAGCTGACACAGCCTTCAATCGTGGGGCAAATTTATCCAAATTAGGAAACGGCCCAAAGATTTGTTTTGTCAGATTTGCGCTATTTGAACAACGTGACTGTTCTGGTCTGGAGGGCATTATTTTGTTTTCGCTAAATGTTGATAGTTTACACTTTGATTCATATTCCTGCCGATATTGATTTCTTAGTTTCAAGGAGAGATTAGGGAGATGAATGGAATAATGTTTGCCTGATTATATCGTTGGAGCGGTCTGGAGTAACGAGTTATACTGATCAGAGCAGTGATTCTCAAACGAGAGGCACTTGCCTCTCGCGGGAGGAATTTCAAATAATAAGAGGAAATAATTTTAGTCAGGGGAGGAACTGGGGAGAAATTCCAGATCAGAGGAGGAACTTTAAGCTGGGAAAGAATGTACTCTGTAGGCAATGTATATTGAAATATGGATTTCTTTTTTCATTTATTAAATGCATTTAGTTTCATGAATTGTTTTAATAATTACCAATGTGAAAGTGTAATGTAGAAACAAATTATTTGATGACAGTACAAAATGGGGGGAGGGGGGGGGGAAATCGAGGAAACCTAGGGTAGCAAAGGGGGGGGGGGTGGCTTGGGGTTCTGAGATCACTGAGTGAGGGTTTTTGGGGCTGTATTTTAGGAGGGTTGCTGCTCTTGGCATTCACACCTCATTTTTCCTGTTTTCATTTTTCTTGCTAATGTTTTTACTGTGTCTCTCTGGTAAATATTTTTTTCTGTCCGGGTTAGGCCTGCTCTTCTCGATTTCCAACTGCCAAGGTATCTTTAATGTGCACAACATTTCAACACGTGCACACGTGCCCTCCGACTGTTTCGTCCTTATCCGAGAAGACTAGGTGCTTGGAGTGAGGGAGAATGGGCATTGGTTAATAATGTCGCTCATATTCTTTGTTGGCTTTAACACCTTGTGCTTACCTGGTTAATTTCTCGTAATTTTAGGCATTCGTTGGTTCCCGGAGTCTCTTTTGAATATCACTTGAGAACAACGTTTTATTCTCGAGTAAACCAATATCGCCTGAGCATAGCCATCGGCCGTTTATAATTTGCAAAATTTTATGCTGACTTTAAAATGATAAAAATAGTAGCAGAACGTTCATTGTCGTTTTTCGTGGTTTATGTCTCAGCAAAAACTCTGTAATATCATTTTGAGAAGAATCTTTTCTCGGAGAGAAATGAAATCCTGTTATATTGTAGTACAGATCTCAAACTTTAGTTGGTGGTTTTCATGACACCAGTTTTTGTGGCCAGTGCATACCTATATCTGTAGTATTGCTATATAGTATAACCTGTTGTTTTTTCTATTTGATGGAAAAGTGAATGATCTATAACAATGGGTTTCATTTCTTCTTATTGATTTTCTTTTCAGCTGTTGGAATCTGCAGAAAAATACAGCGTATTTCTGGATAATGAAAGGTCCATGGACAGCCGTCGTCGTGGTATGTAGAGAAAAAGAAACAACTACGCTGTATTGATATTAATTAATATCCTATGTCTGTTATAAAAGTATGTCCATTTTGTCGTCTTTATCTACTGACCGCTGCTCTTTTGAACCCAGACACAGATGAAATCCCTTCTCATCGAAGTGGGTAGTGAGCGCCCGCATGATGTACTTCTGAATGAAGTTCCAATTTCATAGAAGAATATTTGTGGAACAAAGCTGGATGGACGTCGTAGTAATACTATCATACTCGAATTTGATGAGATGGTATTAGGCTATCGGAAATGAACGCGACAATGGCAGCGATCTCATCTTTTCAAAAGCTTGTGAGATGGAGCCAGACAAATTGAGATAATATAAGGATTACTGAGCCTTTGCAGCAGCCTTCCAGATCTGTCATGAGAGGTTATGATCATATTCTGTTGGTAAACGTATATGTTTGGTCAGGGTTGTGAGGCTGATTAAATTTGAGAGAATGGAGATGTTTACAATATTGAAAGGCCCTTGTTGGAGGGACACCGTGTTTAACAAAGAAAGCTGTAGCTGAACAGTGAACAAAACTCAATCTTTTGTCTGTTTGGCTTTATAATCAGACAAGGTCCCCCAAACAAATCCATCGAAAAAAAAAATAGTGGGGGCTGCTGGGGCTATGTAGCCAAAATAGTGAAAATAGGCTTTTGGGATCAGTTTCTGACAAGTTTCCAAACACGTTACTGTGGCCATTTCGGCAAGGAAGAGCGAACATTAATATTTTTATTGTGGCCGGCAAACAATACAACATTATGAGGACCTGACAAATGGTGTTAGGAATAGTCGTTCAAACAATTGTTCATGTTTGTCTGGGGAAATTTAATGTTGATTAAATTAAATGCAATAATTATGTTGAGGCCACGGAGTGAGCAACTGGTTGTTACTGGTGCTTTCTCTCGACAGCATCCGTTTGCCTGCATCATAATTATAATCTTGAGTCCCACATTAGTTTTGTAAGTACCCGGAATAACAGATTTTGTGTGTGTGTATGTGCTTTATTCAGAGTAAAGAAAATAATATTTGCAGTGTAGAGTTTAAAACACAAATTCTTAAATAAATTCAAACAATGCATAAAGAAACACAATAATGTATCCTATACAGAATTTTAGTGTATTAAGTCATTTCTTTCACATGTTTAATCTATTTGCAGATCAATTTCATATTTTTCTTGCACATAATTCGAGCGCTGGTCACACGAGTACGAAACAATCAACGCCACGCAGGGCGTTCTCAATACAGGTAGGCGATGCCACATTGTTATGTCTTCTCACCTTTTGTTCTGTCTTGGAATAGCTTTTAGTTAGTTGTTTTTGTTTTCTCTCCTCTTCCATGACTGTCACTGAAACCAATAGTCTAGTCAGCAAAATGAAGAAATAAACGAACAACATGTTTTAAACCTTTGAAATAGAAAGGAGATCACAGCAGACTCTAGTTTAGCTCACTTCGCCCATTATTCTAGCATGCTGCCTGAATGATACATGCATGGAGCGTGTTAAAACTGGTCACATGAGCTGGAATAATGATCCTTGTTTTATGGGGCCAAGATTTAAAATTGCTCCTATCTCATATAACGATTCTGGTGCTTAGCTGTGCGCAATCTCCGAATATTTATTATCTGCAATTCGACCTCATCACAAATTATGCACTAAAATTATTTCTATTTTCAATGTCATTGTTAGTAAAAATTTATTGACATTCAAGCCAAATCAAACTTGTACCCACTGACATTATAATTATGTCATCCGACCTATCTTGCATTTGTCTTGCATACTGTTACTATGGTGACAAAAAAATGTTGACAAATAGCGATTTTGTTTTATGCTGACAGGTTTTTAGACTTTGACGCCAGCCTTGTTCATTACACTGAAAAGGAAGATTCTGAGATAATTAGCAAACTTGGTCATTGCACAACCTTTAGAATAACCTCAAAACCGTACATTAATCACATTCATATTTTCCCGCAGACTTTAATGCCCAGGATAAAGTTTAACTCATTCGGCCACTGTGAAACAATACCAGATATTATCGTAATGTCTGTGTGCGACAGAATGTATGCCTGTAATGTCAGAGGGAAGTAATATTTCACACTAAGGATATAATCGAAGGATTTCCTCCCTGTGAATTTAAATGGCCAACATAAATTGATTTGTCTCGTTACAGGAAATTCGGGAAATTCATCCTGGTTTTAATTCCACTTTTTGGCATCATGTACATAGTCTTGAATGTGGCCTTCCCCTCAGAGGTCCATGGAAGCGAATACAACCTTGTTTACTTGTACATAGAAATGGGATACAATTCATTTCAGGTAAGACAAGTATGAAAAGGATTGCCTGGACTCTTTAGATATTGAGATTAGAAATGTAAGAATCACTGATATATCTCAGAACGAAAATAGCATCATGGCAGTTTTCATGTCTTGGTGAACAATTGCTCGATTTGTCGTGTGGTCATAAAGGCAGGGGGACATATATCTGGATTTCTGCAACAAGCAATCAAAGAAGAGGCATGATTATAGAACATGATGGGTCTCGTTTAGCGACACCGGCGCGTTTTATTGATGTTATAGATAGAATAATGTCTAATGAAAGGGACAAAATGCATTCAGCTTTGGCAAATTAGAGAACAAGAAGTGGAGATCAATGAAGGAATGCAAAATAAAAGACGAACTGAGAGCGACAGAGAGCCAATTACCTGGGAAATCCAAAAGAAGAAACTGGTGGACAAGGTCAGGCAGGAATTGAGACAAAATAGATTGCATTGAGTCACCCAAGAGGAAAAACCCAAGACCAAACGACATCACGTGTCTTAAAATCTCTGTTAGTCAATCATTCAATTCGTAAAGAGAGTTAAATTTGTCTTGAATTTGTTTTGACTCTGTAATCGAGATCTGTCTATTTGACTAGCTGATTCAAGTGTTGTTTGGCCAATGAGAGAGGTCACTCACTTTTAACGCCAAAGTCCACGTCTCACACAAAAATGGAGGCAAAACAGGCTTGATTCAGTGCGTAAATCTACTGGTCTAAAGGAAATACCGCTTGTGCTGTTTCTAGTCTCAAAGGTCCCTTCATCCTGCATCCACGAATCCAGACTTTCAGTGAATGTAAAGGCAGAAAATAAAAGTATTCTAAAATAAACCTAATCTTTGGGTCACTTGAGATTATGATTAGAGGAAAGAAATTACAGTGTTGGCAGAAGAAAAAGAGAACAACCTGGCCGCGACATGGTAGGAAAGCCACTGACTATGTTTTTGCAATGAATGGCCTCTCACATTGAGAGTTAGTGAATATTTTCCTCAGTAGCACATAGCACACGATAATGTGTGGTTCAAAAGTTGAAATGGGGCCCCGTTTCTCAAACATTTAATTAAGTATCACGGTGCCAGCGTCCAAGAACGATTTCCTTCGATACTAAGTTGTGTTCATAAAGATTTCCCAAAGTCTTATCTATATCGGGTACAAAATATTTTCATGAATAAAATACATGAGCGAATCGAATCAGTATCATCAAATTCAACTTATTGATCGCATCGTCCAAACGGGTTACGAGTATTCCTATCGATAGCTAATCTCAATCTCGTTATCTTGTATTTTGTAGCAGTACAATTCTACGGCTACACGGTGTCCACCTCTCCGTCAAAGGGCCATCCCTAAAGTACACATGCTCGACCCTGGCTTTTCTTTACTCCCCCCTCAGTTCACGTACACTTTTCATTCCGCTTGCTCTCAACCCCCCCCCCCCAAACCTTCCACCTTTTCCCCACTCCGTGTACGAGTGTACGGCCTTTAGAATGTTAAATGTCGATGTTAAAGCACCGATGTTTAAACAATTTAAATATAACTTTGCATGGACTTATTTTGACTGCGTTCATTAGAGAGATCATTTCTGTACAGTTTGACCAAAATTATTTGCTGAAAAAAAAAAGTATATATAAATAAAACCAAAAGTTCTAATCTATCACCCCCGCCCCCTTAATGCCGATCGTATATTGGAGCCCCCCCCCCCCCAACCTCCTTGGAGTTTTGCTCACAGTATTGATGGCCCCTTTACGAACCAATATTTTGTTTTTTTTACCCAGATGTGAGTGGATCCGACGAAATCGGGCTTAAGGTGAAATACCAAATTCCCGAGAAAACTCCTCCAAAGGGGAAAATAGTTTCTAGGGAAATGGAGATATGAAAGATGGGCCATTTTTCTGCATTCGGTCAAAATATTATGCTTGAAATCGCCATGGAAATATTTTATTTTGATTTATTGCCCGGGCAAAATTGAAATTAAAATTAATAGATTAAAATTTATCCCTATCACCGGGGGGGGGGGGGTGATAGGGATAAATTTTGGCGCCCCCCCCCCCCACCCCATATCACCAACGAAAATTTATAATTCATTATTAAATAAATATTATATATAATATATATTCAAATAATATTATAAAACTTTAGAATACAAGATGTGAGTTGTGAACTGGGCCTAACAGGCTGCGTTACAATTTGCTCTGAGATAGAGAGAGATAGAGAGAGTGCGAGAAAGAGGGTGAGAGAAAAAAAGAGAGAGTGAGAGGGGTGCAAATGGAGAGAACAAGACTTTCTGTAAAGCGCCTAGAGCAAACTTGTTTGGATTAGGTGCTATGTAAATGATCTTCATTATTATTATTATTATTAAAGAGGTATACAAATTTCACCGTTAGCCCGGTTTTGTCAGATCCAGCCAGAAATATGTTACGGGATTGATCGTAATTATCCGAATATTCCCCCTGAATTATCAGTGCAGATGACTAAGACATGATATTATGATTGCTAAGGCAGCTAGTTAGAACGCGTAGACCTCTCTCATTCATGCAGCTTGTCCTTTTCCTTTTGATGGCGAATAGAATATCGCATTAATTTCTTCGTTTACATAGCCCTGCGAGATTCAAAGGGTTAATAGCTGGATAAAACGGGATCATCGGGCACTAAAAATGGAATGAAGGACGAAATGTGTGTGGGCCGGATAAGAAAACAAACTTTTGGCGATGCAGCCAATTTGCCAGAAATACCACGAAAAATCTTGTGGATTCAGTAATTATTTCGTTTCCTCTAGTTAATGATGTGATCTGAGTTTTGATACAGTCTTGTCCAAACGTGATCGGCACGAGAGAATGCAGTTGCTTAATCTCTATCTATCTGTCTGTCTGTCTGTCTGTCTGTCTGTCTGCCCGCACCCGCCCACCCGCCTGCCCGTCCGTCTGTCTGTCAGTCTGTCTGTCACCGCACCGTTGACTTTCTAAGGATCCAGCTAAGATGTTGGCTAATTCTTGATGACCTGGGATCCCACTTCGATAGAGCTAATGGAGAGAGAGAGAGATTAAACTTGTCATGAGACAAAAAAAACCCAGTCGTATTCATGCTTCAATTTTCTCCTTGCATGAGGATAAACAAAATCAATAAGTCGTGCCGTCATGATAAAAAAAAAATGTTCGATATTCTGCCTGGCTTTGTAAATGCTGACCATGATTAGATGTATTATGGTGTTATTAATCTTAGTCATGGGCAAAAATAATGGTAAAGTTGGAAATCGGTTATTTGATACTGAATTTTCATTTAATATTTACGAAAGTGACCAGTTACTTTTGAACGGTGTGATGTGTTGTTGTTTTTTTCTGCGCAATGTCCTTGATTGGTGTTTGCCAGTGGATTCTATGTTTTTGGTTAGGTTGTAGTATACATCCATTCTTAAACACATATACAGTACGTATGTTCCCCAATATTAGAATTCTGGACAGATTTCTGGTCCAAAGAAAAACACATCATGCCTCAAATGAGCGTCTCAGCCACTGCTACCAATTAATTACTTTTTGATTTTTCATGTTTATTTTCTGTATTTCAGGGATTTATACTGGCGCTTCTTTTCTGCTTTTTAAATGAAGACGTAAGTATTTTATATGGTGTCGTTCCTGAGAACATAATGAGCCATTAAATTGTACTATATTATCAGTTTAGAAACAAAAAGCTTTTCTTGATCTTAAGACCAATTATTGAAAGCAGATTGGCTTTATGAGTCATAAAAACATTGGAAGTTATTAAAATATAGTGTAGCGTTTAAGCGTTGAACACGCTTTTCATGATTTGTTGCAGAGAATCTGGTCTATTCATCAGCAATGCTGTGACTAAGAAAGCAATCAGTATAACATTAAGATTATGTAACAACTTTAGTTGATATACATTATTACTTGTATTTTCTACATTTAAATTATTGATCCCTCTTTAGTCAGACTTTGTAAATATCAACATTTTCTAAATTGTATTTTCTGTCAAAAGCTGTCGCCTGTGGTGTGATTTATAATAATACGTGTATTTGGTTCCCTGACCTTCGCCTGGTTCAGCTTTTGTCACACCCTTTCAAAGAGTCCTCTTTGTATTAACTTTAATGTCTACTATTAACCTCAGTGTACTGATCTTATATCGTGTGAGGCTTCAAGCAAAGTCAAAATATGGGAAAAAGGAAAACGTTGTATGTAATAAAGTTTGGCGTAAGAAATAATACAAAACAATACGATAAAAACGTAAAGGCAGAGGACAAGAAAAACGGCGTTGCTGCAGTCAAGTTTTTTTTTTCTTTTTGCCATATTTTGATTTCATGCCATCTGCCCAAATCAATTAACAGGCCTTTATAGTGTACAACACATCTTACATCTGTTACATGACTTTCATGTCTTTTTTCAAAGGTTCATTCAGAAATGCGTCGGTCTTGGCAACGACACAGGTCCAGAAGATACAACAGTAACATTTTCAAGAGATCAGTCGCTCAATCGTCTTGGCATGGGGGGTCCAGATCCTCAGCAACCAATTCTCCAGTTGTACGCCGAGGTCTCACCAGCTCCGGCAACAAAGCCAAGAATACTACTGCTCACAATCAGAGCTCCCGGCGCCAGAACTATGACACCACAACTTCGCAATATACCACGACAAATAACGATATCACTGTCTACATGCACGGAAACCGAAGTGTCTCCAATCTCAGCGCAAATGGATCTGGCAATCATGACTCTCAAGATGCAAAACACAATGGGACAAAATGTCCAGTGACTACTTCACTGGTCAGCAAGGGGCGTGTGGGGCGCTCAAACGAAAACAGATACGAAGTGGAGGTAAACACAACTACCGACGTTTCAAGACCCCTCAAGAGTTCATATGAGTGATACTGTGCGATAAAGACAGTGATAGTGCGCGTTTTCCCACTATGATTATGCATGTGCATGCAGTGTATTATATCTCATTATGTTACCAGTATATCATTGATAATTATGTAAAGCAGAGTTTGAAGAACATGACACATTAAAGGTTTTGTAAATATCTGCTGACACTCTTTTTGTAGTTGTATTAAAGTCACATCATACCTACGAAATGGAATTGTCACGTCTGTCTTGTCTTTTTCTGTTGTACCTTGGCAACATCACTATTTAGGATTACGTAGGTTAAGTAAACTATCATTAATACTCCCTAAAGAGTCAATGCAAGTTTTGGTTTCATCCTTCATTTTTTCTCGTCTCGACTATTGCAACTCTCTTCTTAAAAACCTTCCAGCAGAACAAATTAGCAAATTTCAGAGAATTCAAAACAATGCTGCTCGATTAATACTTAAACAACGCAGAAGAGAACATGTTACACCTTTGCTTATTGGTCTTCATTGGCTCCCTGTAAAGGCAAGGATAGATTTTAAAATTGCAGTGTTATGCCACAAATGTCAGTACAACAATGCTCCTCTTTATCTTATAAACTTTATTCATCCGTATAAACCATCTAGAGCATTAAGATCTTCTGATAAAAAACTACTAGAATCTAAATTTGCTAAAACAAAAAAATTTGGAGAGAGAGCGTTTTCTGTGTATTATATCTCATTATGTTACCAGTATATCATTGATAATTATGTAAAGCAGAGTTTGAAGAACTCCTTACCACCAAATATTCGAAATATAGAAAGCGAGGCACTTTTTAGATCTGAAGTGAAAACCTATCTCTTCAGAAAACACTTTGATGTGTAGTCTGATATGTATTGGTGTTTTGTGCGTGTGTGTGAAGGAGAGAGAGAGAGAGAGACAGGAGGGAGAGATAGTGTTTGTGCGTGTGTGTGTGTCTTTGTGTGTGTTGTCAATTGCTAGGAATGAGATTTGTCTGTTTCTGCATGTTTTGTAAAGCGCATAGAGCATCTTTGGATATGCGCTATATAAATGAACTTTATTATTATTATTATTATTATTACCTACGGAACAAATAACGAGAAACAGAACCCTCAACAGAAACAGAGAATCAAGAATAGGGGTCCATAGGGCCGTTTTCACACCATTATGGGCCCCTGGCCAAAGCATTAGGGATTTTCTTCCCTGTTTCAAAAACTATTGTAAATTTGCATGCATGGGGCCCAGTGTGCACATGCGTTAACTCGGTTGATTTGGAGGGATTGGAGTGGAGCAACAACTTTAGGCTGAGTCCCCCGAGAAAGGAAAAGATCTCACCTTGAAATGGAATTGGTTACTGTGATATTTTTTTGTATACAGTGGTTCATAATCATCATCATCATCATTGCCTTTCTCACCCTGGATCAGGGTATAGGCCACCAACAAACACCTTCCATCCCTCTCTATCATGGGCCAGCCTCTTTACATTATTCCAAGTCTTTCCGCTTCGTTGCACATCATTTTCTCTGGCTCTTCTCCACGTTCCGCGCGGCCTTCCTCTTGATCTCTTGCCCTGGGGATTCCAGTCCAATACCTTCTTCGTGATGCTGTTTCCTGGCCTCCTGAGAGTGTGGCCGATCCATCTCCATCGCCTCCTACCAATTTCCTCTCTGACTGGGTTCTGTCTTGTTCTTTTCCATACAATTTCATTGCTGACCTTGTCTGTCCATCTGATCCTAAGTAGCTTCCTCAAACATCTGTTGATGAAAACTTGGATTCTCTTTATGCAGGCCTGGGACGCATTCCAAGTCTCACATCCATACAACAGGACTGACTTCACGTTCGAGTTGAATATCCTCAGCTTTGTTTTTAGAGATATATCCTTGGTTCTCCAAATCTTGCTTAAGGATGTGAAAGCTGCCTGTGCCTTTCCAATTCGTGCTTTGACTTCTGCCTCTGTTCCTCCCTTATTGTCAATGATACTACCAAGATAGCAGAAGGACTCTACATCTTCCAGTGGTTGATCTCCTACTGTGACTTGTTCGCTTAGGGGTGCAACAATTTTTAGGACCTTCGACTTCGCGGGATGTATCCTCAATCCAATAGATTCTGAAATTTTGTTTAGAGCTGTAGTCTTTGCTTGCATCTGGTCGTGTGTGTGCGACAATAGTGCCAAGTCATCTGCAAAATCTAGATCGTCCAGCTGTGTCCATGGGGTCCATTGTATGCCATTTCTTCCTCCACTGGTGGTTTCTTTCATAAGCCAATCAATCACCAGGACAAACAGAAATGGGGACAGCAAACAACCCTGCCTAACACCAGTCTTGATATCAAAGCTGTCAGTAAGCTCACCATCATGTACGACTCTGCAACTTGTCCCCTCGTACATGCTCTTGATAAGATTCACCATCTTCTCTGGGATTCCATAATGTCTCAATATTCTCCACAGTGTTTCTCTATCGATGCTATCAAAGGCCTTCTCGTAGTCAAGGAAGTTCACTATCAGTTGGGAGTTCCACTCTAGCGACTGCTCTACTATGATTCTCAGCGTGGCGATCTGGTCGGTGGTTGATCGATTACTCCTGAAACCAGCTTGCTCCTCGCGAAGTTTTTGGTCTGTTGCATTCTGTATTCGCTTGAGAATAATCCGATTGAAAACCTTTCCTGGGATGGAGAGAAGTGTGATTCCTCTGTAGTTACTACAATTGCTGAGGTCCCCTTTTTTTGGGAGCTTCACGAGGTGTCCTTCCTTCCAGTCCTTTGGAAACTTGCCTCCGATCCAAATCCTCGAGAATAGTGAGTGCAGACCCTCTGCAGCCCCAGCAGCATCTGCCTTCAGCGCCTCTGGTGGGATCTGGTCTGGTCCAGCTGCCTTGCCTCGATTTAACTGCTTTATGGCATCATTAATCTCTGCTTTAGTCGGAGGGTCGCAACTGATCGGTAAATCATTTCTTGCGGGTAGAATGTCGGGTGGGTTGCTTGGTGGAGGTCTGTTCAAGAGGCTGTTAAAATGTTCTATCCATCTTTTTGCCTGAGCTTCCTTTCCAAAAATAGCCTTCCTGTTGTAATCCTTGACAGGAACTTCAGGTTTTCCATATTTTCCAGCAAGAGTCTTTGTAGTCTGGTAGAGGATCCTCATGTGTCCTCCTGTTGCTGCCTTCTCTGCTTTCTCTGCTAACATTCCTATGAACTCCTCTTTGTCTTTTTTAATTGATTTTTTGACCTCTTTAGCTGATGCTCGGTACTCTTCCTGGTTACCAACTCTTGAGCTTCTTGTACGACTTGCATTTACCCGTTCTTTTAGGTCTCTTCTTATCCTTATCAAGTCCAGTGATTTTTGACTGATCCATTCCTTGTGTTCCACTTTCTTTTCCCCAATAACATCCTGACATGTCGATGTAAATACTCCTTTTACCTTAGCCCAGTGAGTCTCCAAATCTACTGTCTCTTCGAGGTCAACAAGGGGTTTGAATCTATTCCTCAGTGTCAGCTGGAACTCTTCCTTCTTGTCTCCATCCAGAAGGCTCACTTGAAACTTTCTCCTCTTTGTTCCTGCTCTGGTACCTTGTTTCTTGAGGCGGAGTTTGAGTCTTGCCAGCAGCATGTGATGGTCAGATCCAACATCTGCTCCTCTCTGTACTATGACATCCTCTAGTGAGCGTCTGAATCGTCGGGTGATGCAAAAGTGGTCAATCTGATTTTCAGTTACTCCATCCGGTGAAATCCAAGTGGCCTTATGGATCCTCTTGTGTGGGAATACTGAACCTCCAATCACATAGCTGTTAAATGCGCAGAAACTTGCAAACCGCTCTCCATTCTCATTCATTTGTCCTAAACCATTGCACCCCATAATGTCCTCATACCCTGTATTGTCCTGTCCTATCTTGGCATTGGCGTCTCCCATTATAATGTTCACATCTTTTCTTGGCAATGTGTCAACTATTTCCTGAAGCTGGTTGTAGAAGTCGTCCTTGTCCTCATCGGTTGCTTCATTTGTTGGGGCGTATATCTGCACAATGTTCATGTTGATGTTCTTGTTCTTAGTAGTAAATGATGCCAATATAATTCTCCTTCCATAGGGTTCCCATCCCCTCAGTGACCTCTGGGCGTGCTTGCTCAAGATGATCGCTACTCCTTCTGTATGCTTTTTGTCCTCCCTTCCAGAATACAAAATCTTTTCCCCAGTATTAAGTTGTTTCAGTCCGGACTGTATCCAGCGGGTCTCGCTAACTCCAAGTATGTGCAGTCTGTATCGCCTCATCTCCATTGTAACCTGGGCACTCTTTCCTGCTTCATACATGGAGCGGACATTCCACGACGCAATCCGGAGTGACTTGCTTGATGAAGGAGCAGTCGGGCCAGTGGCGTCCTTTCGGCTTTGTCCATTGTCCTTCATTGAATCTACAGGTGCAGATGCTCCCCCTTCTCCCAAGATAAAAGACTGATTTGAAGTATTTGCTTGTGTTTCTGTAACTGGTTTATTTTTACAGGGTGGGTAGTTGGCCCACCGCCAACTGGCTCTTCTCGGGAGACCAGGACCTTTGCACCTTTAGTCGCCTCTTACGACACGCAGTATCACGTCAGATGTATTCTCTGCTGTCCCTCTTCTACAAGAGAGCCCCGCATCTGCACGGGCGGTGGTTCATAATGCTTGGTGGCAAATAGGAACAAGAGTCTGTCAAAGGGTGATGAATGCTAGGAGTAGTAGGAGGAGCGAAGGTTGTGCGCTTTACATTTTCTTAAGCCAATCCTTCGTATAATCTAATATTACAACCAGTCTTTCCTTTTCTTTCTATGAATTCAGCAAATTTTAGCCTCAAATAATGTTGACGGCCACCTGAGACTATTCAAACTATGTTTCCGTTGCTCGACATTTATACAAAGAGAAAGGAGAGGGGATGGGGATGCTAGAGAGAGAAAGGGAGAGAAAGAGAAAGAGCACGAACCATCCAACTTTGGGCTACGGTATTTGAAGTTCTTTTGCGTTTGTCAGCAAGTAGAGATGCCATTCATTACAAGTCTTGTTTTCAGTGTGGACACCTCAGTGTGCTAAGTAACAGCTGTATTAAATTTGTTTTTGTGACAATCAAGTAATGTATTTGAGGCTGTGACAAAAGGTGAATGTGGTGCTGGACACAATTATTTCATATGCTCAATGAAACTAGGTAATCCGTCGCAAAGGTTCTCTCTAGTCCATATGAAGCTGCTTGAAGTTTTTCCTCAAAGATACTTTGAACCACTGATTTCCTGTGTTATGTCATGAGTTAGAGTGGGAAACACTTTGCCCAAAATCACATTCTTAGCAACGGCATTTTGCCATACTCTCATATTGTAAGCAAAAACAACAAGTCATGTACCTTGGGGACATCAGTAAACTTCTCACGCTAGAATGAAGACAAGAGTATTTGCGGTGGAAGTAGGAGCAAAGGGCATTCATCGGTTCAACAATGTACTCTCTTCTGACGAAAATTCTCGATCACACAAAGAAAACACAACATCACTACAAATCAGTGGCCGTACAGTAAACTATCGTAAGTGGGACACCGTGGTCTAAAGGCAAAGTGTTCGCCTTTCAAGCCGAAGGTGCCGGGTTCAAATCCTGGTCGGATCCTGTTATACTGGATCTAGAGATATACTTATTCCGACCTTGGTTCCTTGTATGTTCTATCTCCATTTTCTGAAAAACTGGATATCTTTTCATATGTAGGCTAGAAAAGGTATAACAAATACATACTCTGACACTTGTTTAAAATCTGTTGTGGCACTTATCTAGCGGTTTCACAGTCCTGAGTTTATATTCTCACTCCTTATCACAACCCCCAGTTGTGCAAAAGTGGAGTAGGAACAAACAAGGACTAAGGTCCCGTACTGCTGTCTATTTCTGTATCAACAGGATCATTATCAGCCCCATTTTCATTCTCCAACACTTCTGCTTTATGAATCTGATTCATTTTTGTCCTCCCACTTCAAATTAACATCATCAACATTAGATTATAAATATTATGTGAAGGCTATCACTGTTTCCAAATTTTGACCAAAAATCGTGCGCAAACTTTGACTTAACATATCAAAGGAGAGTTTTGGAATATTCATATCCAGTTTTCCGTGAGACGAATTCAGGGCTATTCAGAAACAATTGATAATATTATGCCCAATTACCTTCCGTGCGCGACTTCGTTGCCATGAAGCGATATAAACAACATGTCCGACGAGAACGCACTGTTTAGCAGTAGGGCGCATTCACCCGCATTATGCGGAATCAGTAGTGGAGTATTCAGTCATAATATTAGAGTGGAAAATGTTAAAAGATCTCTGAGTAGTTCTAAAATATTCAGTTTACATACGAATAATTTACAGAGATCAGCCATTCAAGGGCGGGCCGATGTATGTGCCCATTTCATGGTTTTCAGAAAAAAAACACAAAAAAGTGTGTGGCATAGTCAGTCTAATAAATAATTCTTTTGTGTATAAGGTTGCATGATAGTTCATTCGTGCCTGACGCATTTTTTCAATGTAAGATAAAATTATATAAAAATAAACAAGTAAAGTGACGTAAACGATAAGGTCAGTCATTGACTTTTGGGAAATACAGAGATACAACGCTCTTCCTTCTGCTCTCTGATTACCAACAGTCACTTACGTTGGTTTGTCACACTAGAAACTACTGTTTAGGTAGCAGATACGTCAACGTGCCTTGGACATAAAAGAATTATGCGTGAGACAAGCTAATAGAGAGAATAAAGTAAAAAAAAAGGGCAATGGTGTCAATTACGTCGGTTTTCCTTTTGATCGGCAGAGATAAGCTGGGTTAAACTGGGTTCTCATGTAAACGGGGTATGAAACGGAACCGTCAAAAACCCTCCAAGTAGTGAGAGAATGGAACGAATATTTTCGTACACCGTTTCCGTACATATGGAAACACTCTTCCTTTTTACTGGGTTTTGAATTTTTGCCATTTCCATTTCCGTCCACATGAGAACCCACCCATAATCTTGTGTATTTGCCACTTCTACCCATTAAAAATGGTCGACTTATTCTCCTCACTTATTCATTTGAATGATGAATACAGTCGCTCTTATTGCCCTCATTTGGTGGATGTCTATTAATTTTCTCAGTTCTTTCATGTAAATGTACGTGTGTGAGTTAATGTCCAAGAACTCCTTCTTCAAGTCTTTTCTATGGATAGAGACCAACACTGCGTAATTCCCATTTATCTATAACTAGATGACGTAATAATAAATAAACCTGCTCTCTCTCTCTCTCTCCCCTCTCCCTCTCTCCCCTCCCCCCCCCTCCCCCATCTCTCTCTCTCTCTCTCTGATAATCTGCAGTCTTGCTTTAGAACTCGTGCTCGCCAGGACACCGCGCACCAAACTGAACCCTTGATTTGGTTACCTTTTATGACGTGTACGATACTGTTACAGAACAGAGGCAAGATGAAGAAAGAACATTGCAACTGTTGACAGCACGATGAAACAATGCATAAGTCTATAAATTGAAAATCAGAACCAAAAAAAAAAAAAAAAATTGAAACTTCGGTGCACCCTCGATGGTACTCGAAACCTAAATGCAATAATTATTTGGTTACTGTAGATGGCCTAAAAGGTCTTTTGTGTTAAAAGGTGGAGAATTTGTGTAATATATAATTGGATAGCGTAGCTGAGTTCCCCGGCCATGCCGGCGAAAAATCTGTTCATTAGTTTCACTTTTGGATGATTACAATGTGAGTGGATATCTGATTTACTTTGCCCGTCCATTTAATTCTGTTTTGTTGTTGTTGTTTGTTTATTTGTTTATCTTTAGAAACGTCATTCTGCACTCCCTCTGTACGTTTGTGCCCGTCGCACCCCGTCAGATTCTCACGAAATGGCCCTAATTTGCACAGGGGTTAGTGTGTTTGATAGTGAACCTCAGAGCTCTGTCTATAGAACTAACTCTGTGTAATGAAGACATCACGGGAAGTGATAACATCATGTGTTAGTGATAGTGGAAAAGAATGAATTGCGCGCGCGGCGAAATTAGTGACACAATGCAAACTCCAAAAATGTACTTCCGGACTTTTCCAAGTCTCTAAATCTAAAAAAGAACCTTCTGCAAGTCCAAAGGAAAGAACCGGTAACATTTCATGCCAATCCGAGCTGTGTGATCGGCGGTACGGCATGTTAAAAATCGGGCGAGTTTTTTTTTCTTTATCATAATATATAAGATTTTCGGTTTTCTGGAGGCCTTCAAATGATGAAGCTTTCACCAACATGTGTATGAAGTTCTGTCCCGAAATAATACCTATTTCGATGCTAAAGTTTTAATGCCTTTACAGTTCCACCGTGAAAGGATCTGATCGGTGTCGTATTCAGTTGCGGCTTGTTACTATATCGGTAGCTTTAACAGAACACTCACGCTAAAGACCATTCAATTAAAGAGATGGGAAATGACAGCTCTCACGACTCTGGGGCCATTGATCTGTGCAATAATGTGACAGAGTTATAGAAAGATCTAAGCAGTATTTCTTAATGAGCAGAAATTACAGAGGTGCTGAGGAAGCGAAAAAGTATCATGGCACACTTTGTTTTATACATTTTATAACTGGAGCATTTTTAAGATAACTTTCCCCTATATTCACGGTAATTTTCTATAACTTCCATCCGTCTTTACCTCAGTGTTTCAATTTGAATAAAATCTGCTGTTAATAGAACGTGAAAAATGGAAGAAGAAGAAGAAAGATAGAGTGGAGAAAAAAAAAAAGAGTGAAAGACAGTAAAAACCTGACAGGCCTGTGAACAAAACAGCAAGCGCCATTTGTAAAGCATTTCTCAGATAAGAGCCTGCTTATGATCCGTGTTTGTGTTGGTGCGCTGATTCCTTTGTGTTTGTGTGTGTATGTGTTTGTGTGCGTGTGTGGGCATGTGTTTGTGTGTATATGTCTGTGTAGGCGTGTGTGTGTGTGGGCGCGTGCGTGTGTGTATGCGTATTGCATGTGTGTTATTATTATGTTAGTGTTATAATACATAACTACGTCTTAGTGGTTTTTTTTGTTGACAAATGATGGCACGATAGCAATCATGGCTATGTTACTTTCTGACCATTAGCAAGTTTCCGAAGATGTTCAATTTATTTCCTCTGTCTGCTTGTACTCTCTGATTCCTCAGTAATGAAGAAACAGATGATTTATTATCTTCACAAATGTCTGCGTCAGTGAACCTTGTACATTTGGAAGCCCAGTCATTTCTGTACTGAACATAAATGAGTATATTATACCGCATAATGATTGAGAAGTTTGATGGATATAAAATGGAACCGAAGTGAAGAAAATAGAAAACAGCGTCTCGGCTTCTTTGCGCCTTTCACGGTCTATTTGGGTATTTTATTTATGCTTCGTACTCAGAGATTCATTAAATTTAAATTTCACGAGTGGACAGGCAAATGCCATTAAAGACAATAAAATTATGCTATTATCGTCTGTACAACGTGGACTAATTTTCACGTGTCAAATTATCTTTTTTTTTCGAGGGTGCCAAGACTAAACAACATTGGAAAAAGCGTCACGTAAGCTGATATGTTACAAATCGAGGACTGCATGGTAAGCTATAGTAACTCGACTTTGAATTAAAAAATGAGATTTTTGATAATTATGCTTGTAGTCCTTGATAGCGCCCAAGATATGTTATACGTTGGGACTTAAATTCTGAAAAAAAAAAAAAAAACAACTGAAGCCTAACTGATGTTTTTGAAATATCTTAATTATAAAATTAATCTGTAATTCTATTGTGAAAGTTAGATACGAACCATAGCCAAGTACCCAAAATCGACCTAGATAGGCGCAAAGTGGCCGTTATCGTGCCGACGCGCCGTAAGAAATACGCTCAAACTCAAACTGTTAAAGAAAGTTATTCAGTCTTTTGCTTGTCCTGAAAAATGTATAAAATCCGTTTTTACCATAGTTTATCACGCGGCCCTTGAAATGAAGTACATCCATTTAGGATATTAGAGACAAGACATGACGCGGGCTCCGTTCTAGTTTCATGACACACAATGAACAACTATGAAATAAAAGATGTATTAGAAATATGGATTTTTTAATAGTTCATCACATGTCATGAATAACTGTTTGCTTGTCTCGATAGATGCTGTAGATATCAGTACAACCATTGCAGAACGTCAGAGATTTCCTTTTGTCTGGTCCTGTGACCTACACTCAGGAGATGGTATATTGATCACTAATTGAGGCTTCCCTGTGTTTGCAAGTGATCAAGCTGCTTTTCCGCCCTCATCCCTTTCGGGTCCTCCTCTTTCTCTCCCCACTCCACCCTCCTGCGCCCCCCCCCCTGTTCCTTTCCTTGTCCCTCCTCTTCCCTCTTTCTCCAATGCAGTCTCCCACACATAAGAAAAGCTTCATGGGGAAAGGGAAATAGAATCGCCAAAATCGAACTTACCCTACTTTATAGATGGCCCCTAAAAACCATAATCGTTCAAACCGTTGTTGTATTGTCAGCTGACTGTTTAAAACAATATACAACGTGATAACAAGTAAATACTTCGACTTATCAGAGAATAATACATTATTATGGGGCCAGTAAGCCATTGTTGCATTAGTGGTCTCCTCTACAAGACTACTTAAGAACACTTCGTCTTTACTTTACGTCCATCATAATGGCCCGCAAATGGAGGAATATTGCCTTAAGCATATTTACTATATGTATGCTCCATGCGCTGACATAAATACCTGATAATGTAAATGGTTTCTTTGACTAGATACACGTTTCTTATCAAGTTACAGAGGCTGGACTGAAGGTACTCCAGTGGAGAGAGGAAGATACGTGTGTGAATCTGGTATTCAGCAGTGATTTGGCCATTATTTTCTGACCCAACTGAGATTGCCACACCAGTCTACATACAACAGATATAACGCTACATGTTGGCTGTGCCTACTTGTCATTTCGAGCAGTATGTGCTATATTGTTGTGTGAGACATTTTGCCGATTTTGAGGTTTTGTCATGGAAGTGGTTCTCTCACTCCTAAATTTATTGTGTACAAGTTTCATTTCAATCGGTTAAAAGCCTTTCGACATATGTGTTTGTGGCGTAATGTTTTATGCGTTTTAGCCCTTTTGCAGACCAGACTTTAATCCTCATTTTCTCGAAAAGGCAAAAATGCACATGCAACGATATGGCAATACCCGACAATTTATACGGTTCTCTGTGTGGCATTTCCAGTAATAAAAGATCGATTCTCTGTAAAAGTGCCGGCAAAAGTGATTCTGTGCAAAGTTAGTAAACCATAACACAAATGAATGACTGTCATTTAAATCCAGATAAAACTCTGGTGGCGCACTGCGTCCAGTCTGTTGTACGCCTGTTTTGAAGTTTGTCATGTCTGTCTTGCCACGGTTTTAATGTTAGATGTGGACTTTGGGGTTAAACAAGACCTCGTGGACTGATGAGACAAAAACATGTCTATCTAAGGCGCATCAAAGCTGTATTGAATCAGCTGGCGGAAAATATACGCTTTGCGCATTGAGCCAAAACAGTCGCAAAACAAACCTGTCTCTTTGCTTGACCAGTCCCGGGCAGACTCGTTTCCGTCTCACCGAGGTGCGAATCCCCTAAATTAAATTCCATGGCCAACATCACGCACTAAAACTAAGACAAAACGAACGACCCAGCGGGTCACCAGTCTAATTCTTACGTGAGTCTTATCTCTTATTAGTCTTAGCCTCAACCTCTAATGGCATTCTGACGACATTCCCTCTCGTGTGATGATTGTCTCACACTCCTTCTGCGAAAAAACCATCTGAAGCTATTCAATGAGCCGCCTATACACACATTTCTTATCCCGTAAAACTTGGCCATCTAATCTCTCTGGGAAGCAAAAATTTCCTGTAATTCCAAATGAATCTTAATTTTGTGTCTATACTGCAATTCTCCGCATCAGCAGTTGCACGGTCTCAGAAATTGCAATTACAGTTTTATTTTCGCTTGTAAGTAGACAACCGTCATTGACACTTTTGCTCAGTCCAATCATGTTTGTGTGTTCATAAAGGAATAGTTTTTTTGTTGTTTTTTTCCCTCTTTCTTCTTAAAACCATTATAAATATATCTATGAAAGGGTAAAAAGAAGAAGAAGTAGATGAAAAGAAAAAATGTGGAAACGGAAAAGAAATAAATATAGCAGAGCGGAAAATTTGGGAAATTGAAATGGAAAGAAAATGAGAGAGTAAAGTCTAGTCACATGCACAGATGAGGGAGGGAGGGAGAGAGAGAGAGATTGAGAGAGAGAGAGAGAGAGAAACGGCAACGCGACCTGACCTCTCAGTGCATGCAAGCTGTGGGTGGGCGATGCTGTGTACACAAACTGTTCAGTGTGTCGGTGTTGGGTCTACATCGCTTATTTCAAAGACAGTTTTTGAACCTTTGTTTTAGTTTCATGGCAGCTAGAATTCTTACAACATAACATGCAATGTTCTCGAGCTGAGTAAGAGAGTGAACAAGTCCCGAGCTCAAATCTTAGTCTAATAACTAATATACAGAAGGTTTGAAAAATATTTATCAAGCCCCATTCCAAGTCCCATGCCCCAGCAAACTATAGCCACACCCTACACTGGTCTAGATCAAGCAACATTTTAAATAATATAGATACGCTGGAGGGGAAAACGGCTCATCCCTGGAGGCAGTGGCTTGGAACAATCTTCAAGTTCTCACTTTAACCCTGAGGTGATTTTTTTTTTTCTTACAGCAAAGATTAAAATAAACCAAAAAAGAATCATACAGTGTCACAGAAATCCATTATTTGTCACACAGTCATCTACAACATAATTTTCACTTCACAGCAAATAGTGACAACCTACAATGTGACATGAAATGATTAGTCGATTTCAGTTAAATACCTTCAATTCAAATGAAAGTAAAAAGCAACGGATGAAACTGTATCATTGCAGAGAACAAATGAACAAGAAAATAAGAGACAAAACAAACTCAATATTATTCTTTTCATCGTGATCTATACTTTCAAGATTTAGGCAGATTCCAAAATAATTCCTTACAGTTTGCGTAATTTCAGGCTCAGTCTGAGAAAGGAAGAAAATTACATGTGTCCCAGTTCCCGTTCAAATAACCGTTCAACTCCACGAAAATCCTTAAAAACATTAAATAAAAAGATTCTGTTGGGCATTTTTGTGTCAGGATTCTACTGGTTTGATCAAAATTTTACCACATTTATTTTTTTATTTATAGCTGGCTAATTTGGCACATTTCAGTGGGAGTGATTGATTGGAAAAAAAAAAAGAAGAAAAATGTCAATAATTTGGGTCAGGAACTCACTCGTAACAAAATCTGAGCAAGCAGGAAGTTGGCGGGCAACTACAAGTGGATTAATTAATTAATTTATTTATCTATTTGTTATTTATCTGTTTTTCTAGGGCCGGGGGGGGGGGGTGTTGGAGAATAAAGAAAAAAATGGGCGAGGTGATCAATATCTCCTGCTATACAAAGAAAGAATCAGTTAAATAGAATACATTATATTTCCATCTTAAAAACAGTTACAGTAATGATTGTAACAACTGACTTGCAAGACTTCTTTAAACAAATGCATGCAAATCAAAGGGGCAGCCAGAGTTGATCAACGTCAACCCCCGGCTGCCCCTTTGATTTACATGACTGTTCCGTTTAATGAAGTTTTCTATGTCAGTTGTTATAGCATTGCTACTGTTCTTAAGATGGAAATAATAATGTATTCTATTTGAACACTTTAAGCTATGAGTTCTAAAACACGGGCAAAGCTTATACCAGAGCGGTCAAGCCCTATCGTTGTCTGCAGTACCAAAGTTCTGTATTACAAATCAGATAAGCCAAATCGTTCGACATCCCGTCAGGTCATAATGCTAGGCTCGGTAATTACAGTGTCTTATGCTTCAGTGCCGTGCATGCTAATAAGTATAGTAACTGAAACACGCCATGATAATTTTTATGAAAGGATTTAATAGCTGACATTAATATCCCTGCCCCATTTTTTTGTGCCATGTTTTAAACTCATCAGCCTATGACGGCGTCGCTTCCTGGTGGTTGTTTTGAAATCAGAAATGCCTAGGCTTTACGTTGGACTTCTTTCTGCTTGCGTTTCAAGGCCATCAGTGATTAAAAAAAAAAAAACAACATAAATGAGACTCTAGCCACGTGTGAACCCCTCATAGCAAACCCAGATTAGGGGTGAAACAGGCGAAGGCTGGGGTAGGCGCCAGACCGGTGATTCGCCACCCATGAATTTTGCTTCTCGCTAGGATACAGGAAAACAGCTAGAAGAAAGGATGACCCGAGATCAAGGCAGCCCCATTAGGGAGCCCTTCTGAGGGCTAGGAAAGAACTAAAGAAACAAGGAAAAAAAAAACAACGACAAATAAATAAAACTAACAAGATGAGTAAGATGTAAATGCCAGAGGCAGCGATCCTTCCTAAATAATGATCTACAACACAGTAGTCACTGTCCACACCGTGACCCAGTGGGATGCAGCTGGCAGTGCCCATTGTGCTAGTTTGAAGCAAAATTTATGGGCGGCGAGCCGTCGGTCTGGCACCTCACCAGCCTTTGTCTTGTTTCACCTCTTAAAGACAAATCGAGATGACAATAAGGGAAAATGATAGCGCTCAGACCAGGGCTTTCAGACAATACCTTTATGATTTGATATAATTTGTAATAACTAATAATATGATTATTATTGTAAAAATGTGATATAATAATGTAATTTGTGTAGTCCGTTAATTCCTTGTACTGCCTCCTGAGAATTGTCACATAAATCAATCCCGGCTCCAATTCCAGAAATTAACAACTGCACAAGACTCAAACAGCGCACAATGCAAAACGCACTTCAGCACTTACTAAAGTGAACACTTCATGGGGGCAATTAGCCTGCTTTTAATCTTTTATTCAATAACACATTTCAAAACCAAGAGAAGACCGTCCTCAAACAGTCATGCCTTGATGCCATACTCCCAGAGTGGGCTGTACCAAAATATGGGTGACATTCCGAAATCCATAAGGATGTTATCTCTTTTCCAATGAATCGGCTGTTGAACCGATTAATGCCACTTTTTTTTATTGCGGGGGGGGGGGGGGTATGTGGGCATAATCTTAACTGAAGCGAAGAAAAGGACAAACCATAGGACTGGAAAACAGAGATGGTATTTAACTAACAAGTGAACGATCAGTATTTTGTTTTTCCTACTGAAAGTTTTCAATAAAGTTAATAATATTATCGTTTAGTGTACAAAATCTCCGTGTCAGCAAAATGCACCTCCATAACTGCTGGTACTGTAAACAACCTAGTATATACAATAACCCTATGGAGATAACTTTTTATTATTTTCTTACTCTGTGAGTGTCAAAAATGATTCTCCCCTGCTAAGGCAAAATGAAACTGACGGTTGGGCAAAATTTGGCTGAGATTGATCAAGTCTTGCCGAAAACACTAGCGAAAAAGTAATGTGGAACCGTATTTATTGTTGAATGGACTGAAATAATTACACCGTGTCATAATTAATCATGTATTCCTTTAAACCATCCCTAAAATATTGGTTTTCAATGTCAACTGTACTGAACAATCCGAAAGATCTGATACGGGGCGTAAGAACTTTTGTTATGGATTTTGTTTCTGGGTGGGGGTGGCGAATGCGTAAACAGAGCTCCGTATCACGTGATGTGGGTTCGACTTTGAGTTTGGGTTTTACGGTGTGCACCAGTACGATAACAGCTACTTTGCACCTTTCACGGTCTATTTGGGCACTTTATCTATGCTTGGTATTCAGAGCTTTATCAATTTAAATTTCACAAATAGAATTAAAATATACATGATCTGGGCGTTTTGCCTTGGCGTGTTTTCATATTGATAATTTACCGTATTTCAGTCTTATTATTCTGCCGTATCCAGAATTTATAGAAACAAAACAAAAAAAAAAAACACAATATTTTTTTAAAAGATTGATTGTCATGAAGTACAGCAGCCACACAGGTAAGAACAGACTGGCATTTCGTTTGCACTAAGGACCAGGTGGGCACGGACTTGGAATTTTGAACACTCCTGGGTCAGAGATGGTGGTGGAGTGGTTGAACAGGAAATCTGTGTGTTGGTCATCACCTGAAATAAAACGTGAGTTTAATGTATACGTCTGGCCGCTAAGATAACGAAAGCATTGGAGCATGCATGGAATCCGTTGTCAAAACGATACAGGTATATTCTGAAAGCCCTGGTCTGAGCGCTTTCATTTCCCCCACTGTTCCCATCTCGATTTGTCATACAGACAGGCACTCTCTCATGTCTCATTGGGAACATTTCTCATTATCATAGACTTCTCAAGAGTCTACTGCAGATAGATAATGCGTGCACAGGCCAATGTATGTGTTTGTTTTAGAAATAATGAAAAGGAAACCATAATAACATACACAGGCTAAATTGTAAAATTTTCACTTTCCATTATGTTTGTGTGTTTGTTCTTTGGGGATTTAAACATATCTGTCAACATAATGAGGTTAACAGTCCGTCTTAAGATCTACGCCTAAAACATCACACCGAGACATTGGCGAAGCTGTATCTTACATCAAGAAGGTTTCGAATTTAGGACTTCTCGCGCAGGCTTTAAGCTCTCTAAAGACTTGACCACTGAGCTGGCGTGCGGTTCTAATATTATATTTATAATGCCATGCACTACAGGACAATAAAATTATAATATATTGATTTTTAAAATTTTTTTTTGTGCAGCACAGTTTGACTGATACTAATTAGATAAAGATCTACACATTCATCGAGTTTATCATTAAAAAGTAAACATTTTATAGTTTAATCCTTTATAAAAATGTGATGCTTACGTACCAAAGTGAAGAGCCAACATAGGGAATGAGGGCATATTGTCTTGTACAGTTACTGTGTAGCCTATCGTCTTCGTACTAGTGAGCTGTATTGTAAAGGACTCAGCCAGGACACCATAGGGAGCGAAACCCAGTGTACCTGAACCCACAAATGTGGCCGTGGCTGAAAAAGAAGAAAGTAAATTAATGATAGATGTCATAAACAATAACATAAACACAGAAACGGGAACAAAAACATATTATGTACGTGTATGTGTGTGTTGTTGTACCTTTTTATTTCTTTTCAGTTATCAAATGAAGCCGTCCATTGTTTCCAAATAATGAATATTATTACGCAATGATATGATACACGCACACCATGCCCACCTGGGACCAGACCCATGGAAAACAGATTTAGGTGAAAACATATTCAGCGGAGCTTAAAACTCAGCCCTACAATACATCTATTTCAATTACTTAGTGCTTTAACTATTTAAAGTGCTTACAATACTGAGACACCTTCCTGTCTTGCTTCTTTTCCATTTCACACAACTACCAGTTCAAATTACCTTAATTTCAACGTAGCTAAAAGAAACTGATACTGACTGTTGCTTTTGTTTGTCAGTTTGTTTTCAATGAGCCTATGCCATCGAGGGCGTCGCGAGAAGAAAGTCTTTCCAGACTGCGGTCAGCGTGTAAGCCTGCTTGAGTGTGATGCCGTGGGTCATCAGAGCTCTTTGACGCCAATGGTAAAGGCCTTCCTTGGCCTGCCTCTGGCCTTGTATCCAGAGAATCGCATGTTATATGCACGATGTTCTGGGAGATGGGCATTCGCATAAGGTGTCCAAACCATTTCACCCTCTACTGCTTTGTCTACCGGTGGACTGGCGTTGTTCCCACCATTTCTCTGCCCTTTTTTTGTTTCTGATCCTGCAGCGCCTGGTCCTGTTGACGGCTCTTCGTTAGCAGCGCGTCTCGCAGATTGTGACCTGCTCTCGAGAGGTTTGATCAGATCCAGGTTTGGCATTACTGCAGTGCCCACAAAAAACAGCCTACTAGAAATACTACATCACCATACGTTTCTATTTGGAAACAAATGGTTTCGTCCTCCTCCAGCACAATCAAGCTATAATTATCAGAAATGTAACTTGCGAAGTAAACCAAGGGTCACTTCCGCGAACAAGAATCGAACCTGGGGCGTGTCTCATCAGGTTTATGCGTTCTAACCACTGGAACATTGTGCCAGGTTACAAATTTGAGTTTGGGATTTACGGCGGGTCGGCACGATAAAGGCCACTTTGCACCTTTCACGGTCTATTTTGGCTCCTTTATTTATGTTCCGTATTCAGAGCTTCATTAATTTCAATTTCACGAGTGGAATTAAATAGTTCTTTATCAGTTTTATTACACTGATAAAATTCTCAAAAGCTGTTTTGTATAGATATGAAAAGAGTTTTGTAAATGAGCACAAAAGTGTTTTAATCAAGTTGTAGATTTCAGCCTCTCTTAGAAAGGAAAAGACTCGATTTGGGTCCACGACAGAAAATAATTCTTTCATGGAGATTTGCAAGCATAAAGGCCTACAGAAAAATATGTTTTATTGATAGTTGGTCATTCCATGCCACACTTTAGAGCGGTGGCGCGGGGGGGGGGGGTGTAAAAAAAAAAAGCGACCATGTGTGAGGTGGGTATGAATAAAACCATTAAAGATAGTACCTGGTAAACACTGTTCAATGGTAACGTAAGGCATGTCGTAGGATTTGCAGGATCCACTGGGGTCTACCTCGTACTTCTTCATCTACAGAAGAAAAACCACAACATGACAATGTGCACTATAAATGCGCTATTCTAATAAAACTGGGATTATAAATCATGTCAACTAAATTGTCTAGGCAACAAGCTTTCACATTTCTGTCTTTACAGCCTCAGAATCGTTTTCAGCATTAGCATTATCGTCATCGTTGCATTTTATCCAAAACACTTTTGAAAATAAGCCATCGTAATTGATAGGATAATTATTTATGGTGCCCTCAATGTCCAGTTTCACTATCCAACAATCGGCGAATTTTTTTTTCCTTTTTTTTATGTGATCACATGACAATATGACTGGACACGTTCTCTCTAACGGAGAGTACACGAACTCCTTTAACATCTCTAATGGAGTAGAACAGGTCTTTGTACTTGCCCCTGTATTGTTCAACGTGTTCTTGACGCAGGTCTTACTTCACACTGTGAAAGACCTGGATTTGGGTGTGTACATCAAGTATCTCTCGGACGGATCCGTCTTTGCCTTTCGCCGTCTCTCCGCTCGAACCAAGACAGTGGAGAAACTCATCCTTGAAGCCTTGCTTGCGGATGACTGTGCCCTTATGGCACATAAGGAAAATCAACAGGTAGTATCGACCGTTTTGCAGAGGCGTCAAGGCTCTTTGGACTGAAAATCAGCTTGGGCAAAACTGAGGTCCAAGTTCAAGCAGCCCCGAATACAACCCCGCCCCAGCCAAACGTCACCAGAGACGGAGTCCAGCTGAAGTGTGTGGAGAATTTCAAGCATTTGGGCATCATCCTTTCCGCAGACGGATCACTGGATAAAGAGATCACGGCCAGAATCAAAATGGCCAGCCAAGCACTTGGAAGATTGAGAGTGAAATTCGTCTAACAGAAAGGCATCAAACTGTCAACAAAGGTCAAGCTTTACAAAGCTGTAGCTATTTCTTCACTACTCTATGAGTGTGAAACATGGACCTTATATCGCCGACACATCAAGTAACCAGGACAGTTCCACATGAGATCGCTGCGCAAGATCATGGGCATCCGTGCTAGACTGGGCTGGCTCATCAAGTATCGAGTCAATCCTACTGAAGGCCCAACTTCGTTGGAATGGCCATGTCATCAGTATGGACGACAGCCGCATCCCCAGACAGCTCATGTATGGTGAGCTGGAGCAAGGCTCATGCAGACAAGGAAGACCCAAACTGAGATACGAGGACACCCTGAAGAGCAACCTCAGATGGAGCGGCATCTAGCCACGTGTCTCGAAACCACTGCTGTAAACAGACAGGCATGGGGGTCCCATCCATAGAGAGACAGCTGGTTTCGAACGGGACATGAGGCAGTGTCATGAGGCGACAAAGGACAGAAGTCACAGAACAACGTCTGTCCCAGCTCAAACAACATATTAACGCTGTGACACCTGCGGGCGCCTCTGTTCTCCCAGTTCTGGACTGCACAGCCACATGCGCTCCCGTCGATGAGTTCACAGACGAGTCTTCATCGGACATTGATGGACCACCAACCACAATTCAAAGCAGCAAAAGATGACATAAATATATAAGTCCTCAAAGCCTAGAAATTGAGTTTGAGTTTGGATTTGACATCGTTTTGGCACGAAAACGGCCACTCTGCGCCTTTTTTTCTTCTTATTATTCTTTTTTTCCCCCCCACTTTTATCCATTTTGATTCTCAGATGTAATAGGAAAAGGCACGTATAAAATTATTTTATTTTTACAGCTTGAAAAAAAATAAAGTGATTTGTACAGAATGAGATCTCTTTGAATACAGGTCTATTTGTACAAGATTACCAATGATAACAGAAGAAGTGACCAAAATAAACTCACGTTTTTGAAATCCTCAAGACGAAAGCCTCTAGTAGTGTAATTCCATGCTCCCATATTCCTATCGAAATCGAGTGAAATGACTGCCATCTCCTGAAAAGTTGGAAATATAGTGAGCAATTTGTGCAAATACATTTTGCACGGCTTTAAGCTGGTATGAAATAGCGAAAAGACTAAAAAAAAAAAAAGATAAAGATTCTACTAACGAGATTTCGGGCAGAAGAACTTCATCAAAACAACTGCAACTCCGCTCTCCGCATCTCTGTCTACGGAATAATATTCACTACCACTTCGTTGGTCTAGAAGAAAGATGTCCGCCTCACATGTCGAAGGTACCGGGTTCGATTCCCGGTCGGAGCAGGCATGTTGGAATTTGGGGATTTTTCTAATATTTTAATATTTTCCTGTCTCCGATCCTTTGATAAGGCGGTTTGAGCGCCTAGTCTTCTCGGATAAGGACGAAAAAAAAGTCGGATGGCCTCGTCCACGTTGCTCACTTTAAAGATACCTTGGCAGTTGGAAGTGGAGTAGATTGGGCCTAACAAGGCCGCTGGCCGGGCAAATGTAAAGAAAAACTAATCCCTCCCCCCCCCCCCCACCAAGAAACACAAAAACACAAACCAAACCGCCAGCACTGTGGCTACGAAGTGTCTGCTCCAGTTGTAACTGGGCTGCAATGATACTAAAGCAAAATTCCCAAATGCGACCAAAAACGTACACATCTATATAATAAAGCTATATAATAAAGCTACAACAAAACCCCTAATAGTCCTATGGACTCGGAAACTACACAACGCACCGACCTGAAATTTGGCACAAAGAATTGTGGGATAGCGAACATTGTTCCTATCGCTATACACAAACAAAACTGTTTGTTATTTCTGAGTTAATCGGTTAATGCGGTTATAATTAAAGACTAAATTCACGAGAGCGTTTGATCCGAAATTTACGATCAATAAGACACTGATGTATGTTTCTAATAATAGCCCACTTCCGCCTACTTAATTTTCCACTTCCGTTGTCAAAATTTGATTGTGTTGAAGATCGAGAATCATGCCTCCTAAAAGACGTAGCATCGGGAGATACACGACCAGGTACGTGAGACAGCGCAGACAACAAGAACAACACAGTCGACACAGCAGACCTGATTTAGATCTAGATCTAGAACTACCAGATCAGCAAGATGGGCTTCGTCAGCCTCCTCAACCTACTGACCCTGTGATTGATGAAAATGCAGATGCCAGGCCACATGCTCATCTAGATCTAGATCTAAATGAGCATCGTCATCCCTTGACGCTACTAGCAGGTAACACTGAGCCTGTGGTTCTGCTAGATCTACCCGAGTCTCACATGCTTTCAACAATGTCAGTTGTATGCTCTCACTGCAACGCCAAGCTATTTGCTGAGGAAAACAAAACTTTCTGTTGTGGAAATGGTAAAGTTTCCCTTCCACCTTTGCAAAATCCTCCAGATTTGATTAAGTCACTGCTCACGGAACCTACTCCTGAAGCTATTCATTTCCGTTCGAAGATACGAGCATACAACGCCAGCCTCGCTTTTGCTTCGCTTGGAGTAACAGAAGATATTTTACCACCCGGCATCTATACATTTAGAATTCAGGGTTCTGTGCATCACAGAATTGGTCAATTCCTACCAGAACATAACCAGAGACCTGCATTCGCTCAAATTTATATACATGACACAGAGGCTGAATTAACAAATCGATGTGCATGGAATACTGATTTGAATGTTGACTTGATCGTTGATGCAAAAACTTCAAGACATGCTACATACGCTTAATCCATTTGCACATCAGTTCATTAATGCTGCCGAGCAAATTAACGTGGCCGGTGAGAGAGGAGGTGAAGTAAGAATGGTGTTAAGGGCAGACACCACCAAAGACTGCCGTAGGTATAATTTGCCTACATCTTCAGAAATTGCTGTATTGCTTCCAGGAGATGATAATGTACGTTCTTGCCCCAGAGATATTGTGCTCTATCGACGCCCTGGAGACCATCCACAGGGATTGTCTCTCATGCATATTCACGAATCTCACCCTCATTATGATCCACTACACTACGTTTTACTTTTTCCAAACGGAGAAGATGGATGGCGTATTGGGATTCCTCACCAAGCCAACAAAAAGGGACAAGTAAGCCCTATGGAATTCTATTCATATCGCTTGATGGATCGAGATGATTTTAGTACTTTGCATCATGCTGGTCGACTACTCCAACAGTATGCAGTTGACATGTTTGCAAAAATGGAGACACAACGTTTAAGTTTTTTGAGGCAACACCAGAACACCTTGAGAGCTGAACTATACCAGGGCCTTGCTGATGCTATTTCTGCTGGAGAAACAGATGGTACTTCAGTAGGTCGCAGAGTCATATTGCCAGCAACATACACTGGGAGCCCGCGCAGTATGATGCAGTTGTATCAAGATGCTATGGCCATTGTTCGAGCTTTTGGAAAGCCAGATTTGTTCATAACTTTCACTTGCAACCCTTCATGGCCTGAAATAAAAAGAGAATTAAGAAACCAACAGGAGGCCAACAACAGACCCGACCTCATTGCCAGGATTTTCAAATTGAAACTGCAGAGCTTCATGAATGACATTAGACACTGTTGGCGTGTACTTACCGGATCCAGTGTTTGGCCATGGCCAACTCTACGTTGCTCTGTCTAGAGCAAGAAACTTTGCTTCAGTTAAACTGTTTGTGTCAACACCAATGCAGACACGGAATATTGTTTATAAAACTGTATTGTGAACACCAATATTTTCCTTGGATTATTTTGGGAGATACAGAAGACCTAAAGGTAAATCCAGTGTGTGTTCAGTTGTTTATGGTTTTCACCTTTACCTCTCCTCTGCTTTTTGTCCCTACTCTTCTGTTTTTACATATATGAAGTGTGGTCTTATTATCATTTTATTTGTGCCAATAGTTGGTCAACTAATGGTCAACGTGACCATTCATTTGGGGTTATGTATTGTAGCTTTATATCTTCATTTTGGTTCTTTCTTTCTTCCCCCCCCCCCCCCCCGTTCATTTGAACGGGTTTCATCCTAGTAATACAAAATACCACAACACGGAAAGATGCATTTCCGATTATGCAGTACTTGAAACATAATTGAATGTCTACTGCATGGAAATGCACGTAAGTAAACATTTCATTTCATGTATACCATTTAAACTCACCAATAATGTACAACAATCTACACAATTTGAATGGTAATGGATATCAAAAGTGGACACTAATATCTACTGCTTGATTTTGATTTTGCACCTTCGAGCTGTGTAAAAAATCGTAAGTAGACGGATTTATTTAAGACCATTTCTACAGCACTGAAGTGTGTGAAACACTAAAACGTGCTATAATTATTGTTGCATTACTGCTTTTGTCCACAGCATCCGCTCCTCTCCGCTATTTTTACTGACAGTGTCGTAAAACAGTCTTTGTCCACAGCATCCGTTCCGTCCCGCTCCACTCCTCACCGCCATAGAGTCAAAACGAGTTTTTCATACGCCATTTTTCCGTAAAAATAGCGGAGCGGGTGTTGTGGACAAAAACATTGATTTCCAGTACAAAGTCAGTATAATACATCTGCTTGTCCAGTACTGCAGAAAAGTTTATTTTTCTTAGTAATTCGGTTCACTTATTTTTTTCCCGAAGTGCAATGAAGCAAAGAAAAATAATCAACCTGAAGCCCGGCAAATAAACAAAAATTTCAGATGGTATAACGATTGTGAAATATGGCCTCTTGCAAAATTTAAAATAAACACAACCGTTTATGAGAAAATCGATGCTTATCCTGCTAACACTTCTTAAAAAGAGACAGAAAAGAGGTATTTTGCTTCTTGTACTTGAGGTAGCAGTGACGTAAAATGTAAGACACTGCCTAAAGTAATTTATGTACGGCGTTTAAATCATGCTGGCTCATTGTTCTAGAAGCAAGGGGCACGTTGGTTTAGAGGCAAGGTGCTCGCCTCTCATGCCGAAGGTAACGTGTTCAAACCCCGGTCGGTGGCGTGGAGGCATGTTGGCATTTTTATGGGGGGAACATTCCTGTCCCTGATCCTATGGTAGGTAGGATCGAGCACCTAGTCTTCTCTGATAAGGATGAAAAACTCGGAGGGCCCGTATGCACGTTAAAGATACCCCGGCAGTTGAAAGTCGAGAAGAGCTGGTCGAAGAAGGCCACTTCCCGGGCAAAACTAAAAAAAAAGAAAAACGAATCCCTAACAGTAACAACAAAAGCACACAGAAACAATAAAAAAAAAAAGAAAGAAAACTTATCTGTAAATGCCGACCTCTTAAATGAACACAAAAAACCCATATCCTTCTCGCTCGTTGTTTAATTATTTCCTAGTTTTAATAGCAGTACAAACCATATACTTACACCGGTGTCCATATTATAAGACTGGAATTCCAACTGGCGTGTTGTGCAGATCTTTGTAGGATCGTAGATCTCAGACACAGAGAGTGCCAGAAGAGTGGTGAAAACAACAAGGGAACCTTCCATGGTGTCTCTATGGGAGGACTAGACTGCCTTTGATTTGATCTGTGTCGTCTTGTAGCAGTTATGATAGATATGTTGACTTGCGACAAAGGCTCCGTTCGATTCGTGCGATTTTTCTCTCTTTTTCGAACTGATAAGCCTCGACATCTCTTTAGAGATTAAAAAAAAAAAAATCTTATCATTAGCATGGGCAGGTGACCTACATAAATACGATAATAGTAGCAGCACGGCACTTGCATTGTCGTTCTTCCTTACTTTCTTTCCCACAGTTACAATTAATACCGCGCAGTCAAAGTTTAAAATTTTGATGTGTTCCAAAAACAGTGTTAGCCTTGTAACAATGAAAAAAAAAATTATGATAATTTAATCTCTACTTATGGTGCTCTGAAATGAGTCTCATAGGTCAAAATGGCCATTCTGCCTTTATGTATTTCTTTGGATATGTCTCTTGGTGTTTGAGATTTATCCTGTGCATTCATATTGACACTATTTTTCCAATATCAGTTCTTCTGTAATATAGTCTTAACGTTCTCCAGCTTATCTATCCCTCTATACCATAAACAAAAATATAAACTCGCATGACGATTAACAAAGCCTACTGCCTCTCATAGCCACGCAGCTCGGATCTGTGTAAAATGCTAAAGGTGCCTTCCTTTCGACCTATAGAAGTTTTTTGTTGTTGTTGTTTTGTATTTGGAGACTTGAAATGGCGGGGAAGTGCCTTTTGAATTTGTTTTTTTCGTAATTTTGCCTCCAATCCTTTTTTTAATTTTTCACGAACGCATGAGCCCATGACGTCATGATTTCGTGTCAAATAGTCGGTGCGCACTAAAGAGGCCCATACACGTTAAAAAAAAGCGTCAATATTTTTATGTGAAATTCTGATACAAAATTTTGATGCACATTTGCCCATACACGTTTCAAAGTTTTCCCATCAAAATTCAGTATTGCCGAAATCTTCGACATGGACGCATCAGTGGCCATAGCACTAGTGTTTGCATTGGACTCTGATGAACCGCCTCGTAAACGTCGGAAATGGTCGAAACAGTGGTCGTTAAAACCGGAAACCTACAGACATGTCAACCTCCTCCAAGAATGACGTCTTAACGAACCAGAAGACTTCCGTAATTTCCTTCGAATGAATGCCCCATCGTTCGATGAGTTACTCGGCCTTGTCGAGCCATTGATAAGGAAAGAAGACACTGTCATGCGTCCATCCATATCACCTAGTGAACGCTTGTCCATCACTCTGAGGTACCTGGCGTCTGGAAATTCCTTTGAAGACTTGAAATTCCTGACAGCAAGATCTCCGCAAGCCATTGGAAAGTTGGTTATTGAAACCTGCGAGGCCATCATCCTTTGTCTGAAGCATCAACAGACCATAAAGTTTGATCAAATTTTTTTACGGAAGCCCACACACGCATCAAAAATTTGACGAGTCGTCAAAAAATATAAAACGGGTTTGATCCGTCAAAATTTTGATTCAAATCTTTTTTTGACATCAAAACGCCCTACACACAGTCAAATTTTTTTTGAACGTGTATGGGCCTCTTTAGGGCGGTCCTACGCAGTTTGAATTTGGACGTTAACTGCAAGTCGGTAAGATAAAGGCCACCTTGCGCCCTTCACTGTTTATTTGATAACATATTCCTGTTTGGCATTCAGAGCTTCCAGACTGCACACACAAAATTAATTCAGTTAAAAGTCTCAAAAGTTGTTTTGTATAAAGAGTTTTGTAAATTTGTGTAAATGTTCTTTAATTAATTTGTACATCATATTCTTAGCCTCATTCACTTTCAGAAAAGATCAGACCCGCTGAGGGTTCACCTTAGAAAATGATTCTTTCACTTTCATATTCTTCAGATATGCATGAAGTCTACATATTCAGTCTAAATAGGTTTTATTGATAATTGGCAGTTGCATGCCACCCATTCGGGGGTGGGGGAATTTTCCACCCTAAATAAAGATCTGGATATGACCCAGGCGGAGTCTACCAAGGACGGTTTCATGTCTCGGATTTCGCTGGGAGGCATGCGCCCACTGTCCAAGTTGATCTTGGATAAAGTGCCGTTTATTTGTTGTTTGTTCATCCCATCTTTCCTGCCACCTCGACTTAATGAAGATATTAATAGTAATAATAGCGTGTTTAAAAACGGTGTACTGTATTTTCCGGTGTTATGGCGGTAGTTTCAATGTTTCTATGTCAAGGGTGTCTGCTGTTTCAATTCCCTTGTTGCCAGTGTGGTCAGGGATCCAACAGAGAACAATTTCCTACTCTCTGTTAGACAGCAAGACGTTGTAAGAGATTATATTTATTGATTTCATGGGTTTTCATATTTTGTTTTATAAAGCCTGGAGGCAAGACAGTGAATCGGAGAAGATAATGAAGCGCCCTGGTTGAGAATGCGATATATAAGATCTTACACATCTCGGCATCTATAAATAGTATATTAATAATGTTCACCGTGTTTTTTTAGCAGTCCGATCTGAAATGTAGCCTTTGTCTATTTATTTTTCCGTTCGAGGAACAGAACAAAAGATAAAACCAAACCGTTTGTCAAGACTTCAGGTCAAACCACTGGCTAAATAATCGGGCCCTTCGGCCACTAAAATGTCTTATAATTCGATGTAGTACGTGGTGATAAGTACCGTAACTAAAATACACCCCAAAACTGACCAATGAATAAACGAAAGCACATAACAAACCACGAAAATTAATCAAAGCAATCTCCTGTCACACTTAAAACAGTTTCAAAACAGGCACACAAAAATTATATTGAATATAAGAGCGGACACGATACAGCCTGAAAAGTAGACTAGTAAATTTTAATTACTAATAGTAATACACAACAATAAAAACAGAAAGCCAAGTGATTAAAACAGTGAACACATCAGTGACAAGAAGTGCAAGTCTCAAATTTTAAGGGTTCTCAATGCGAATTTTACATTGTGTGAGATTTTACTGTCAGGTTTAACTACGTCAAGGAGTATAATATTAATAATTTAGAGAGAGGAATCACTATTGGTCGATTTGCACAGCCAGGCACTGGAAACTTCGAGAAACCAAAATGTTAATGTGAAACTAATAGTAGCTCATAGTTGTTACCAATACCCATTTTTACTTTTCCATTGGGAGAAAGAGCCAAAGACGGTTTTAAACATTTTCAATCAAACCCAAAATATGAATCAACCACAGTAGGTTACAGGTAGGTCTAGTCTAAACTCTCTTTTCAATTTTGTTTACTTATGTAAAATAGTTTCACGATTTAGCAGTAAGTGATTTCTGTCATTACAATACATACGCTCTGACCACACATACACATTCTGGAACAGAATGTTCACGTCCAAGCGTACCTTAAACCCTTGTTAGGATGCATATTCAAATTAGGCCCGTCAAGATTCATAAGTTATGTACAATTACATAGATGTGCCGTATGTTTAAGTTTAAGAACATAATATCACGAGTTTACGTTTCGTTTTGCAAAAGTAGAGAATAAGATACATTTTTAGCAACATTTACAACTACAAGACGTAACAGTTTCAAAGGCCAAACTTTAACATTTTAGGTGAATATAGCAGTTCTGGATAAATTATCGTAATAATCAATAAACGCAGTTCCCACTACACTGGCTTTAGTGAAAGGAAACAATTTGCGAAATTTTGATGTGTCCTTCTGCCGAAGGGCGTCAAAGCCTAAGGAAGAAAAACATGTTCAACCAACCTTCACACAGACTTATTATTAAGAGCATAACATCCATTTTATTAATAAATCATTGTGCCTTTATTGCCCGGGGTGGTCCACTTTTCCTGGAGGTCTTTATAACCAGACACCGTTTCTACATTACTTGTAATCTCAGAATGCCCTGATTTGGGAGGTGTAAATTTAACATGCTGAGAACTCCAAAGAGATCGACGGCCACGCTGGCGTCGGTCGTATCTATCCACTAACCAAACAATTACCAGATATGGTGGAATTGTAATACCAACGACGAACATGACCAGATTCTTGATCACGATGTTCTGCTCAAGCTTACGCTGGGTCTTCAGATCCTGATGCAAAGCCTTGATAGCCCTCTCACGACCATCCATTTGGCATACTCCTTTTACACAAAAACCAAACGGACATGGCAAGCCATCGAGAATGGGCATGTTAGAAGGAAAGCAGCTTTTGGTACCGGATTGCCGACAACACACCCTGCACATATTCTCAACATGATCATCACAAGTACACTCGTCTAACTGTTTGGGTGGATTGGAGGAAAGTCCAAGGCGATGACAGTAACTTAGACAAGTCCCAAACCAGCAATGGCCGGATATGCGGCAAGTCACATTATTTTCCAGAGGTGGCGGTTTTGGGCAGGTGTCATAGTGAACACCATCACAAAAGGCCTGTTGAAGACATTCGCTTGGTCCAGTACGATGGCAAACTTGTGATCTGGGAGCTACAGTGCAATTGTTTGTACAACATGGCCAGGTGGATGGTGAGCACGTAGCTCCAGCGACAAGTCTGTTGATATTAAAACATGTTGATTGTTCTGAAATTTCTCTAATCGCCGTATCTGAGTAACAACATTTTATTATTTTTAAGAAGTAAGGTTGAAACAAGCATTTTCTTGAGACATTTCTCAGCGACTCTTCTTGCAGTTGTACCAAATCTTGGTTTATCTTCACAGTTTTCTCTGTTCCTAGTCTCTGGGAACTAAAAAGTCTCTGCGTTTTTAGCCATTCCAGTAAATGAACAGAGATTTTGCGCCTTGATAGTAAACAACCTTTAAAAAAAAAACAATCAACAGGGAATTTGTGTAAATGTACATTTTTCTCCTAAACATGTCTTTTTTCTTTATCGAATTTTTTTGGGTTATTGTTGGGGAGGGGCTGGAGAGATCTGCCCCCAGTTTGGACACGATGCAACATCGTTGGATATAATAATTTATAAATGAATATTCTTGGTGGGAGACGGACAGAGACTGTGGTGTTACCTGCAATCACTCGTGCAGCATCCACTTCCAGGCATAGGTCCTTCGTCACAATCTTCGCTGGGGTCCAGCTTATGATTGCCACAAAATCCTTGGACCGTATTCACAGGCATGAAACACAGATGCGCTTTGTACTGTGTCCAGATGGATGACAGAAAAAACAACAACACAGTTTTGCTATTATTATAATACCTATTACCAAGATGTTAGATGCTGAGTTGAGATGGAAATTTGCTACGACTTAGTTTTTCAGTTGAGAAATGGAATCTTGAAATCCAGTCCTCTCGTCCTGATTGACATATTAAAATGCCCCCCCCCCCCCACAGCGCTACTCTTACATATATATTATGCCCTTAAAGAAAAAATGCTTTTGAGGGGGTGGAGAGGGTAGGGGCAGGTTTGTTGCTATGGAAAAAAGAAGGGTAGAAATAAATTCCATGATAAGATTACCCTTCCAATATGTACTCTAAGTCATTAGTGACAATTGATTATAATAATACTTGCCAGCAGTATAGTGTTGATTCTCCGTAGACTGCAAGGTGAAAACTCAAAATTCTTCAAGTTTTTTGCATCATTTAAAATACTGGCCATGAGATACCCTCCGCCCTCTACCTGGCTGGGTTCGCATCCAGGCATGCCATCTTCATCATGCACGGCACCCCAACCATGGCCAAGTTCATGAGCTAGAATGACCAGGTACTGCTGTTAAAAGATGAAAATAACATAAAATGGGCCTATGATATCCTCAACTGAACAACTGTTGACATGAAAATAGTTATCGAAGACACCAGAAATGTTGATTTCTTCAGCAGTAGCTGCTCAGGCATTCATGTCCCGCCAGATTCAAAGAAAATCTTTTGTAATCTAACTTCAGTACTCTATCATCATACTATTTACAAGTAACATTTATTGGCTGACGGCCATACTTATGACTGGCCGTACCATAAAAAAGTCTGTCACAGGTCGTTCGTTGTTCAGTCGGTGACTGTCCTGTTCCGGGCATAATTAAATACTACCCCAAGTCTATGTTCATCCCTCGCATTCCATAGTAGACTGACGCACCATGCTTTAAAGCCTTTATGCCGGGAAATCGCAGAACAGGAGTCACCCCCCCCCACCCCCCATTAGCTGACAAATTCCATCCCCTTCATTGTAAAATATTCCTGCTTGTTTCAATATTACTATTAGACTGGCACGAAACAATTTTTTTTTTTTTTAATTAAGGCAACTTAACTTAACCAAGAATATACACAAAAACCATACCGAATCCGTCAGTACTGAATTTCCTGTTCCAATGGTTGAGAAACCAATGTTGTATGAGCTGTAGGTGGTGGCTGCACAAATGCCGGCTCTGAAGAACGGGCTCAGTTCACTGGAATAAAAACAAGGAAAGCTGAATTTTCATGTGTACGGAAACAGTTACAAGTGAGCATAATCTTTCGGTTGAAATACTTGTGTGGTCTTTGACGTCTCCGTAGCCGTTTCTATTTCCGTACACACGAAAGCCCAGCTAGAGGAGCTACTGATGGAATCTCTTCAGTCCTATCATGCTGCTATATTATCATTCTGTCTATTGTCTTGCTTTTGTTTTCCTAATATAGCACAAGTATGACATCAATCGTATCCCAATAGTTCTCCAAACTCAAACTCAAACTTCTGGAGTTCAAATGGACACAAAAAAAAAAAATCAAACTGAATTTTCTCAAATTTGACTTTCTTGACATAAAACATTCTGGCTGCCAACCCTCTTATATGCCAGAGCACTACAAAGATATAATCATAAGTTTCTTCGCTAACTTTCTTGGGTAAATTTTTGAGTCCGTTATCGTTGTCTATTTAAATTTTAAAATTACATAGCAGCATAGCTACATGCATGTTCTTTGTAATTTGTCTAACCTAAGAGTCCACTTGGAGTTTTGCTGGCTTATATTCTGATATGAATTTCGTTAAAACTAGACCTCGTTTTAACTGACTCACTCCTTGTGTTTTCTTAAGATGACCACAGCTCTCATAATATCCATTCTGAAAGCCAAGGATTAGTACTAAGGCTACGAGAAAAGTATTGTGATATACACTCGAGCCAAAAAGTTAAGCAACCCTTGGTTATGCTCAGAACTGACAACTTTATTTTTCAATTAATTCAAACACGTTCATTGGAATCAATTTATTGTTATGTAAGTCTGAAATCACATTCAATTTCATTTTACCCACCCCAAAAATGGGGCTTAATGACTTAAACAAAATTTTCTTTTATACAAAAACAAAAAAGTCAATAATTGAATGGCAAGAGTTCACAAATCTTGTTGGTGAAGGTTGCTTAACTGTTTGGCTCGAGTGTATATGGAAAAAGGCCAAATTAGTGGAAATTTAAAAATACAAACATTTGGTGTGTGTGTGTGTGTGATTTTGAAGCACCATTTGAATTAAGTGTTTCTTCGTATGATCGGCATTAGTTACAAGGGTGAATCAAGTTAACGTTTCTACATTATCATGTATAAGCTGTCAGTTCCAATAAACGGACCCCAATTACATTGTATAGAGTTGATTATTTCCAGTGAATCTTAATTCCCTCGTACTATCGGTTCTACCGAATCTGAAGTGCCCCGCTCTCAAATTATGAAATCCGGTCCTACTGTGTCTCGGGTGTTTCATTGGTCTAAGATTAGCAGCACCTACCTGGGATCATTTCCAGTCGCTGCCATTCCGCGTGTTTTTGTACCTAGAACCCTTTGAGTCGTAAGATGAGCGAGACAATATTCGCTAAAGAGAGGCTCGTCTATCATTGTCTGAAGAAACGTTGTAGCGGAATAAGACCCCTTTAGTTTTGGATCCTTATTAAACGCCCTATGTTCTGACCATTCTGATGTGTAATCTTTTAAGATCAGTATGTCTCTCAGTGTTACGCTTATCTTCCTGAAATTGGGAAATTTGGCTTGATAAAAGATGTGGTGCGCCAGTTGATACCAGTAAATAAGCAACATTGCACTCTTGTATGGGGATTCAGATCCAATGTTTTTGAAAGTATATGTGTCCATAATCGCCAAAACATCACATATTCGTAAATAAGGTGTGGCGTGTCTCCTTGTCCGCTGAGTCCATGCGTACTTGTGGGGAGATTTACTAGACATAAGTCTAGACTGATTCCTATCAACTTCTGTATAAGCGCAAGACTGCTCCTGTAAATCCCTTTTAGGGCGTGTTGCATTCTCATGCTTTACATCGCTATTCCTGTTGAGTAAAATTTTTCAAAAACATATAGAACGCAACATACAGCAGCTGTCCAATAAGAAACTAAACTAACTAGAAAATGAACAGTTAAAGATTTGAGCAACGGAGCATGCATGAAGTGACATTATTGATTTCATTGGTAAACCATCGTAACTCCATTTTTAAAAACTTTGCAAGAGAAGCAAAAAAAAAAACAACATTTTTAAAAAAAATTAAATGTGGGTTATTGGGTTATATAAAGAGTCGAAAATGGATTAAATGTTCCCAATGGCGCCATTTAAAAACAAATCTTTTAAGCTTTAAAATATCACAACCCTGTCATGGTAATTGGTTTTCAACCATTCTATCAAATGGCCTTACTCTTGTACTGGGGTTAGGGTGGGGTGAGATAGGAAGCTGAAGCTGTGCATATGAAAAGCCTGCGTAGGGATACAGGGGATACAAAAAATAGTAATTACATTACGGTACGGAGCGGCAAAACACCTGTATCGATTTCAAAGTTTGGCTCACCTGAAAAAAACCATGGCTGTCTTGTCACCTAAAACGTCGTACTTCATCAAGGGCTCTACGGAAAATATTTCTTTGGGAGTCTGGATCAGAGCGGACCACACCCCATCAATAAGCGTTGCGTCGACCTTGGAGCCAGGATCTCCGCTGACCGTGCCGACAAAAAATTTGTCCAGATCGACTGGAATCCTCTGAGAATTGTTGTTGGCGTCAAGGAGCGTGGCCTTAAAGTTGCGTGGATCAATTACAGGAGACCCAGGAGACAAAACCAGGTGAAAAACGTGTCCAAGGGCAGCAAATGATAACTCTTTGTTTGAGAGAACATCCTTGGAGCCAACACTTCTTTTATCTCGCATTTTCATGTGTGAAGGATTTAAAATTTCGAAATGATTAAAATACGAATACAGACTAGTTGATGCTGGAGGAATACAATATAATGCTATTATTACACTGATCAGTTGACAGATGTGAATCGTTTTCCTACACATCATGTTCATCACTAGTGAGCTCATTCGTTCACGGCACCAACGTGGCCTGCAAAGCAAATACAATTATTCACAGGGCACTTTGGGGAAAAGACTGAAACAGGCGTTTCTTCTAAACTGGTACGCAATAGAAAGACAGTCAGTCCGGCGCTTTTTCGGAAGTTCTTCAATAAATAACTCGGCGCTTTTTCGGTTGTTCCCACCCCTCCTTAGTTAACGGAAGAACTTCCGAATGCGTTCCATAGTCTGAGTGAAAACAATACATAGCTACCCCGGCAGCTTTCCCTGATATGTCAATCTGACTACTGCCCAGACGAACATCGGCCTACGGCCTCGGTGATACAAACTGACTAGACCCTCACGTCGTTACATATCAATCTGACAATCAACTAATATAGCCTAGGTAAGTTGGGGTGGGAACAACCGAAAAAGCGCCGACTATTTTTTGGGGGATGGTAAATTCCGAAAAAGCGCCGTCAGTCCTACCTCCCGAGAGCAATTTGTTTCAATCACTGACTTGTTTTGATGAGAGTTCAGTATTTTCTTGCCGATGGTCACATTAGAGTATCTGCGAAAGTAACTCTGGAAATCTAAATAAAATTGTAGGCATAAATGGCTGGTCAACTTTAGGTGACAGCAGCAATTATAAGAGTCATAATTTAGAGATGACGTGGAGATAAGTTCACGTGGTCAGAATGCGTGCGGTTTTGTTCACACAATAGTGTAACATTCAATAAAATGAGGCAAAGAGGTGCAAACATTGTTTATCGGCTATGTCAATTTCTTTTTTTGATAAAATAAAAAAACGCGAAAATCCATGGACACGCAGCACGGCTTGAAAAAAGTCAGAAAGTGGAACAAGAAAAAGTATAATTATTGGAAACTCGAATATGATACGACAAAATACAAAAAAATGAAAAGGGTCTTCAGGGGATAGGCTGTTACCTAATTTGACATAAGCTAAGTGTCTGCATTGTTGAGAACTTTACAATTTCTTTCATTTCATTTTCGTCCCAAAGGGTTTCATTTTCAACATTCCTTTTCCCTGAAGAACGTCTTTTGACCGAAAGTATATTTTGTCTTTCCTTTTCCTTTGAGTTTTCTTTTTTCCGTATTATTTCTTACGAGAGGCTTTGCAACGCACATTTCGACATTCTTTTTAACAGCAACTACTCCCATCATGTCATGTGGCCAGACCCATTTATATTTTAAAAGTGAAGATATTAGAAATTTTACTGTAAGTGTTAGTTAGGAAAGCAAAAAACTTTACTTTCAACGTTTCACGCAAACCCGAGCTGTGTCAGTGTCTTCAGGTCTCAATAAATATCGGGCAAGGTTGTTTTTTTTTTGTTTGTTTGTTTTTATTTTATAGTATAAGTATTTTGTGACCATCACATAGATCCTGTTTGTTTGCTGTTGTTTTTTTTACCACCAGAAGGACAGGTATGAGGCACTGATGTTGAAAGTTCTGTGCTTTCCTTTCAACCTGCAGAAAGTTCTTTTTCAGATTTGGAGACTTGAAATGGTTGAGATGTATTGTTTTAAGTTTGCTTTATCCACAAGGTGTCATATTATAGACACAATATTCACAATAATATTGTCGTTTCCAATATGTGGGCAATTTCGGAAAATGTTTTTTAAAAGTGTCGCGAGCGAGTGAGCGAGGATCAATAATTACGGGCAGCAGGGGGTATAGTAAGATTAACTCACGGCAGACAATTAATGGAAAGCGTGGAATGTTGTGAGTTGGGGATGGGACGAGGCGAGATCAGTGTACTTACAAGTCACTGCACACAGAGAGTCCTAAGGGAACGGACGCAAGAGAGAGCCCAGAGGGCGAACATAAGGGAACGATTCGTCGATCTTAAAATATTGACATTATAAATATTATATGAAGAATGGTTGATAGGTTGACTGATTCTGATTCTGTATTAGATATTATGTTTTAGTTAGGTATAGATGATGTGATATATATATATGCATAGTGCAGGGCAAATGAATCGCCATGTTTCCCCCTGATTTCGGTACCATACGTGCTATAGGCAGGAGTAGGTCATTTTTTGCGTAAATGTCGCATCATTTATCTTTATGCGATTTTGAAATTAATTGCATTAATTTTTTTGGGGTGGGGGATGATGTCGCGAGCGAATGAGCGACGATCAATAATTACGGGGAGAAGGGGGTATATTAAGATTAACTCACGGCAGACAATTAATGGAAAGCGTGGAATGTTGTGAGTTGGGGATTGGACGAGGCGAGATCCTTGTACAAGGACGAATAAAATTTATCTTATCTTATCTTATCTTATCTTATCTTATCTTATCTTATCTTATCTTACCAGTGTACTTACCAGTCACTGCACACAGAGAGTCCTAAGGGAACGGACGCAAGAGAGAGCCCAGAGGGCGAACATAAGGGAGCAGTCGGAAGACTCGTGTTAGTGTTTTTCCAGTGATGACTGGTAGGTTGAACTATGATTGATAATTGATGTACTATATTCTTCTGATGACCATGATGTAAATAAGTTATATGCGAGGAGTGTGCAAGTCATGTGCTACTGTATTAATAGATGTGAACTTAGAGCGAGATCTGTACGTTAGGAGTGTGGATTCCTAGCCTAGCCTGAGTACTGTGTAATACGGTGGAGGTGTGTTACAGAAGAGAGGCGCAGTTGTGTGGTGAGTGAACTGTGGAATGTGTATGTACGCGTGATGGTTCGTAATGAGTGGTGAAGTGGATAGTAAGTGTATGATGTTATAGAGATGTAATGTTATTCTTATAGGTGCCGGGGTCGGGTAGTGAGGCCACCCGCGGTGGACGGACACAGGCCGGGGACAGGCTGTGGAGCCGTGCAGACAAGGGCGTAAGGCCGACAGGCAGCCCAGCAGCAGTGGCAGTCTGGTTCGGGGAATTGGGCTAGCTATATTCCTAAGTTATGTACATGATATTATTGTAATACTAAGTGTACAGGTGTTGATGTTAAATTATGTACATGAGAGTTCGGTAGTACGACTTATACAGGGGTTGATGTTAGGTCGAGTAAGGGCCTGGAAAATTATGTTGTAAAGCACGGGCTGTACGGTTGTGGAACCGGAGATAGGGTGACTGTATGGAAGAATGACCCTTGAATTGTAGTTGAATTGAATAATGTACCGTATGTAATTGAACGTGTATATATTAATGTTATAATAAATGTGTGAGCCTGTTTGGTTGTTTTGTTAAGTGTTATACTTGGTCGTTTGTGATTGTTGTCCTGTCATAATAAGTACATATTCCAGTCTGGAATTTGTCACAAAAAGGTCTAGGCCAATTAGCTAAATCTAAGCCATTTTCTTTTCTTTTCTCACTTTCGTTGTCACCCTTCTTAGCTACAATTAAGTACAAGTGTTTTTATCTTTTGCAATTTTCTCTGCCACTCCCCCCCCCCCCCTCATCTTTCTCAGTGTTCGTGTTGATGGCCTATGTGCAGTGTGACAAGACAGACTGTTATTTGGCATGCATCTTATCTCTTGTGACTCTTGTGAATGTTATGGTAATTGGTAGAGAAAACAACGGAACTGATGTCGTTTTGTCTCTGCCAGCATATTTGGCACCAAAGAAAAAAAAATCCATGTGTTTTCAATAAATTAAAACCACATTACATCAAGTGTCATTGGCAAACTGATCCAGTATAACTCATAACTGATAGAAACTAAATCACGTGTGCGTATTTTCTGACAATAATTAAAATTCTTATTATTTTTATGCCCTGGATAATAGTGCTATTAGTACTAACATAACATATCTGACGATACTTTTCTTTCACTGAAGGGCCTCATGGGTTCCAATGCATGTTTCATGCACTATTCTGGAAATTGTACATGGAGGAATCCTGTACAAATATTGTAGAGTGCGAAACTTGCTGCCTGCATTAAAAAAAACAACAACAAATAAACAAAAAAACAGAACCCAGAAACAAACATATAATAAAACAAAATTCAGATATTTTGCAACAACTCAACAACGATGTCTAAATATGACTGTAATTTGAAGGCCACATCATGTGGGTTTGATTTCAAACATTTGTAAAAACGTTCATGGAACATTTAATTGATGCAATCTGGCACATCATGGAGCTTTACTGAAGCCAAATTAGTTCTAGAATTGTTCATTCACCTGAAATAAAGTGTGTTTTGTTTGTTTGTTCTCACATCCTAAAGACACGGGAAGAGTCATTGCAAAACGGGGAAAGGAAATACCAAAAAAAAACAAAAAAAAACAAGCACGTAAAATGGGACATGATTGGGCTAATGTGAACTTAATTTCCATTCCTCAAATTTGCAACTGAAGTAGGCTGTTGTTGTTTTCTTTCTTCAGCTGCTTTCCAAGTAGCATGGTAATTGATTAGGAATAAAATGATGGAACAAAAATTATAGTGCCGATGGTGAGAAATATTCTCAAATTTTTTATATAAACAATTAACAAGCAGGGGCGTTATTATAGGTCTGCCTAGATCTAACTGCCTTCAGCGATAGCCACCATGTATACAGACAGATTTGCTGTTTCGCTGGAGTACATTAATAAGTGCTTACCTGAGGCCAAAAGACTTGAGAGTCAGTGCCAGCTGTTCTAAAAGGGGTACTGCCTCTGTCATACGGGTATTCTGCCACTTGATGAGAGAGTTAGAAGAATTAAACAGCACCTCAAAATGGCACAAATCCATCCTCAGAAAGAGGTGTATGTTGGGGGGGGGGGGTCTTTGGGAGCCAATTTCTTTAAAAGATCGGTGTACGTACATTGGTTTTCACGACGCTGAATCCATGAATGAACCTATATATGGCCTTTAGCGTCTTTACAGACGGTCTTAGCAGCTAGAATATTCACTTTCACTTTGACTGACAGCTTCTCTCGTGGCTTATTCTACCAATGTTTGACCCGAGAGTGCGATGGCAGTGATTGCAGGTCAGTCTTTTGGGTTCACTTTGGCGAGTGTTTTCATTCCGCCTCTGTCGTTTTGTCAGGTATGTTTCTTTTGCCTTGAAGTCTATTGCGAGCGTGCCACTGCGCAATTTTTGTCTCCATCTGCTTCGATCATTTGCAAGGTTCTCCCATTCATTGGGGTCGATGTTGAATGCTTTCATCGTGACCTTGCAAGTGTCTTTGAATCGCAGATGTGGCCTACCTCTGGGTCGGTTGCCAGTAGCAAGTTCCCCGTAGAGAATTTGTCTGGGGATGCGATCATTTTCCATACGGTGGAGATGTCCAAGCCACCGCAGTCTTTTTTTGCCTAGGAGAGCCTGAGTTGATGGAATGTTGGCTCGGCTCAGAACTTCGATATTTGAGATCCTGTCTTGCCACTTGATCTTGAGAATTTTGCGTAGGCAGCGCAGGTGGAAGGAGTTGAGGGATCTTTCATGTTTGGAGTAGGTGGTCCATGTCTCTGAGCCATACAGCAGGGTGCTTAGGACGCAAGTTTGGTACACGAGTACCTTTGTTTTGATGGTCAGCTTGCTATTGTTCAACACCCTTTTTGAGAGTTTGCCAAAAGCTGTGGCCGCCTTTCCTATTCTGGCATTTATTTCAGTTGTTATGTCTGTGCTACCACTGATGGTTGAGCCTAGGTAGCAGAATTTTCCCACTTGCTCCAGAGGAGAGCCATTCAGCATGATTGGGTTGGGGTTTCTCAAGCCTTGTGTCAAAACTACAGTTTTTGAGACACTGATCTTTAGCATGAATTTGTCACAGGCTTTGGCAAGGCTATTGATGAGAGCCTGGAGCGTGGTTTCATCGTGGGCCACGATTGCAGCATCATCTGCGAAGAGGAGCTCTTGTAACATAATATGCTCTGTACGAGATTTTGCTTTTAGTCTGGCAACATTAAAAATGGAGCCGTCCACTCTGGTGTTAATAAGTACTCCACCTGAACATTGACCAAAGGCATTCTTGAGTAGGGCTGCAAAATATATACCAAATAAGGTAGGAGCAAGAACACATCCCTGCTTCACACCGCTGTTTACAGCAAATGAATTGGATGTGCAGCCCTCAAAGTTGACACATGCCCTCATGTCAGTGTGGAAGGATGCAATAAGTTTTAGCAATGTTGGTGGACAGCCTATGGATTTAAGGACTGCATACAGGCCAGATCGGCTTACGGTGTCGAAAGCCTTTGTTAGGTCCACAAAGCATGTTATAAGCGGCCTGTTTTGTTCTTTACATTTTTCTTGGATTTGCCGAAGTGCAAATATCATGTCAATAGTTGATCGTTTGCTTCGAAAGCCACATTGTGTTTCTGGTAAGACTTTTTCCGCCAGTTGTTGAAGGCGGCAGAGGATGACGCGAGCAAAAGCCTTTCCAGTAATGCTGAGGAGGGATATGCCTCGATAGTTGTTGCAGTCGCCTTTGTCTCCTTTGTTCTTGTAAAGTGTGACAATTTTGGCGTCTCTCATATCATGTGGTATCACGCCTTCTTTCCAACACTGCAGTAACAGATTATACAGGTGTGGTAATAGTGGGCCTTTTAGGTCTTTTAATACCTCTGCAGGAATGTTGTCACTTCCTGTGGCTTTTCCAGCAGACAGGTGGTCGATTGCATTGGAAAGCTCGACTAAGGAAGGTTCAGCGTCAAGTTCGGCCATTATTGGCAGTTTTTGGAGGTGTTCCTCAAAATCTGGTGGAATATTTTTCTCAGTTGAATACAACAGAGAGTAATGCTCTACCCACCTATTCAGTTGTTCATTTTTATCTGTGATGGGTTCACCATTTACAGACTTAAGTGGGGCGCTTTTGGTGATGATTGGCCCAAGAGCTACTTTCATCTGACTAAAGGCGGTTTTCATATCTCCCTTTTCATTTGCCTCTTGTATGCTGTTACACAAGTCTGTCCAGTATTTGTTGGCGCAACGTCTTACCTCCAGCTGAAGTTTAGCTTTTGCATTTTTCAAACAAGTTTTTGTACTCTGATTGCAATTTTTGTTATACTCATTGAAAGCAGATTTCTTTTGCTCAATGAGAGGTAGGAGAATTTCGCTGTTCTGGGCTACCCAGTCGTTGTTTGAAACTTTATGCTGTCCAAAAGACTTGATGGCACAGTCATGAATTTTTGAACTGAGAGTGTTCCATGTTTCATCTACCGAGTCACATTGGGTGACATTATCCATGCTTTCAGCAAATAACTTTTCAAATGACTTTCTATTTGATTCATCTTTGATTGCTGTTACATTGATCTTAGGGATTGAAGGGGCTTTTGATCTGTATATTTTCTTGGCCGAAATTTTGATTTTGCTGACTACCAGTGCATGGTCGGTGTCACAGTCAGCACTGTGGAGGGAACGAGTTATTTTTATACAGCCCAAACTCTTCCTCCTTGAGAGAATAAGATCTAATTGATGCCAATGGCCAGACCTGGGGTGGCGCCATGATGTTCTTTGGCATCTCTTAAGGTCAAAGTACGTGTTTGTAACACATAATGAGTTTACGGAGCATAGCTCCAGAAGGCGCTGCCCGTTTTCGTTGATGTTGCCAATGCGGAAGTGCCCAATGCACTTTGGCCATGCGGAGTGATCTGCTCCCACTCGAGCGTTAAAGTCACCCAGAATTAGCAGGCCTTCGGTGAGAGGGATGTTGTGGAGAGTCCTCTGCAATGCCTCGTAGAAAATGTCTTTGGTTTCGCCAGAGGAGGTAAGTGTTGGGGCATAGACACAGATAATGTTGGTAAAACCAGACCGGGTGTTCAGTCTGAGTGTCATGATGCGTTCTGACACTCCAATTGGAGTTGCGATCGAATTGATAAGGGAGTTTTTTACGGCGAAGCCCACGCCGTGGATTCTCGGCTGTTCGCTGCTAAGGCCCTGCCAGAAGAAGGTGTAGTTTTCTTCTTTGACTGACCCGGAGTCGGGAAGTCGAGTTTCTTGAAGGGCAGCGATGTCGATGTTTAGTAGCTGAAGTTCTCGATCAATAATTTGGGATTTCCTGATGGAGTCAATATTAGTGAGATCTTGCTGTTGCAAGCCTGGGCGCATTGTTCTGACGTTCCAGGTACCAAGTTTTAGTATTTTTCTGTTTTTGCCAGGTGCACACTTTACGTCAGCTTTTTGACTTTTGGTCTAGCTCCAACCACCTTATGAAGCAGGCTGACGTGGCGGAACAACACCCAACTGCCTGGGGGCTGCCCAGGTTACGGCGGGCGGTAGTTGATCAATGCAGCTGAAAAGCCGCTCCCACCGACAGAGGGGACCCCTGGCGCTCATCCGTACGCCAAATGGATTGAGCTTATCACCGGTAACTGCCACCTCCCGTGTTGTGCCCATCCGTAACGGATGGCTGGAGTGTCCTCTCCAAATCGGAAATGGGTGGGCTTATAGAGGAGAGACAGACGCTTGCCAAGCCCGAGCAAACGCCTCCTCGTTTTGCTGCCTTGCCTGGGCTATTTTTAAGAGATGGTGCTTTGCCCAGAGGCACCACCCCTCTCTCTGCCATTCTAGTTAAACCCAAGGGAGAGACCAGGTCAATACATTTGGAACTAGTCCGGCTGCAGGAGATGCTGGAAGCCAGTTTGATGCAGTTCTTCCTGACAACCACCTTCGGGTCTCCACTCCTGATTTTCTGTCTGGGTTTACTCCCATAGCCTTTGCTATCATAGCAACACACAAGGCAGTGTGGTATTTGTATTCAGGGTTACCTTCCCCTAGTCTTCCTCTCTCCCGAGATGACCCACAAGACAGTGGGGGTGACAGTAGCAGGCTGTATTGTGTACTGTCATACAATAGCAGAAAACTCTGGCCTGACGTTATTCACGTCTTCTTTTGCTGTGATTCGTTAAATTTAAGGAATAGTAGAGTCTCAAAGAAATCTTCACCATCACTGTCAGAACTGTAATCGAACGCCATTTTGGTTAGCGGGGAATGTCGTCACAGCAGTAATTTTAATCAGAGTTCCGATATCATTATTATTAGAGGAAGCAGACCTAGGAAATCCGAACAGAAATAAGAAACGTTCAGAAAGTGGACATTCTGCCCTGGACTTTCTGATTTCTAGTATTGCAAAATTATGATATCGTAATGGTGGACACAGGCCTTTAAGTCGAAACCGGTGCAAGACAGACCCGACTCAGTCTTATGTGGCACAAAATGATCATTACTGCAGTAACTGATGAGTGTCATAATCATTTATATTATGTAAGATTTTCGTATGTCTAATTCCAATCTTTGATGATCCATGATGCTATGGCTTTTTAAGATTAGTGACGCACGGAGTCATGTCTGTTTTGGGTCGGCTCTGACTCATACTTGAAGTCTCTCTAAATCAGCCAGAGAAACCGACGTCTCAGTGTCATTGATGAGCGAGATGCCATTTGATAGCTTAGTCCACAAAACATTGGGAAAAATAAGCTTGACCCATTGTGATATGGGCCTAACATTCCCTGTATCCCGAGAAAAAGTAATTGTCTGTGAGAGATACATTGAGATTTATAAGTTAAGAAGGCCATGCGATTACATGATGTAGAGTTTTAGGATAGTGGTAACTAAGTGAAAATGACAATGTATTGTTAAGTACGGGCATGTATTGAGACGGGTGAACGTTGAATTATCAAAGCAAAACAATTTAGAAACTAGGTGAGGCTCCAGGCGTCGTCCTGGATAAACCTGCTTCCGCACGCCACCTCCTCAGCCTAACCCCACTTTCTCCTAATTGAGCCTAATGCTCTTCCTTCTCATTCTCTCAATAGCCCTCCTTCTGTCTGTCTCTACTTCTCTCTCTCTCCTAAAATATGATCTCCCAAGGGCACTGATATACTGAAACTAAAATTGCTACGTACTCTGTTTCTATTAATATGGATTGGAAGAGGGCACCGAATTGAACGCTCTTGTACAGCAATCAGATTAGAAACTATGGACGCCGAAAATGGACAATACGCCGACAGATTGAATCGAAGAATGCATTAAAAAAAATATTGGATGCGTGAGTATCGGTAATTGTCAATGGTCGCTTTATGATAATATGAGTAGCATGAGCAACTGAAGTGAAACCTGTATAAAAAATTTGAAGATTATATACTTTTACTTTAGCTTGTTAGTCAGTAACTACTGCGAAGCAGTGGCAAGTTCTGAAATTTATATAGTATTGATGTTTTTAATAATATAAAACACTAGCTGAGTTCCCGGCCCTGCCCGGGATAAATTGATTTATTAGTTCCAGTTCTGGGTGATTATTATGGACCTGCTTCATTTTGCCTATTCTTTTAGCTTTATTTTATTTTTCGTTTGTTTGTTTTTAGATACGTTTTTACTGCTCTCCTTTTGCGCGTTGGCGTCCTGCGCGTCCCACCAGCATCCGTCAAATGGCTACGATTTGCGCACGGGTTAGTTTGTTTGCACATCGCAGGAAGTGATAACGTCATGTGTTAATGGAAAAGAAATATTATAATATTTTCCAAGGCATATTGAAAACACAAACCTGTACTTTTGGCCCTGCAGCGACAATCTCCCAATTCCAGACCCTTTCTTTTTCCTAGTCCAGGCACATTGAGAACACACAAAGTTTCATACTTGATATGATAGTCTAAGTCAATCTCATCGTTCAAACCAGTCCTAACTGGAAGCTGTTTTGTGAATGTGATGCAGATACCGGAACCAATCTCAATTACATCAATTTGCCGAAAAAATAGATCGAACGCCAATGTGTCGAAACCTAGAAATTAATACAAACGTTCTACGAGATATTAATTTTTTTGGTATTTTTTGTGCCGGCGACACGACGACAGTCTGTACTAAGCGCTGTATAAAATTAATAATGTGAGGGCCACCGAATCAGCATTAACAGAGGAGTAGCGAAAGGCGCGCTGCAATTGTCGTAAGGTTTCACTTTTATTAGTATAGATTGTACATCCCAAAAATGGTAATAATTAAAACAAACATTAATATTTTAATAAAGAAACCAAAATCAATCAAAGTTCAAAGCAACCTGCTGTCAAACTTGAAACAGCATCAAAACAGACACACACAAAAGAGTATAGAGTATAACCCCGGACACAATAAAATCTGAAAAAGTAGACTAATATTACTATTATTACTAATACATTTTAATGCACGATAAAAACAGAAAGCCAAGTGATTAAAACATTGAACACATCAGTGACAAGCAGAGCATGTTTCTTAACTCCAGTAAATCTGAAAGTTTCTGTGTTTTCAAGGCGGGTCTTCTTCTTATCATTGTGAGATTTTTGTGTCAGGTGTTACCACACCATCGAGCATAACACTAATGATTTAGAGAGAGGAATCACTCTTGGTCGTCTGGCATTGCCAGGCACGGGAGGCTTCGAGAAACCAGTGTTAGCATAAAGTAAGAGTTTAGGTTTAGGTCATGGCGGTTAACAATGCCCAGTTTTAATTCTCCTTTGAGAGAAAGAGCTAAAAGGTGGTTTTGAACAGTTTCAAACAGTCTCAAAATCGTCCTTGAGATTCAACACTCCTGTAACCCACATCAACACATTTTGTGGGTTTCAGGAGTGTTGTTCTACACCGATGAATACGAACTAACCACGGTAGGTAGGTGTGCATACTATCTTTCCAATTTTGTTTACCCGTCAGATCTAGTTTCGCGACCAAGCAATAAGTGATTGCTCTCATCACAAAACACATCTCTCTGACCACACATACACTGGGTCATAAAATTGTTTTAGTTCAAACGCATCTTATACCCTCGCAAAGCTGTTGGGATGCATATTCAAACTGAACGTAATTAGGCCAGGATAGAAAAATAATAATATCAGTAACTTTGATGAAGTAGGTAAAACTATACAACCTTACAGAAATGTGAGAACAATTGGTTTAATTGACACCGTTAAGAAAGTGCACAGTGATGAACTTTCTGTTACTGAATCATGATTCATACATTATGTAAAATTACATAGCTATGATATAGGTTTAAATTTAAGAAAGTCACACCACGAGTTCCAAATTTGTTATGCAAAAGAAGAGAATATAACATATTTTTGAATAACATTTACAACCACAAGACGTGAAGGTTAAAAACGCCAAACTTTAATATTCTAGGTGAAAAGACCAATACTAGATAAAAATAACCAACCAACGCAGTTCAAACTTCAGTAGCTTAAGTGCAAGGAAAATTTGCTGAAATTTAATGATTCCCATGGCCGAAGGTTGTCTGATCATATGCAAAATATGTTCCACCAAGCTTCAAAATGACATAACAACAGACTATTCATTTTATTAATAAATTTGTGTGCCCTCATTACCGGAGGTGATAGGCTTTTCTTGCAAGTCTTTATAATCAGGCAATGTTTCCTCAATACTTGTAATCTCAGATTGCCCAGATTTGGGAAATGCAAATTTAACGTGCAGGGGTCTACATCCCTTTCGCTGGTTTCTTGAGATATTTGCAAACGAGCCCTGAACTCTATTGCTACCAGAAGCATTCCAGTCAGTTCCACGACCATGCTGGCGTTGGTCGTATCTATCCACTAACCAAACAATTACCAGATATGGTGGAATTGTAATACCAACGACGAACATGACCAGATTCTTGATCACGATGTTCTGCTCAAGCTTACGTTGTGTCTTCAGATCCTCATGAAATGCCTTGATAGACCTCTCACGTGCATCCATTTTGCATACTCCTTTAATACAACTACCAAATGGACATGGCAAACCATCGAGAAGGGGCATGTAAGAAGGAATGCAGTTTTTGGTACCGGATTGCCGACAACACACCCTGCACATATTCTCAACATAATCATCACAAGTACACTCGTCTAACTGTTTGGGTGGATTGGAGGAAAGTCCAAGGCGATGACAGTAACTTAGACAAGTCCCAAACCAGCAATGGCCGGATATGCGGCAAGTCACATTATTTTCCAGAGGTAGCGGTTTTGGGCAGGTGTCATAGTGAACACCATCACAAAAGGCCTGTTGAAGACATTCACTTGGTCCAGTACGATGGCAAACTTGTGATCTGGGAGCTACAGTGCAGTTATTCGTACAACATGGCCAGGTGGATGGTGAGCACGTAGCTCCAGCGACAAGTCTGTTGATATTAAAACATGTTGATTGTTCTGAAATTTCTCTAATCGCCGTATCTGAGTAACAACATTTTATTATTTTTAAGAAGTAAGGTTGAAACAAGCATTTTCTTGAGACATTTCTCAGCGACTCTTCTTGCAGTTGTACCAAACCTCAGTTTACCTTCATAGTCTTCTCTGTTCCAAGTCTCTGGGAACTAAAATGCCTCTGCGTTTTTAGCCATTCAAGTAAATCAACAGAGATTTTGCGTATTTTAAAAAACTTAATCAACAGGGAATTATTTTGTGTAAATGTACATTTTTCTCCTAAGCATGTCTTTTTTTTCATTATCTATTTTGTTTTGTTATTTTTCGGGGGAGGGGGGGGGGTGATGGTGATCTGCCCCCAGTTTGGACACGATGCAACATCGTCAGATATAATTTGTCAATAAATATTCTTGGTGGGAGATGGACAGAGACTGTGACGTTACCTGCATTCATTCGTGCAGCATCCATTTCCAGGCATAGTTCCTTCGTCACAATCTTCGCTGGGGTCCAGCTTATGATTGCCACAAAATCCGTGGACCGCATATACAGGCATGAAACACAGATGCGCTTTATACTGTGCCCAGATGGATGAAGAAAAAAAAGACAGCCCACAGTATTGCTATTATTATAATACCTAATACGAAGATGTTAGATGCTGATTTGAGATGAAAATTGTTTCACCTTAGTGTTTCAGCTGAGAAATGGGATGTTGAAATCTAGTCTTCTCGTCCTGATTGACACATTAAAGTGTCCCCCACAGCGACTCTTACATGATATAATTATGCCCTTTAAAGAAAAAATGCCCCTCCCCCCGCACCCCTCTTCCATTGATATTATTTTTTTCTTTGAGGGGGTGGAGACGGTAGGGCAGGTGTGTTGCTATGAAAAAAAAGCGTGAAAAAAAATAAATTCCATTATTAAGATTACCCTTCAAATAATAATATGTACTCCAGTCATTCGTGACAATTGATTATAATAATACTTGCCAGCAGTATAGTATTGATTCTCCGTAGACTGCAAGGTGAAAACTCAAAATTCTTCAAGGTTTTTGCATCATTTAAAATAGTGGCCATGACATACCCTCCGCCCTCTACCTGGCTGGGTTCGCATCCAGGCATGCCATCTTCATCATGCTGGGCACCCCAACCATGGCCAAGTTCATGAGCTAGAATGACCAGGTACTGCTGTTAAAAGATGAAAATAACGTAAAATGGGCCTGTGATATCCTCAACTGAACAACTGTTGACATGAAAATAGTTATCGAAGACACCAGAAATGTTGATTTCTTCAGCAGTAGCTGCTCGGGTTTTCATGTCCCGCCAGATTCAAACAAAATCTTTAAAGCGATTTATGCCGGGAAATCACCGAACAGAAAGTCACCCCCCCCCCCCCATTAGCTGACAAATTCCATCCCCTTCATTGTAAAATATTCCTGCTCGTTTCAATATTACTATTAGACTTTGGTTTTAGTTCCATGCCAGTTTAGCTTCCTTTCACTTCTGAGTTACAAACTTTAATATATAATATATTTTGTTTTTAGCTAGTTATAGTCATTACATTACATTTTGGAACCTATCAGGCGTTAGTTTTATGTCGGTACTGAACGATTCCACCCAAGAATAGAGAAAAAGACACAAAAATATGTGAGAAAGAAAAGAATGTACCTCATATATATCCGTACGTCAACAACTATTCTTACGTGAACAGCAAGAGCAGGTTATAACATGGTCATCATAATAATGTAATTATTGCCTTATACAACATAAGCCGCGTTTTCACATTGTACGGAAACGGCAGCGGAGATGTCAAAAACCCATCAAGCAGTAAAAAGAAAGAGTGTTTCCATGTATACAGAAACGGCGTTTAAATCAAATATGACCACAAAATATTGAAGTCTGAAGACGAAAGCTATGCTTAGATGCTTCAATGACATGAACATTCGAGAAAATGTGCCTACAAAAATCAGACAATTGCTTACATGATGATAGCTGTTCACGCAGGGAGATCACCACGTCATGTTGATGGCACGAAACATATATATATATATATTTTAATTAAGGCAACTTAACTTAACCAAAAATAAACACAAAAACCATACCGAATCCGGCAGTACTGAATTTCCTGTTCCAATGGTTGAGAAACCAATGTTGTATGAGCTGTAGCTGGTGGCTGCACAGATGCCGGCTCTGAAGAACGGGCCCTCTTCACTGGAATAAAAATAAGGAAAGCTGAGTTTTCATGTGTACGGAAACAGTTACACGCGAAGATATTCTATCTGTTGCAATACTTGAAGGGCCTTTGACGTCTCCGCAGCCGTTTCTATTTCCGTACACACGAAAGCCCAGCTTGAGGAGCTACTGATGGACTCTATTCAGTCATATCATGCTGCTTTATTATCATTCTGTCTATTGTCTTGCCTTTTTTCTTAGTATAGCATAAGTATGTCAGCCATCGTATCCCAATAGTTCTCCAAACTCAAACTCAAACTCAAACTACTGGGGTCCAGGTGGACACGAAAAAATATCAAACTGACTTTTCTCAAATTTGACTTTCTTGGACGTAAAACATTCTGGTTGAAAACTCTCAATATTATATGGCACAGCACTACAAAGATATAATGATAAGTTTCTTCGCTAACATTCTTGGGTAAATTTTTGAGTCCGCCATTTTTGTCTATGGAAACTTAAAAACTACATAGCAGCATATCTACATGCATGTTCTTTGTAATTTGTCTAACCTAAGAATCTACTTGGAGTTTTGCTGGCATGTATTCTAATATGCATTTAGTTAAAAATAGACCTCGTTTTAACTGACTCACTCCTTGTGTTTTCTTAAGATGACCACAACTCTCATAATATCCATTCTGAAAGCCAAGGATTAGTACTAAGGCTACGAGAAAAGTATTGTGAGATGCAGGAAAAAAGGCCAAATTAGTGGAAATTTTAAAATAAAAATATTTGGTGTGTATATGCGTGTGTGATTTTGAAGCATTATTTGAATAAAGTGTTTCTTCGTAGGATCCGCTGAGGGAAGCACTTAGTTACCGGAGTGAATCAAATTAACGTTTTTTTATATTATCATGTATAAGCTGTCATTTTCAATTATATGCAATAAACGGACCCCAATTACATTGTATAGAGTTGACGATTTCCAGTGAATCTTAATTTCCTCGTACGAGAGGTCTACCGAATCTGAAGTGCCCCGCTCCCAAATTGTGAATCCGGACCTAATGTGTCTCGGGTGTTCCATTGGTCTAAAATTAACAGCACCTACCTGGGATCATTTCCAGTCGCTGCCATTCCGCGTGTTCTTATACTTAGAACCCGTTGAGTTGAAAGATGAGCGAGACAATATTCGTTAAAGAGAGGCTCGTCTATCATTGTCTGAAGAAAAGGTGTAGCCGAAGCAAAGCTCTTTAGCTTTGGATCCTTGTTAAACGTCATGCGGTCTGACCATTCAGATGTGTAATCTTTTAAGATCAGTATGTCTCTCAGTGCTACGCTTATCTTCCTGAAATTGGGAAATTTGGCTTGATAAAAGATGTGGTGCGCCAGTTGGTACCAGTAAATAAGTAACATTGCACTCTTGTATGGGGATTCAGATCCAATGTTTTTGAAAGTATATGTGTCCATAATCGCCAAAACATCACATATTCGTAAATATGGTGGTGCGTGTCTCCTTTTGCGTTGAGTCCATGCGTACTTGTGGGGAGATTTACTAGACTTAAGTCTAGACTGATTCCTATCAACTTCTGTATAAGCGCAAGACTGCTCCTGTAAGTCCCCTTTAGGGCGTGTTGCATTCTCATGCTTTACATCGCTATTCCTGTTGAGTAAAATTTAAAAAAAACAAAAACATATAGAACCCAACATACAGTAGCTGTCAAATAAGAAACAAAACTAACTAGAAAATGAACAGTTAAAGATTTGAGCAAGGGAGCATGCATGAAGTGACATTATTGATTTCACTGGTAAACCATCGTAACTCCATTTTAAAAAACAACTTTGCAAGAGAAGCAAAACAATTTTTTTTTAAATTCTTGTTAATTAAATGTGGGTTATGGGTTATAAAGAGTCAAGTATAGATTAATATTCCTAAAGGCAACGTTTAAGCAAAAATCTAAAACATTAGAACCGTGTCATGGTCATTGGTTTTCAACCATTTTATCAAATGGCCTTACTCTTATAATTGGGTTAGGGTGGGTGAGGTAGGAATTCGGAAGGTGAAGCTGGGGCTGGGCATATGAAAAGCCTGCGTGAGGATACAGGGGATACAAAAAATGGAAATTGCACTACGGTACGAAGCGGCAAGACACCTGTATCGATTTCAAAGTTTGGCTCACCTGAAAAAAACCATGGCTGTCTTGTCACCTAAAATGTCGTACTTCATCAAGGGCTCTACGGAAAATATTTCTTTGGGAGTCTGGATCAGAGCGGACCACACGCCATCAATAAGCGTTGCGTCGACTTTGGAGCCAGGATCTCCGTTGACCGTGCCGACAAAAAATTTGTCCAGATCGATTGGAATCCTCTGAGAATTGTTGTTGGCGTCAAGGAGCGTGGCCTTAAAGTTGCGTGGGTCAACTACAGGAGACCCAGGAGACAAAACCAGGTGAAAAGCGTGTCCCATGGCAGAAAATGACAACTCTTTTTTTGAGAGAATATCCTTCGAGCCGACACTTCTTTTATCTCGCATTTTCATGTGTGAAGGATTTAAAATTTCGAAATGATTAAAATACGAATACAGACTAGATGATGCTGGACGAATACAATATACTGCTATTAGACTGATCAGTTGACAGATGTGAATCGTTTTCCTATACATCATGTTCATCACTGGTGAGAGCACTCGTTCACGACATTAACTAGGCCAACAAAACAAAATAATATAGTATTCACAGGGCAATGTTGATAGGTAGAATACAGGACTGAAAGAAAGACTATCAGTCCTATCTCCCTAGATCAGTTTGTTTGAATTACTGAATGGCTTTGATGAGAGTTCAGTATGTTCTTGCGGATGATCCTACTAGGGTATAATTATATGAAAGTTGGTCTGAAAATCTCAATAAAAATGTAAGCCTAAATAGCAGAACAACTTCAGATGACAACAATAATCATGAGAGTCATAATTCTGTGATGACGTGGAAATGGCTTAATGTGGTCAGGATGTGTGCGGCTGAGTTCACACAATCGATAACATCCGAAAAAATGAGAGAAAGAGGTGCAAAAATTGTTGCTCAAATATTCCATTATTTTTTTTTAAATGAAATAAAGAAAGAAAGAATCCATTGAGTCGCAGCAAAGCTTGAAGCAAAGCCAGGAAATGGAAAAAAAAAAAGTTGTACATTGCAAACTGTAGCATAATCTTGATACGACAAAATACAAATGAAAAGGGTCTTCACAGGATAGGCTGTTACCTAATTTGGGACTCACATAAGTTAAGTGTCTTCATTGATGACAATTTTACAATTTCTTTCGTTTCATTAATATTTTCTTCCCAAAAGAGCTTCAAAATTCCTTTTGTCTGAAGAACGTCTTTTGACCGAAAGCTTGTTTTGTCTTTCCTTTTCCTTTAGTTTTTTTGTAGGATTTTTTTTTTTTTGTGTGTGTTTGTTCCATTTCCGTATTAATTCTTACGAAAGGCTTTGCAACACCTCTTTTGACACTGTCTTTAACAGTAATTACTTCCATCATTTCATGTGTTCACAATGATTTATTTTTAAAAGAGTCAAATTATTAGAAACCGTGACTCTTAGTATTAGTTAATGCTAGGATTAGATTTACCTCAATTGACAAGGAATATTCCCACTAACGTTTTCAGAAATTGGGCACAAGTTGGAAACAAAAATTAATCTTATTGTGAATATTGCGTCTGTAAAACGACACGTGTGGACAAAGCAAACCCAAAACGATACATCTGCACCATTTTATATCTCCAGATCTAAAAAGAGAACCTCCTGCATGTCGAAAGAAAGCACTAAACTTTCAAAAGTTCACGCAAGTCCGAGCTGTGTAAGCTTGAGACAGTGTGATATGGGCCTAACATTCCCCGTATCCGGAGGAAAACTATATATCTGCGAGAGATACCATGAGATCTGAGAGAATGCCAATTGCCATGGGATTACATGATGTAGTATTTTATGATAGTGCTACTTCAGGATAACCCCCCCCCCTCCCCAAACCACCATAAACATCTCAGCGTACCCTCACACCTCTTTCTCTCCCTACCTGTCTCGCTGTCTCTCAAATACGGTTTCCTAAGGCCATTAGCATGCCAGTACTATTAGGGAACTTTGAAGCGAATTGAACGCTCTTGAAAAGCAATCAAATAAAATTATTTTTTTTAACTGTTCAAGCTTATACTTTTGGCGAGTTAATCGGTAACTAGTGCCAAGCACCAGCAAATCCTGAAACGTACACGGCATTGATTTCATACCTTTAAAATAAAACTGCACAATCCCCAAAATGGTAACTATTAAAACAAACATAATAAAGCCACAAAATTAATATTAATCAAAGCAACCTTCTGTCAAACTTGAAACAAAACTTATATCGACTATATGACCATAAGAACGGACACAACAGAGTCTGAAAATAATTCTAATGATTTTAATACATGACGAAAACAGAAAGCCAAGTGATTTAAACAGTGAGTATATCAGTGACAAGGAGTGCAGGTTTCTGAACTCTAGTCGATCTCAAAGTTTCAGTGCTCCCAAAGGGATCTCACACTGTGTGAAATTTCTGTGTCACCCACACCGGCGAGTACAGTACTGACCGTTTAGAGAGAGGAATCACAATTGGTCGATTTACACTGCCAGGAACCGCAGGCTTGGAGAAACCAGTGTTAGCACAGAGTCAGAAATAGGTCACGGCGGTTCGCAATGTGCATTTTTACTTTTCCATTGGGAGAAAGAGCTAACATGTGGCTTTACGCACTTTCAACCCAAACTATGAACGAACCGTACTAAGTCACTCTGCACAGTCTCTATCATGCACGATGACATACTCCTTTAATACAACTTCCCCCTTCCAAGTTCGCTTACCTGTCTGACCTAGTTTTGGCATTTATAAGTAAGTGATTGGTCCCGTTTACAACACACTCACTTGCCCCACACTCACAATGGAACACAATGTTCAAGATCAAGGAGATCATAAACAGAAATGTCGGGGATGCATTAAATCAATTTCGACGTAATGAGGCACGCCTAGAAAGTAGTAATCTTACTATTCTGTAAGTGTGAAGAAAAAGAAATGAAACTAAACTACTCTACACGTGTGTGGTATCAAATCGTACAACAATGTCAAGAAAATGTACGTTGTAATACTTTTCTGTTACTTAATCATGATTTATACATTACGTGATATACCATGGGTTTGCCATTCGTTGCGCAAGCAGTACGCATAAAGTTTTCGACCACATTTACAACTACACGACGTAAACTTTAAAAACGTTTAACTTTAACCTTTTAGGTGAAAATACCAAAACTGGATAAACTAATAACCAATGCCCGCAGTTCCCACCACATTGGCTAAGGTAAACGGATACCACCTGAGGAATGTTGATGTTCCCCATTGCCGAGGGGTCTAAGTGTTTTCAAAAAACATAAGAGCATAATATTTATGTCTTTAATAAATTATTGTGCCCTCACTGACGGGGGTGATACATTTTTCCCGGACGTCTTTAAACGCTCCGTTTCCACATTACTTTCAACCTCAGCTTGACCAGATGTGGAGAGGTGGAAATTTAACGTCCTGGGGATTGCATCATGTTTCTTAGTTTGGTGAACTGTTGCAAACGAGCCCTCAGCTCTGCTACCAAAAGAAGCATTCCTATCAGATCGACGACCACGCTGCCGTCGGTCATATCTTTCCACTAACCAAACAATTACCAGATATGGTGGAATTGTAATACCAACGACGAACATGACCAGATTCTTGATCACGATGTTCTGCTCAAGCTTACGCTGGGCCTTCAGATCCTGATGCAATGCCCTGATAGCACTCCCACGGCCATCCATTTCGCATACTCCTTTTACACAGATACCAAATGGACATGGCAAACCATCGCGGATGGGCATGTTAGAAGGCATGCAATTTTTGGTACCGGGTTGCCGACAACACAGCCTGCACATATTCTCAACATGATCATCACAAATACACTCGTCTAACGGTTTGGGTGGATTGGAGGAAAGTCCAAGGCGATGACAGTAACTTAGACAAGTCCCAAACCAGCAATGGCCGGATATCCGGCAAGTCACATTATTTTCCAGAGGTGGCGGTTTTGGGCAGGTGTCATAGTGAACACCATCACAGAAGGCCTGTTGAAGACATTCACTTCGTCCAGTACGATGGCAAACTTGTGATCTGGGAGCTACAGTGCAATTGTTTGTACAACATGGCGAGGTGGATGGTGAGCACGTAGCTCCACCTGCTAATCTGTTGATATTAAAATATGTTGATTGTTCTGAAATTTCTCAAGTCACCGCATTTGATTAAAAATATATTTTTAAAAAGCAGAGGTGAAACAAACATTTTCTTGCGCCATTACACAACGGCTCTTCTTTCAGTTGTCCGAAAACTCGGTTTACCTTTCCGTTTTTGCGTTTTACTCACGTCACGTTTCTGGGTACTAAAATAGAAATACGGGTTTTTGAAATTTTGTGTATTAATAATAAACAACATTTCAAAACCTTAATCGACAGGAACTATGTGTAAAATTTACATGTTTCTCTTAAAAATATCTTTCTTCTTTACCCAATCTGGGTTTTTTGGGGGGGAGGGGGGGGGGTGATCTCTCTGTTTGCCTTGGATATAATTTTATAAAAGACTATTCTTAATGAGAGAAGAACAAAGATTGTGACGTTACCTGCATTTACTCGTGCAGCACCCACTTCCAGGCATAGGTCCTTCGTCACAATCTTCGCCGGAGTCCAGCTTATGATTCCCACAAAATCCCTGCACGGCACTTACAGGCAGGAAACATAGGTGTACTTTGTACTGTGTCCAGATGGATGAAAAGAAAACAAGTGTGGCTATTATCATAACCGCTATTATGCGAATAAATATGGTGCCCAACATAAATAATTGTCCTTTTGGCATATACTGGCATGAGGCAACGCTGGTTCAAAGTTTTGAGGGAAATGTCTATTCTCAGAGATGTAAAAAGATAAAAAGAAAAAAATTAGTTTAACTCTGCCTGCATTATCGTCCCCATCTAATAATCTATGTGTCCAATGATCAGTACTATTTAACAACTAAATCGCTGCCTGTTCATAAGAGTGGAATTTTTCTCATAATTCCCTGACAAGGGGCTTAAGTTATTCTTTACCAGGATGCAGAATGCTGAGTTGAGGCAAAAATTATTTTTGTTAAGATATGGAATTTTCAAGTCTAGTCTTTTTGGTCTTAACTGACGCATTAAAATATCTCCACAGAGACCCTTACATGATGGAATTACGCCGTTGTTAAAAAAAAATGTCCCCCCCCCCTCCAAACCCTCACTTTTAATTAATGTTTTGTGAGGGGTGGGGAGGATGGCAGATGGAGGGGTTCGTTGTTGTATGACGTCGCCTATTATTAACAAAAAACGTTGGAAAGGAAAACATAATTTAAAAATACAATTCCATATGTGAATTGATGTCATTAGTGAACATTGATTGAAATAATACTTGCCAGCAGTACGGCGTTGATTGCCCGCAGGCTGCATGGTGAAAACCGGAAATTGTTCATGTGTGTTGCCCCATTTATGTAAGCGGCCATGAGATACCCTCCGCCCTCTACCTTGCTGGGTGCGCATCCAGGCATGTCATTTAGATCATGCTTCGCACCCCAACCATGGCCAAGTTCATGAGCTAGAATGACCAGGTACAACTGGTAAGAGATGAAGACAATATTAAAATGGACATGTGATGTCCTCAACTGAACTCAACCGTTGTCATGGGAACGCCGTCAAAAACACCAGAAATATTGGTTTCAGCAACAGTACCTGCTCAAGTTTTCATGCAATGATAGATTAAAAGCACACTCTTACTTTAATACTCTGTTTAAAAGTTACATTTTTTTTTTATTTTGCTGAGTGCCATATTTATGTCCGGCCGTAACATAAAAACGTGTCCTGGCCATTCGCTGTTTGGCCGGTGCTTACTTAACTAGTTAGCATCGTTTAATTGGCCAAACCGGACAAAGGTATTCATCTCAAACGTTGTGGCTAAAACAAGAAATTGGCAACGACCCTCCTCTAGGGATGCAAGATCTAATAGGTTTATTTCTTCCTGTTTTCTCACTTTCAAATCATCCCGGCATAAACATCCATTTGTGTTTCAAACGAGCTGCAGAACTTTTGCTCACAGAAAATTTTGAATTTATTTCGTCTTTGGTTGGACCAGATTCATAAATTTTGTTCTCCTGGGAGTAACACTTTTTTTATTTTTTTTATTACAGCCAATCTTTGCGAATGTGCACGCTCAGCCGCCATGCCCGGCTGCCCGGGCATGCCATGCAAAGCATCAAGGTCAGCATCAGATTTTTGGATGACGAAGTCCAACAAACCAGTTCAGCTAGCATTCTGTTCGTGTTTTTATCATTACCCTACGTCTTCTTAAGGTGCAGAGTATTGCGGGCCAGAAATGTCATTTTACCTTTCACAAATGTAACATAGATAACATAAATGGTAAACAAAGCACGACTTCGCTGTGTAGTACTAATTACAAATAGTACTAATAGCAACAGTTTTGTTGAAATGAAGAGAAAAATGAAATGAGAACTAAGATGCAGGTGTAAACTTTTGAAGTAAATAGCATGAATTTCGTTCCCCCTCTCTCTTTGTATAAGAGTGTGGCCCGCGTGATTTTTTTTCCCTACGAGCTGTAGCAAATTCAGGAACGGGGCAGCAACACACCCCCAAACACAGGACAGCTCCAACACGTCCTAGGGAATTTTGGTGACGTTCAGAGTCATACGAGGCACAGTCCAGAGATTGCAACACCCATGGCAGTGTTCAGTAGGACGAGAAATCCCTTAGCCGATGACCTGTGTTTGGGGAGTGTATTGCTTCTTACCGCTCCTGAATTTGCCAAAGCTCGTACGGAAAAAAATCACGCGGCTCGCTGTCCCAACATTGTACACAGGTATATTGCGTCTTTTTCAGAATGAGCAAGATGAAGACTATTATTTTCGGAAAGAGAACTTCAAATATTTTTTTTATTTGAAATTTTGCGTAGTCTCATATTTAATACTAAACCTTCTGGAACTTTTTTTTTTATTTGTTAGACTCTAGCCTGATTTCGAGCTACTTTTCCAAAACTTAATGATTGTTCCGATACATTAAGACGAGAGAACATTTCTACATTACTAAACTTTACATAAGACCAAAATGTGTGTTCGTCTTGAACGAGCAAACGGTAGGCGAACGCTTAGCGAACAATATTCAAGACACCGAAGTGCGCATTATGTTGATCACATAGTGCGAAATATGAGCCCATGCAAAATTTCAAACGAACATAAAAGTTTACGTTCAACCCTCACAATTTAAGACGCTGCATTGTTAGTCGCTATTCAAAGTAGCGAATAACGGAACAGAACTCATTCCCCCCTCAACAGCTGACAAATCCCATTCTCCTCACAGTAAAATGAATATTCCTGTTTATTTCATTATTACTATTCGACTTTGGTTTTAATCCTTTGACAACTTCGCTTACTTGCTTGCTTTACATCTTTCGGTTACAATCTTCACTAGATGTTTTGTATTTAGCAAGATTTAGCCATGACAGTCTTAAATCTGTCAGGTAATAGTATAAAGACACCAAACGGTTCCACTTCAGAATAGACAGAAAAGATACATTATGTGAGAATGAAACGAACATGTTATTTCATATTTGTACGTGAACAATTATCTGTATGTGAGCAGCAAGAGCAGGCTATAATACAATATCATGATAAAATAATAAACTCCCTTGTAGAACATACTGTATAATGGCAGCAAGCAAAATAAAGGTCACTTTCAAATACGACCACAAAACATTGAAATGTGAAGTCAAAATCCATGCTTTGGAGCTGCAATGGCAATAACATTCCTGGCACTTCAAACAGCTGCTCACATACTGACAGCTGCTGTTCACGTAAGTACGTCACACATATTCATGGCGCAAAACGTAATTTTTACACACAAAAACCATACCGAATCCGTCAGTACTGTATCTCCTGCTCCAATGGTTGAGAAACCAACGTTGTATGCTCTGTAGGAAGTGGCCGCACAGATACCGGTTCTGAAGAAGGGGCTAACTTTACTGGAATGAAAACATGGAAAACTGGGTTTTCACGTGTACGGAATATGCGTGTCCCTGGCCGCGAAGACATTTTTTGTTTGTTTCACTACTTCAAGGCTCTTTGACATCCCCGTTGCCGTTTTCGTGTCCTTACACATATAAAAGCCAGCTGGAGGTTTCTATGGGCCGGTGGTTGGAATAGAAATAAAGTGAAGGAGACTCTCTCAGTCCTATGATTCTGTCTATTCTTTTGCTTTTTTTCCCCTTTCCTAGCATAGCACAAAATATATGACCTCTCTCGTATACCACATGCTTTCTCCCAACTCAAACTTATGTGGTTCAGATGGACAAGAGTTTCACGAAAGGAAAAAACAAAAGTATTTCTCAGCACAAATCCTAATCAATCACAATATTGTGCCTTTGTGGAATAAAATCTTCCTCATTTTCTACAGGTTAAATAGGTTTTAAGATAAAATCACTCATCAAATTCCTGAAAAATAAAGTTTTAAAAATGACTATATTACGCATGTGTGGTGTGCATAGATCTATATATATATTTGGACAACTTGGAGCGGTCCTTCCCTATGCATAGAAAAACGGCTAAACGTAGAAAGTTCAAACTTTCTGTGCTCATTAGTTAAAAAATGTACTAGGTTTTTACACATTTGTTTTGAAGATATAATGTGTGGAAATGTACAAACTGAATTTATGAAGTCATTTGTTTTGTTACCAGTTCCAATCATCTTTTTAGAACACCATTTTCAACATTTCCAAATAGGTTTGCCAGGTTGCCATTTTTATGATCATAATATATTTGTGGACTTGACATTTTTCGTTGCAAAAGGCTTCTGAACCACTCAACACTCAGACTTCAAATTTTATATGGTGCATCAGAATGGATATAAGGGTGCACAGTTTTTAATAGAAGTCTCAAATCGGTGTAGTTTTTTTATTGAAAATTTATTGTTTCACCATCATTTAGATCTATTCCGAGTCATAGTTCGCCATTTTAAGGTTTCGTTATCACTTCCTGCGATGTGTTCACTATCAAACACACTAAACCGTGCGCAAATCATGCTATTGTACGGGATGCGCAGGGTGTCAACTCACAAAGGCAGAGCAGTAAGACTTATTTAAAAACAAACAAACAAAAATAAATAAACAAATAGGAACAGGCCAGATGAAGCAGGTCCATAATAACCACCCAGAACTGAAAACAATATTCAATATTTATCCCGGGCAGGGCCGGGGACCTCAGCGAGTTTAAAATAAAGCTGTACACAGACGGATCCAGGATTTCTCGATTAAAAAAAAAAACCTGAATGATTCGCATGATTGTTATTTGATTGATAATTGTAGGCGACTTTTGTTTTCTAATTAAGTAATTTATTCAATTCTTCATTCTCCCATTCAGCTTCTTTCTTTATTTGTTCACCTCCTCTTGGCATTAGTCCGTTTAACGAAACCAACCCAGTCATAGAAAAGAGAGAATAAACTGATTAATGGTGCATCTTAGTTTCGTGACTGCAACTACATTAATGTCTACAAACAAACAAACAAACAAAAATGGGATCATCTCCTCGTGTTTTTGCGCAGATTTCAAAACGGAAACCCACAGGGAAGGTTAGGCTTAGGTCTAGGTTTCCAGTGATAACATTGCTAAGTGGTTCATGATAAGATATAAAGAGGGCAACGTCAATCTCCAGTACGTTTACCCTCGGCACTGTCGTATGCGACGTTGTGCTTCCCCCTCTGCCTCTCTTCTCCTTCTTTCTATGCATCTCTCTCTCTCTCTCTTCCCCTCTTTTCCCTGTCTCTGTCTCTCTGTCTCCCGATGTCTCTGTCATTCTCTCTCTCTCTCTCTGCCCCCTCTTTATCTCTCTCTCTCTCTCTCCCCCTCGCTCTCTGTCATTCGCGCGCTCTCTCTCTATCTCTTCTCTCTCTCTCTCTCTCTCTCTCTCTCTCTCTCTCTCTCTCTCTCTCTCTCTCTCTCTCTCTCTCTCTTAGGTGCTTACAATCTCTCTCCAAATATCAAATTCATGGCTTCCCCAGGGGCCATACACACGTTAGCTAAGTTCCAACCATAGATATAGTACACTAGATCGCCGACTCTCATTGGTCGGTGGAAAGGAAACCGACGCTTCCCAGGAAGTCCGGCCGCCATTGTTTAAGCCTGATAAACAGCAGACGGCGTACTCTTCCTGTGCAGTTTCACTTTCGTTTTTTTTTGACATCGTTATTGTTTCAAGATCGACTGCAAACTCCAGCTGACAATTTGAAAGGTAAGGAATCACAAGATATTTATTTGATTGGTTTTATTATCTTGTTTACCAAGAGTTTTAGTCTGTTTGTTGCAAAGTTAGTGAGGAACAGGCTCTCGTTCTGCCAGCAGTAGCAGCGCGTCATTGACCGCTATGATCTAATCTAGATCTAGATTTATGTGGGTGCAATTAACCGAATACAATGGGCCTGGCAAGATTTTTTATATAGACTAGATCTATATTATATGAGAATGGCTTTCTGATGTTGTTTGTCAAAAGTTTGTGTTAGTTTATTGCAAATTTAATGAGGAACAGGCTCGCGTACCGCTAGCAGTCAATAGCGTGGCGTCATTGACCCAAGTACAGCAGTCAGCATCACTGTCTGCTAATGCTATATATACGGTATTGATAACAGAACAGCTAGTGTGGTTTGGCTAATCAGATTTCGTTTCTTGAACTGCTTTCGTAACTTCTGTTTTGGCTGTGCAACTTATTATTCTCAGCCCGGACATCTGGCACAGTACATTAATGTCTGATGTCAATTGATGCTCAGTGATGAATATGAGTAGGCTACTGAGGGAAAAAAAAGTTAAGAGAGGTGTGCTTACAATTACATTTGCTTTGGGTAGCTATGTAAGCAATTAAAAAGGCCCATTATGAAGAGCTAGCACAGTAGGTGATAGAGGCAAGGATGAAATTCATATGTGAAATAGACTTAATACTGATAGTGTAGCTGTTCCTCAGTCAGTCAGTGTTAACTATGAAGATATATAGGCCTATTATATTTTTAAAAAAATAGATCTAGAGTTTGTAAAACAGGACAAAAGACTAAGTCTGTTGATCTGATAGTCTGTTGAGACAGAGATAATCAGAAACAAAGTACATGTAGCATTTACAAGATCTTGCAAATAATGCTGACCAGAGGAAACTGATAATAATTTAATTAACCAACATAATTGCAAAATTCTGGGAAAATTCCAAGCACTATTTACAAGAAGAGATCTGTCTTTTTAGTGTGATCCTGATTATAGATAAATTATAATTGTGCTCTAGTGTTTGCAGTCCTCTGAAAGGTAAGGATTCGTGTTTTCGAAACATACCAAAGCAGCATAAAATGTCCATAATCCATGTGAGATTAGGCTACAAAAGACATTGACAGAGGAATTCTTGCAAATAACTCTCAGCGCCATTCACAAATTCATTTAAGTAGGCGAAGGATGGTGATCATAAAATTTAATTTGTAGCATAGGTCGGTACCTGAATGCATTTGTTGTTTTTAATACTAGTCTACAAATAAAAATCAATACAGCTAAGTTGCATTTTTTAGTTTCATAAAGCTGCATTTGGTAAAGTTAAGGGCGTTAAAATAACTGCACCAAATGTTGAGCTTGCCATGTACAAACTAGCCTTATCTATTGTATTTGTTGTTTACATCAGTTGGATTAACTGATAATAAGGCTCTCTGTCTCATTCCTTTCTCCATTATTGAAATGTTGCTTTTTTTGAATGGGTGACTGTGGACATCAAAATCATGAGTCGCTAGCTGGTCAAACCATTGTTTTTTAAACATCACTGTGCGTCGTTTTGTTTTGTTTTTTGGTGGGGCGAGGTGGGTTGTATAGCCCATTGAATGCATATGCGGTATGTATTTTAATTGAATTCCGCCAAGATTAACACTGTAGATGTTGATAATTTTTTCAACATTTATTTATTTTTTTTATTTTTTTGAAGGTCGATATACATAGCACTATGAAAGTATAAAGCTGTCTCATAATGAGTTGTTTCAATGCTCAAAAACTTCTGAAGAGCATTTAGAACAGTGATTTGTATATTATTGTCTCGCAAACTCACACATGGTAAACCCCCTCCCCCCCCCCCTCTCCCGAAAACAAAAAACAACGCACGCCCGCAACATTACTGCTATACTTCTTGGCTGGCACGACTGTACAGCATCGGCGAGCTTCAGGCTTAGCGTAATGGCGGCCTCGTTTTCAATTCGTTGCGTGGGCCGCTGGCTGGCTCAGCGATCTAGTGTACTATATCTATGGTTCCAACTGGCTTTTTGTATGTGTGTGTGTGTGTTTTTTGTTTTTTTTTGAAGTCATAATCAATTACCATAAATGAAAAACTTTGGCAAAAGAACTAAGCTCACTAACCCTCTCCCCCCCCCCCCTCCCCTTACTCTCTCTCTCTCACACACACACACTCCAAAAAGCGTGTATAAATGATGAAATTAATTGGTAACAAAATTCCTGGCTTTAAATGAAAAGCATACGTTCACACCCCAGACCCCCACCCCCTTAACCTCTCTGAGCCTTCATACTTTGTGGATGGGCCCCTACCCTACTGCCAGAACATTAAGATTACTCGAGTACGACAATGTCCCCTAATACCAGGGCCGAGATCTACATCCAGAATTATAGACCACAATGTATTATGTCCTATTGTATTAATTGCGTTTAAATGCCTGTAGATATCCAAGATATAAAATGTGTGACTTTATTTTATAACTATGTGCCGTGTGGAAATCGTTGTATATATTTGGATTTTCGTTGATGCTACTTAAATCGAACTCGTTTTTCTCAATTTGACTATTTTGGACATAAGACAGTCTGTTGTTAACCCTCGATATAATATTATACCAGGGCACCTACAAGAATATAATAAGTTTAACTTTCTTGGGTAAATTGTTGAGTCCGCCATTGTTATCTATGAAAACCTTAAAAATATACAGCAACATAGCCACATTTTGTACGTTTCTTGTAATTTGTCTAATCTAAACATCTACTTCGAGTTTTGATGGCATATAATTGCATGTAGATAATTATATTATATTTACTTCAAATATAGACATCATTTTAACTGACTCACTCCTAGGGTTTTCTTAAGATGACCACAACTCTCATAATACCCAATCTGAAAGTCAAGGATCAGTACTAAGGCTATGAGAAAACATGGGGAGATATAGAAAAATGCCAAATTATTGGACATTTAAAAATACAAACATTTTGTGTGTGTGTGTGTGTGTAATTTCAGTGTACCATGTCAACTAAGTGCTTTTTCGTATGAACCGTTGAGAGCGGCTTATAGTTATACAGGTAAGGGTGAATCAAGTTAACATTTCTATGTATTATGTATAAGCTGTCAGTTCCAATTATAAGCAATAAAAGCATCCCAACTATAAAGTTGGTGATTTCCGGTGAATTTTAATTTCCTCGTATGAGAGGTCTACTAACTCTGAAGTGCCCCCGTCCCAAATTCTGAATCAGGTCCTGCTGTGTCTCGGGTGTTCCAAAGGTCTGAAATTAGCAGCACCTACATATACACGGAATCATTTCCAGGTACTTAAGGATAACAAACATTTTGTGTGGTTATGTAATTTTTACACACCGTTGAACTAAGTGCTTTTTCGTAGAAACCTCTTTGAACAACTCATAGTCATAGGGGTGAATCAAGTTAACCTTTTCATGTATTATAATCTGTCAGTTGCAAGTAATATGCAATCAACGGACCCGATTATATAGCTCGTGGTTTCCGGAAAATTTTAATTTCCTTGTATGAGAAATCCACCGAATCTGAAGTGCCCCCTCCCCAAGCTCTGAAGCCGGTCCTGGTGTGTCTCGGGTGTTCCATCTGCCTGAAATTAGCAGTTCCTACCTGGGATCATTTCCAACCGCTGCAAAGCCGCGTGTCCTTTTACCGAAATTCCTTTGAGTTGTAAGGTGAGCCAGACAGTATTCGTTAAAGAGAGGTTCGAATAGCATTGTCTCAAGAAACGGTGTAGCGGCATAGCTTTTTAGCTTTGGATCCTTGTTAAACGCCATATGTTCTGACCATTGAGGTGTGTAATCTTTTAAGATCAGTATGTCTCTCAGTGCTACGCTTATCTTCCTGAAATTGGGAAATTTGGCTTGATAAAAGATGTGGTGCGCCAGTTGGTACCAGTAAATAAGTAACATTGCACTCTTGTATGGGGATTCAGATCCAATGTTTTTGAAAGTATAAGTGTCCATAATGGCCAAAACATCACATATTCGTAAATAGGGTGTTGTCTGTCTCCTTGTCCGCTGAGTCCTTGCGTACTTGTAGAGAGATTCATTATACTTAGGTCTAGACTGTAGCCTGTCAACATCTGTATATGCGCAAGGCTGCTTGTGTAAATCCCTGTAAGGGCTCGTAGCATTCTCATGCTTTACATCGCTATTCCTGTAGATTAGAATTAAAAAAATATAGAACCCAACATACAGTACCTATCAAATAAGAAACTAAACTAATAAGAGATTAAACAGTTTAAGATCTGAGCAAGGGAGAATGAAGTGACGTTTTGGATTTCACGTCCCATACTTCGAGCTGCGAGTGATAAACCATTGTGCCGAGGAATTTTTTTGGGCCAATTGTTGTCACCAAAACAAAATAAAAAGGTTTTGTACAGGACAACGAGAGTGTCTCAGGTTACTAAGTATGTTATCTGTAACACTAGTGATTGTTTATGATGACCTTCGCAGCAAAGCAGCGCGCCTTTCAGTACCAAAACAGTTGACAGAGAATTTTAGGCTTCTTGTTGATTCAGGTTGCTACCACTGGCTAAAGCAAACAAGAGCCAACATTTTTTTTTTCCATTCAGTAACTGGATTTAAAATGGATCCTGTTGCCTAATTTCAGTGGACAAATCTGTATGGAAACAGTTGTGTCATTTGTGTTTATTTTGTTTGTATTTTTGTTACATAAATATTTTGAAACTATAGCTTTATAATTATGTTCCTTCTGCATCGGTTGCGTTCGAATCGTGTGAGCATTAAAGACCCTGCTGTTAAGCTTGTGCATTACGTCCAGAAATGTCTGGAATTGAACAGTACAGTGCTGACATGCGCAGGTCTGCTGCTTGTTCTTCTTCTCAGCAGATAAAAGGTCTTCTACAAAGTTCGTGTGCCCAGGAAAAAAAGGACTGAGTTGGATTTGACCCCTTATGAAAAGTATACATTCGGGTTTGGGGGAGGTGTCTAAGGTGCGTATGTACACTTTTTAATGATGGTAATCAATTTCAATAAAAATTGTTTGGTTGGTTTCTTGTTTTTTTGTTTTTGTTTAAAGTGAGTTGTGCGATTACATAGAGAGTCGAATGTACGTTATATTCCAAATGGCACCCTTAAGAAGTAGTTTAGCTCATGAAACATCGGAAACTTGACATGGTCATTCTATCAAATGGTCTTACTCTTGTACAGGGGTTAAGGTGGGGTGAGGTAGGAATTGGGAAGGTGAAGCTGGGGCTGGGTATATGAAAAGCCTGCGTAGGGATACAGAGGATACAAAAAATCGAAATTGCACTACGGTACGAAGCGGCAAAACACCTGTATCGGTTTCAAAGTTTGGCTCACCTGAAAAAAACCATGGCTGTCTTGTCACCTAAAATGTCGTACTTCATCAAGGGCTCTACGGAAAATATTTCTTTGGGAGTCTGGATCAGAGCGGACCACACGCCATCAATAAGCGTTGCGTCGACTTTGGAGCCAGGATCTCCGTTGACCGTGCCGACAAAAAATTTGTCCAGATCGATTGGAATCCTCTGAGAATTGTTGTTGGCGTCAAGGAGCGTGGCCTTAAAGTTGCGTGGGTCAACTACAGGAGACCCAGGAGACAAAACCAGGTGAAAAGCGTGTCCCATGGCAGAAAATGACAACTCTTTTTTTGAGAGAACATCCTTCGAGCCGACGCTTCTTTTATCTCGGAGTTTCATATGTGAAAGATTTAAAATTTCGAAATGATTAAAATACGAATACAGACTAGATGATGCTGGAGGAATACAAACTGCTATTAGACTCATCAGATGACAGATGTGAATCTTTTTCCTACCCATCATATTCATCACTGGTGCACACAATTGTTCACGTCACAAGTTAGACCTAGAATCTAGGCCGACAAAACAAATATCGTATTCACGCAGCAGCCCACTGCAGTCAAGAACGAAGCAGGCGTTTCTTAAGAATTGATACGCAGTGAAAAAAGACAATCAGTCCTACCTCCCAAGAACAATTTATTTCAATCATTGATTTTCTCTGTTGAGGGTTTTGTTTTTTGTGTTTTTGCCGACTACCACTTTAGAGCATAAATGTATGAAACATAACTCTGAAAATGTAAGTATAAATGCCAAGACAGACTTGAGAGGTCGGCAGAAAACCATAATTTTGTGACGACTTGGAGATAACTTCATGTGGTCATAATGCGTGTGTTTTCGTTCACACAATCGAGCACGTCCAAAAAGATGAAGACAAAGATGTGCAAAAAAAAAAGCTGCTTAGCTGAGTCATTATTATTAAATTTTTGTAATATATTTTTTTACAAATATTATTTTAAAAAACAAAAACAGACAACAACAGAATTCTTTGGAGTTGCAGCGAGGCTTGAAGGAAAGTCAAAATATGGCAAAAGGGAAAAGCTATATATTGCAATATGGAGTATGACACATTAAAACGCAAAGAAAAAAGATATTGACCGATAGGCTGTTACTTAATCTGGGGGCCTGCATGAATGTCAGCAGTGTTGGAATTTTGCAATTTCTTCATATTATTTTGTTTAGTTTTCTCTCCGTGCTGTTTCAAAACTTCTCTGACTCAATTTGGTCTCTTGATCGAAAGCGTGTTTTGCCTTTCCTTTTCTTCTGATTTTTATTTTATCGTTTCCGTATTATTTTGTAAGCGAAGCTATGCTACATACACATTTTTCTTTAAGCCAGATTTTTACACTCCGTTTTTACATATTTTTACATAGTGTCAATTTCCATCATGTGCTAAGGCTATTTTTTTTTTTCTAATAGAGTGAAGTTGTTGAACAGTTTTAGGGTAGTGTTAGGTCCAGTAGTAGGTTTAGCTAATTGGCCAAGATGTTTTCGTTGAAGAAATGGTCACAATAACATTTTCAGAAATGGGCCAAAAGTTGGAAACAAAAATCTTATTTTGAATATTGGGTCTGAAATATGACACCACGCAAGCTCAAAACACTGTATCTGAGTCTTTTCCATCGATCAGACTAATCTAAAGAAAGAAAACCGCTTTCAATATTTCAAGCAAATCCGAGCTGCATGAGCGGGGATAGGTCTTGTTTTAGATATCGGGCAAGTTTTTTTGTTTTTGTTTTTGTGAATTCTTTAGTATAGAGAACTGGAGTCTGTACATTTGATACGAGCCAGGATCAGCCCGTGTTAACCAGTTTCTTTGGGATATAGGAATGCTACTGGCGTAAAACACCACCGCCACCACCACCAACTGCTGGAGCAGTCTGATGTCAGCTAATCTTGGGCGGGGGGGGGGGGGGGAGGGTGCCAATTCTCAATAGAGTAGACTATGATGCCATTATAATGTTATTAAATCGAATTTATATTTAGAATTTTGATATTCGTTTTTTCTTAATTTATCATTTTCTCTGACGTGTAAACCATTAAGTCTAAGTTTTGCCTGGGACACAAGTGGCACCCTTTTTACTTTTTCAAAAATTTATTGTGTGTGTTTGTGTGTGTGTGTGGCATATTAAGACAATGTCCAGCCTTATTTGCAGACTTTGAGCACTTCCACATGATCACAAGCTCCAAGACAACTAATTTATTCTTCACAGAATTTAAAAATGAGTTAAACTAGCTAACAAATGTGGTCACACAGACAGATTCACAAAAACCTTCACTGATCATCATCGTGTCAATGTATCCCTGTGGACCGAGTTTCAGCCCATTCAGATCAGCAGTTTGGCTGCCTCAGGTGGTGGTAGTTGCTCGGTGGTTAGGGAAAGTTCAGTAGCGTTCGGAAATGGAGTGGTGTATCTAGGATGGACTGCGCAGAAACCTGTGCGGGAGGGATTTTTGGCCCAGACTGGAAAGATATCTTGCCCACGGTGGATGACCATGATGCTCTAAAGGGGTAAAACAGACCAAGGCTGGCGCAAGCACTAGACCGGTGGCTTCCTGCCCATACATTTTCTTCACCCTAGCACAATAAGCATTGCCCACACCGTGCTCGAGTGGTCACATGAAGCAAAATTTATGGGAACGAGACACCGGACTGGCGCATATACCAGTGTGGGCCTGTTTCACCCCAAAGCTTTCCGCAAAGACTTGTAGACCCCCCTGCCTAACGGTTTCATCACGGTCAAATGGCCGGCCACAGATAACAAGCAAACATACAGAAACACAACAACAGTTAACCACAGTTCTCGTAAAACCGAGACATCGCAGCATAATGCACATAATTCCACATGCTGGAGCACACAGAACAGCATACATTTGAAAAGCATACATACACAACATATCAAATCACCACACACATACAGTCCGAAGAGACTTTCGAAGCAACAACAATTAAATTTGGATTGATTTTAATATCTTGATACCAAAGAAAAAATATCACACACAAAGAGAATTATCCAACGACTGATGTAGATGGGGAACAAACGCTTGGATAATTGAAAAGTGTTGTGGTGATGTTGGTAGTATGAGCAAGATAGAAGGCAGAGAATCCAGATGGTCCTGAAAAAGATAAGAGTAAGACTGAACATTTTCACAATCATGTGAGTATTGATTTGAAGAGATAATGCACTGGGTGTCCCTAGAGTCTGGACACATAGGCCAAATGTATATTTGAAAGTAGGATAATTAGCTAGATCTTATTAAATTTGAAACAGTGATAGTGACAATCGAATATTCGATGATACAACAGAATAAAAGATGACAGCATGGCAAATCGTGAGTTTAATCTTCTTCAGATTTGGTATGTCTTTAAACATTATCTAACCCAACTCACGTTATAAGCCCCTGCCTATACTCTAACTGGAACAACAACAACCTACCTTTAAAAAAAAACATTAAAAAAAAAACAACGAAGTGTATTTAGTGGCTTACAGAGCGCAATGAATGAAGTACTAAATGTACTTTTTTTTTACTTGGAAAGAAAAAGACGAAGACAATGCTCAAAGACAACTTGGATGTTGGAATTTGGGGATTTTTCTCTTATTTTCCTGTCCCTGATCCTATGGGATGTGGGATCGAGCACCCTGTCTTCTGGGACAAGGACGAAAACTCGAAGGCCCCGTGTACACGTTGCTCACGTTGAAGATACCTTGGCGGTTGGAAATCGAAAAAAGCAGGCCGAACAGGCCGCTGCCCGAGTAATATTAAATAAAATCTATCCCTACCACGCCCCCCCCCCCTACAACCCCCACCCCCAGAAAAAAAAAAACATCCGAAGGGCGCTGCAATGTGTCGACGACGTGTCTGCTCTAGTTGTAACTGGGCTGCAACGACTTTAAGGCACATTTCCCAAATGGGATTAAAGAAGTATAGAAAATACAAGAAATACAAAACATAATATTAGGTAAGCTTACCGTAAACCTTGGTTATCAGAGGAACCACGGGCTCGCCAGGCTCAACAATTCCACCATAACGAACAACAAGTCCACCGACATTATATTCTACAGCCTTGTATGGGAGAGCATTGGCTCCATAACCAATGGTAGTCTCAGCCAGTACGGTTGCTGAATCTGTAAATGAGATCGTTTATGGTCGATTCGCAGAGATTTTCATACATTAGGCTTGGCAGCAAAACACTATCTATCTGTCTATCTATCTATCTATCTATCTATCTATCTATCTATCTATCTATCTATCTATCTATCTATCTATCTATCTATCTATCTATCTATCTATCTATCTGTCTATCTGTCTGTCTGTCTGTCTGTCTGTCTGTCTGTCTGTCTGTCTGTCTGTCTGTCTGTCTGTCTGTCTGTCTGTCTATCTATCTGTCTGTCTGTCTTTATGTCCGTCTGTCTGTCTAACTATCTATCTATCTGTCTCTGTAAATCTATCTATCTGTCTCTGTCTATCTATCTATCTATCTATCTATCTATCTATCTATCTATCTATCTATCTATCTATCTATCTATCTATCTATCTATCTATCTATCTATCTATCTATCTATCTATCTATCTATCTATCTTTCTATCTGCTGCTGGTTTGCCTGTCTATCTATTTATCTGGCTGCCTGTCTGTTTGTCAGCCTGTCCGTTTGTCTATTTTGCTGTTTAACCATCCACTTTTCTCTCTCTCTCTCCCTGTGTATCAAAATCAAAATCCTTTAACACTGTATTATGACCGCAGAAAATACGGTGTCTACCAGAGATGCCCATTTTCTTATGAAGCGTGGTAAGGATTTCATGTCAGTTCTAAGTGCTATTTCACAAGTGAGCACACAAATATTATGATTTTCTAGTAATAGAAAGTAATATTTCTTTATGAGTTCGTAATAAATGTCACTCTTGAATGTTGAATGGCAGATTTCTGCTAAACTTACCAGGTACGCATCGTGAAGCCACTTCCTCTTTTACCATATCGCGAGACACGCACGTACCCGCGGCGTCTGTTCTATATTCCTTCAGCTGAGACGAAAGAAAGTGCATTTTACCAAACAAGTCAAATCGTCATTAATGTATGGAGATTCATGAACAATCACTGAAAACAAGCCGAAAGATAATGGTGATTGTGACAGCACCATTGAGATAGAGCCACTTTGCATTAAGGAGACTGTGGAGATCTACTAGTCCTCCCTCATAATTAAGCACCTAGCTCTGAACCTACTATTGATATGGATACTTAGATTTGTTAATTTACATTGGTTATAATCGGGGATTCATTTGCGGGCTCTTTATTTCACCCCTGCTACCAGTATTATAAATCAAACCTTGCTGATTAGAAGGTATAATTATATTCACTATCATGAATTCAGAACATAGAATGAAACAAAATCAGTGGTTTCGTTTATTATTTTTTTCTAGTTGCAGGGTTTATTTTAGTTGCTCACTGGGGATACTTGAATCCACATTCTCTTGTAGACAAAACTTTTCCTACAGTACAGTGTTTAATGCATATGTTTTGCATGCTATCTTATGAAGAAACAGTTCAGCTGAAAGATGAATAAAGAAACAGCATACTTACAGCTTTCCAGTCTTGAACATACGTAGTGTTGCCCGCTGAAGCCAGCATTTGCTTGTCGAAGTCAATTACTATGGTGTCAATTTCCTGAAAATGAAAATAATATTCATAAGTTACAATGTCCTATGTCTTAAAAGCTCAACATTCGCTATTCACCATGCCTAAGGTAGGATACTGCCAAAGTAAAGATCGTTTTCTTCAACACTTTGTAAGTTATCTCTGGTCACATACACGGTTAAACTATTAAAATGGTCAGTAATGCAGTCAAACTGAATGGACATTAAGAAACAAACACAATACTTACGTCCGTTTCTAAGTTGTAACGGATAAACTGAACTTGCTTTGGCAGGCAAAGGTCATCGTTAGCCCCGATGACCAAAGGGATGAGCACTGTCGCAAACAAGGCAGACACTAACATGTTGATGATATCTGATAATGCTTGACTCTGGCTGGTTTATTCTGTCAGATGACAACTGTTTGAAAGTGGCCGGTGTGAGCTTTATATATCTATCTTCAGATGGGCAAAATGAGTTGAGAACTACGGCCATTGTGTAAGCTCCAGCTGGACAGGTTTTAGAGAGCGTTAGCAGGTCTGTACTCCGACTCTAGTGACACGTACCGAAGGGATGTCTGTGACCCATGGTGACGTTTTTTTTAGCAAATTCGAAGTGACATTTTCAACAGATGCCAACACAGGATTTCGAATAGGGAAGAAAAAAAGTAGTATTATTTTAAGCTATCTGAGCCAAGTGGCCCAAATATTCACAGTCGGATATTTTTTTCTTACCAATATATGACCAAGTTCGGACAAAGACAGTGTGGCCTTGTCGCCAACGAACAAGCCATTGTGACCAGTTTGCTATAAACTAATATCTAGGCCTAAGCAACAGCAGAATCATCAAGTTTCCCAAACATGTATTGTGCAAACAAAGTTCAGTTCTATCTTGGCCATGTTATGGTGCAAATAATTATTTCTTTTTATTTTAATGATATTTCTTCTACATTCCTGTTTTCTCTAGCCATATTATTCATTTTATATTAATTTGTCCTCGTGTCTGAAAGTCTCTAATCTTTTATCCTGACGCTCTAAGGGTATCATAAAAAGCCGCGAATTGCAATCAGCTGCTGGCAAACAAGTCGTGCACACCATAACTTCCTATATTTTCTACGTAATTTCGGAGGAAGACCCTAACATACTAACCCCGGTTAGACACACTCAGCTTCTGTCATTATTTATTGGGTTTACATTTTAGTTTTGTAGTCATATTTATGGTTTTATGTTCAGCAGACAAAGACAATGTGTTACTGATGCCTGTAAACCACTAATGATAATGTCAGCGTCTGTGAGAGAAAGCGTGTCTGGGGAGTGACTGAAGTTTTCCACCGAGGACATCATGACATTGTTTTCAGATTTCTGTCTAATGATGCACCCTCTAATCTTCAGTAGAACAACAACAACAACAGATGTTTTTGGCATTGACATTTTTAGTGTGATAAAAAAACAACAAAAAACGGCAACACTAAAAGCACAAATAAGATCAGAAATGCAACAGTTTACTTTGACACACCCACAAGAATGGGGGTGAAAATAAAAAACGAAACACCTCAAGTACATCAAGGTTGAACTGGACTTTCTTTTGTACGTTCTTCATTTCAATGAACAGACCAGATCATAAAGTAATTTAATGCTGTGTTCAGTTTGAGCTCCAAGTGTTTTGCAATCTTGCGAGTGCAGAATACAGACCCTAAGTCTTCTGCGTGGAGATGTCCATGTTAACACTGTTGATATTTATGTGTGATTAAGCGCGGGTGTTTCTGGGCTTCTGTCGAAGACAACACCCAGGTGTTTTATTTCATTGTTGCGGTTATTATTTTGAGTCTAACCCTGGGTTCTTCATGCACAGCTTCAGCCTTCTTGCCTTCTATCCCCCCCCCCCCCAAAAGAAACAAATGGATTAATGGAATTAATAAAGACAATAGTCTACACGCATAAGATAGTGAACATCTGGGTTTCGTTTATATTGGAACATAGGTGGCTGGCATCTGGACAGGTGACATACACATTTAACACACGTGGGCATTTGGACCCAAGTGAACATCTGGACATGCATCTGAACACACTCGCCATCTGGACATAGATGGGAAATCTAAAAATAGCATCTGGACATTGTATCTGGATAGACCGGGACATCAAACCTTGAGTGTCTTGATTGCGAGGTGGAAACATCTAGGACTGGCAGTTTATGGAATGACTACCATTATCCGCCAACATTATAGGCGGATACTAGTCAGGCATATCCGCCACCAATGTCGGCCCGGGTTTATCCTCCGGTATTGGGTTTGTCTATAAAAAAAAAAAAACTATCATTGTTGTTGGCTTAATTTTTTTTTTCTCAAAATTAAGCAGATTGATGCCTAATAAAAAAGACTTATTTTAAAAAAATAAAAAACCTGCTGAGAATCGAACCACGGTCACCCGATTGACAGGCGAAGATGGTAACGACTGCGATATTGCAGACCATGTATATTTGTGAAGAAATTTTTCAAAATAAACATCACTAAAACAATTACCGGCGGATAAACACTTCGTTATGAAATTTGAATAACCACAGCAATAGTAAGTTTATTGCACTTCTTTGTTTTACCTTTCCTTCAGTCTGCTGTTTATCTCTCTAATTTTTGGCTATTTGCGTGTCTGTCTGTCTGTTGGTCTCTCTCTCTCTCTCTATCTGTATCTCTCTCTCTTAAAGATTTTTTTAAAAAAAATTTAATAATAAATTTCTTCGTGTCCTGTTTATTTAAGCCTTGCGAAGGTCTTAGTGGCCCAAAGGTTCTTGCACTGAATCGTGATGTTACTTTTTAATAAATTGTTTTTCGTTAGTTGATTTGCAAGATAATTTTTCTTTTCCTTTTAAATCTTTTACCTTGTCTCATTTCAGCTTGTGCCAATCCATTCTGCCACCACATCTTCTCTCTCCCTCTCTCCTTTGTTTCTGTCTCTCTCTTTTCCCCTCTATCTCTCTATCTATCTCTCTCTCTCTCTCTTCCCTCTCTCTCTCTGTCTCTTCCCTCTCTCTCTCCCTTTCTCTCTCTTTCTCTCTCTCTCCCTCCCCCCCCCCTCTCTCTCTCTCTCTTTCTTTGTCTCCACTTAGCCAATCCATTCTGCCACTGCATCTTCTCTCTCCCTCACTAGTTCCGTCTCTGTCTCTGTCTTTCTCTCTTTTTCCCCCTCTCTCTCTCTCTCTCTTTTACTCTCTCTTCCCCCACAGTGTGTGTGTGTGTTCATGTGTGTCTTTAATTTGCTTAATACAATGTAATAAGATTAATAATAACTGATGTATGAAGGAGACAGAAGGTTGATTGTAGATATTACCCCTGTCAGCGTTTGCTTCCAGCTGACTTTTCTCATTACACCTAGCACTCATTACCATCCGATATATAAATTCCAAAAATGTACTTATGTTAAATTTCATTCTTGCGAGATGAGGTTGCCTAGTTGCCTAATGACATGCTCATTAGTTCTAAAAAGCCGAAAGCTAAATTCACAACGGGCCGGACATCCGGAACAACAGAGATAATACTGATGTGAATATTCAAAGGTGCTGGTCGCGAAGCCATGAAAACTGGTTAAAAAACTCCCCACTGCTTTATTAGAGTAAGATACTTTTGTTTGTTTTTTTCGCTGCACATTTTGAATCTTATGCAGAGCATTTGAAATTAGCTCTGTTCTTCACCTTTCTCTGTCCTGATTTTATTTATCGCGTATATTTTTATGGACTACTGTACTATCAAAATAAGAAATGGAACTTTGCCAACAAAGATTGAGGACATTCTACTAAAACAAAGGAAAATGAAAATTAACCTCTAAAGAGATCATGTTTTTCGTATGTGCAGAAATGGTAAAGGAAACATTAAAAACCCTTCAAGTGGTGTAATAGGAATAATGATTTCATATGTACCGAAACACATTTTACTACTTTTACCGTTTTTCTGTACGGTTTTACTCTTTCTGTTGCCCCTGCTATCTCCGTACACATAAAAAAAACAACAACTTTAAAATGATAAATTATGATCACCTTTTAATAAAACGGCTGTGACTTAAGCTGGGTTTTCATATGTACGAAAAAGGAAACGGTGAGGGAAAGGTCAAAAACCCGTCAAGTAGTGAAATACAAATAATTCACAAGGAAAGACTCATTCTTTTTACTACTTGATGGACTTCTGACGTTTCAGCTCCCGTTTCCATTTGAGGAGTCGAAAAACGAGCATAGTCACACAATCAAACTGTGGATTATGCCTTTTCCTCCATTGTACATTTTGGACGATGCTCGTTTTTTTTTCAAAGTGTATGCTATTTTAAACATCAAATAATACCGGACTATACTCGTTTTTCAAATGGACGAGTTTTTCCAATAGTAGAGTACTATGCAAGCATGCTATATGGGAGATAAGTCAAAAATTTGAAAATTGTGACTATGCTCGTTTTTCAAATGGACGAGTTTTTTCCAATAGTAGAGGACTATGGAAGCATGCTATATGGGAGATAAGTCAAAAATTTGAAAATTGTGACTATACTCGTTTTTCAAATGGACGAGTTTTTCCAATAGTAGAGGACTATGCAAGCATGCTATATGGAAGATAAGTCAAAATCTTGTCGTGAAAGATTTAACCTGTGCTGGGCTATTATTAGCCTGGGATCCTACAGGTGTCTTGCCAGTAGTGTCGATCAGCCAAAAAATATTTGCTTCGGTGCAGTATTTTTTCCCTAGAACAACCATATTCTGTCCAGTGTTAGCATGAGTCAGGCTACTAATTTTGCTATCTTTCGAAAGACACTTTTGATAATTAATTGCTTGTCATCTCACATACTCTGCTCAGTGCCAGCGAAGACTCTAAATACAGTGAAATGATACACTCACTTCTTCTCGCGTCTAAAAATATCGTGCACACAGTCTGCGTGCTGAACGCGGGCGGGGCCCATGGCGCACTGCATGAAAAGAATGCTTGACATAATGATAAATTGATGATGCTGAATTGTTACAATGTTACTGCAACAAACAATAACAAAGAAACATTTCCTACAGCGATTGAAACTATACTTGCAAAGTAAGCGATTTTAATCAAGGCCAGGAGCTTTGAAAACTATGCACTGTTCATATCTTCCGCACATTCGTCGCAAGGTGGCGTGCGAAATCATTGTACGCTGAACGCGCTAGCTGTCTTCTCTTGTTCTGTCTCGTATCTTTGGCGTTAGTCCATATACTATATCCAGAGTGCTTTTGTAAGACTAGGTATTGTTTATGTACATGTACATATTCTTTTTTTCTACACATGCGTCTGGCAGAAGTCGTGCGTACGTTTTATTTCCGTGGTGTGTATTCCTACATGTTCTATGGAAATGCCCATACTGAAATAGTAGGATGCGTATTTTAAGAGTACTCACGTCTTTAGGTCCGTCCTACGTAGGGAAATTGCATCAAAATTGCTCATGGATCATAGAAAGGGACCTTCAGGAAGTAGAAAAGCATGCAATTTTGCCGGATCAGGAGGTTTTTGACTTTGATCAAGCTTATTTCATAAATAATTAAAGTACCCGTAACGAGCATAGATATTTTGCACGCATGGAGAGAGAATGCAGTGATGAAAAGCCCTGTTAAGTCTTTGAGAGTATCTTTCATAGCCCACGCCATGGTTTCATCTTTAGACATTCGTGGGGTGGGGGAAATTTAAAATACACTTTTCTTCAAGAATGCACACGTTACAGAGATGGACTTTGAACCATCGACTTAATTGGTACAGAGATGGACTTTGAACCCCCGACTTAATTGGTCATTAGGCTAACTCCTGCCTTCCAGCTATTACACCGATATTCCATCTCCTGCAAGTCAATGTCATTTTCTGATTCGAATTTTCTTCACATGCACGTCGAAGTTAGAAAAAAAACAAAAAAAACAATGGCCTATTTTACTATACCTAATTGGGTTAAACATTAGCAGACAAATTGTCTACAAAAATCTCTCAAGGCACAAAAGTGACAAAGAGTTATGTACAACAACCTGCTTTTTTTTTTTAATGGGTTTATAATTAACTTTGATTGGACTGCGAGCAGGAAATTGGTGAGCGTGGAAACACAAAAGGGGCTTTAGGTAACGGGGGATGGAGGGTAGAGAGGGGTCCTTGATTCCTATTTACACAGATTAAGTCAAATGTTTTCTTAAATTTACGAGTCAAGTCACAAAGAGAATGTCGCAATGCTTTGGAGCTTAACTGTGGGCTTATCCTGTAATTTTTATCTCTTAGGGAATCCAGCAGGTCTGCCCTAGAAAAAGAAGACACCATGAGAGATAAGGTCATATATGTTTTAAGCACCAAGACACAGGAGGCTGACACGTCAGATATCAGAGGTAATTCCCTGAGAACATCACAGATCTTTTTAGTGTGTGCCAATTTCTCTCCATCGCATTTCTTTTTTCTTTATGAAAGCTAACGCTGAGACGAAGGACGAAAAATGCAGGGGCGTGGAAGCAGAAATGAAAGAGGTGGAGAAAATGACACTTTGAGCGCAGAAAAGGCAAAAGACAGCGGGATGCCTCCTCTGTACATAATTATTTAAAATGCAATAGTTTATGCTGTGAGTTTAAGTTTGGAGTTACTTTGGGTTTAACAGTGCGTCACCACCGTAACGGCCACTGTGCGCCTTTCGCGTTTTTTTTTTTTTTCGATATCTTACTTTCGGCTGGACTTGAGCCCCGTGATTCTTATAAATAAGATATAGCGAAAGTGAAGTTAAAAATCCAACGGGAAAAAGGCCATGCTGTAAAGTAAATGTCTAAATGGACCCTGTAAATATGATAAAAATATGTAAAATTAAATTGTAAACCTCTGTCTCCTTCGGATACGACAAGACACCCACGTCAACCTGGAGAAAATATCGTAAATTTTAATATCCTACCAGTACCACGCTTTTTGTATCTTACTATAATTGAGCTAGAGGTGAACCTGTAAGCAACTAAAACTTCGCGATTACGCGGTCGAAAATTATGAAATTTGGTTTACTGTATCAATTTTTGACGAAGAGTTACGTGGACACATTCATTTTGAACAAAAATCTGTCGTTCCTATTATTTCTATTAAACATTTTTGAGTCGCAAAAGCAGAGACGCATTTTCGACCAGTACCAATAGAATCAAAAAGTGTGATCGGAACTTTCACTCGGTGCCTACTTCGCCCCGCCTTCGTTCTTCGCCGTTCTTAAAACTTTCTCCACACATTATTGGTCGAGAATCAATTTTAAACATCACATCCATGTATTTTGTAAGGATCCGTAGTGTGAAAATAAGTTTATTAGTATTTGCATTGAATATAAGTTCTGTTATTGTTATTAAAGTGACCAAAATCGAGAATCTAGATCCAGAGTTGGGCTCAAGCAGCCTGTGCCAGTGTGTGTTTTGTAGCGCACGAAAAATGATTGTTGAACTAAGTATAAAATGTGTTCAGGTTGATTAAGAAGTTACTTTTGCAGTGCCTTTTGAAAACTTTAACAGCTTTGTCAAGTCGCCTAAGCTTGGGGGAAACTATGAGCACATCTGGCATTAGAGCATCTGTCAGGGAGAGAGGGGGGAGGGCAGGGGAGATGGACGAGAGGGGCTGGTGTTGAGGTTAAGAGGAGGGGGGTGGAGAGGGAAAGAGAGAAAGGATATAGATGGGGTGGTGAGACAGGGTAACGGGGGGTGGAAGAGAGAAAGAGATGGGATGGCTAGGAGAAATTGGTGGGGGGGGGGGGTGTCGGGGGAGGGAAGGAGGGCAGAGTCAGGTTTATCCCTTGGCAAGGCCTCATTTAAACCTGCCCAGTTTATGTCATGCCCATCGTACCGTTCGTAGAGCGGGTGCTTTAGCTTGTTGTAAGGATAATAAAAGATCAGAGAAATTGCAGCAAATGAAGAACCTCAATGGGGGCGGTGATTGCAGCCAATTGGTTTGTGTTCACTTTACGTCACTCTAAACGATTATGCAACATCCCCTCCCCGTCCAGTGCACGGCAGCTGAGCATGCGGATCCGCAAAAGTTTGCTTTTTTGTCACCGTGTCTGGACATACATTCCCACTCGCAAAGACCGATTGCAACCCAAAGTAGAAGAACAGGAAACTCCTGATGGTTGCATGATAACGAAATAAGTTTCTATCATAGCGAGCCCCACTTAAATCCGCCCTGACAGAGCTGTGTAGCAATACCTTTTCCGTGCGCCACAGACACAGACCGGGACAGTTAGCAAAGCGTAGCCTTCAACATGAAGAACTTGTTCCTTGCTTTCGCTGCTGTAATTTTCGTCTCTAGCCATGCAGATGATCCAACAAAAATTTGTAACCCCAATAAAATTCAATGGAACGAATATAGATTCGATAATGTGGTAGGTACATGATTTACGATTTTGTATGTCTTATTCACCATGGCGATATATCTTACTTTTGTTCCGCAAGTGTCGCGATCTTACTTCTTGTTTCTTGTATTTCCATTTTCTGAAAAACTGGGGATCTTTTAGTATGTAGAAGAAGTATATCAAATGCACACTGTGACACTTGTTTGAAATGCATTGTGACATTTATCAAGCTGTTTCACGGTTCCGATTTAGTCTAACTCCTTATCATAATTCTAAAGCCGCAACACGTGTAACGTCGAATTTCTCAGTTGTGCAAAATGTGGAGTGGAGCAAAGAATAACTAAAGTCGCAAAGTGTTAATTTTAGTTCTTTTTTTTATTATCGTTGTTTGCTATGTTATCTTGTCTTTTCGCTAGATCTCTGGCTGGCAAATTCTTTTTCAACATGGAAAAACTAAATTTGAATGAAAACCTCTAATTTCATATAAAAACGTGTTTCTTGTGTGGCGAGGACTTATATTTGGGAAGCTGGTATAAATTTACAGGGATTCTCAGAATATGGAGACATCTTGTCAAGAGTCATTACCAACAATGGTTTCCACAGTTCTTAATCGGAATTCAGGGAGCAATTTGCTAACAGCAGACAGTGTATCTTGCTGGGGCATTAATTGTACCATTTAAGGATATTTTATACCCACACCTGGATCATAGGAGACCTTAAACTATGAAAATATTTATAGGATATATATAATATTGTATCAAGCCCGTTTTAAAAGTCAACATGGAATGAGCCCAGCCAAAATGCACATCGAACCTATCGGGGAAGGAAAGTTTTTTTCAACCTTATAATATAAACTAAAAAAAAAAAAGAGAAAAAAAACAACAGCATTCTAACATGTTTTTAGGCTCAATAAATGTGGTATGTAAATAAGGCATTATTTTCTAGTCTTCTCCGATCACTTTTGAAAGTCGAAACGATGACCCGGTGGTTAACACCTCTTCCCTTTAGAATGACCAGGTTCTATCTCCTTCTGCTGGTTGAACTGAGTTACACACTACATACTACTTCTACGGGCCTTCTCCATTCTATGTCAAAGTATCAAGCAGATTCGGTTTGCAATTTGTAAGTGTTACTAAAAGGAAACATATTATTCACTCTAAAAGCTATGATCACATGAAACTTCAATCCTCGATTTCTCAAAAATTGATGGAAAGGAGTTAGAACATTGTCATTCTAATGGAACGACCTGTAAAAGAATTGCAGTGCATCCCAAAACCAGATATACCATCTTCTTTTTACTTTCGTGTTTTTCTGCTGGGCAGGTAAGAGTGAGCTGTAGTGCTTGGCTATGAACGTCAGCTGCATGGCTTGTATTCTTGCTGTACTTTCTCCTGTCACCACCTATCCGTGGGTAGCTGTAGAGGAATTGCCGGTGTTGTGCGAGGTCTTAAGTTTGAGTCCCGCTCTAAAATCGATTTGTATTTTTATTGTTTCACTGTACCGTACGTTCGAGGATCAACATTGTCTCGTTTCTTGTGGTTATTTATGTGGCTGCAATATGTCGCTAAAAGAGCTTGCTATATTGCTGGATCATTAAGTCTTAGACTCTCTTTCCCCATCAGTCTTGTTTCACAAATAATTAAAGTATCAGTTACTCATCACATGCCCAGATTCCTTGCCCGTGAGTCATGGAGAAGCCCCTGGTGGCGTCGAATTATCGTGACGTAATAATAGCAGACGCCTGACCTACAGCAATATCATGTTCTTGCGTTTCCACAGATCTTTACTTTCCAGGGCCACCCACCGACGTCCTGTGTTTTAAAGAAACAAAAGCAGTAACAACACCAACAATGACATTTTACTTTTCAGGTTACTACCACTACGGCTATTGACTTCGACCGTAAACTGGAGGCTCACATTGGAGACTCCTGGAGATTCGTCTTGGACTCCAACACAGTAAGTTAACTGTTATAACCCCAACTGGCCACTGTAACCTCAAAGAATATACATTCAATGACATATGTGCTCAGTTTGATGGCAATCCGTTCACTAGTTATGGAGAAATTTGGAACTGAAATTGTAAACATGCGTTAAAAGCAGAAAGACTTTGAAAGCTTTCTAATTGCTCTAGCTGAAAAGAAATATCATAAGTAGCCCAATTTGGTCATTGCAACATCAAAGAACATATAATCAGTGACACATGTGCAAAGTTTGAAGGCAGTCCGTCCACTAGTTATGGAGAAATTAAGAACTGAAATTCACCCATTGTTCAATATTTTGAGCCGCTCCTCCCCTGAATAATGAGCAGAAAATTATATCAGTAAGGGACTGGACATGTTAGAAAGAGACATGGCTAATGGCCAACAGAGAGAATATTTCATAAATTCTGAGGTACTAGCCATTTTCCTGGAATATCCCCACATTTTCTCCATTTGTGCATTCGGACAAAGAAATATCGCAAATGGCGAATATTACTTGGTCCCCGCGTCTCTCTTTTGTATGCAAGTGCATATTAAGTTTCTCCACTAAAGTTACAAGGCATACATTATTATTTATTATATAGCCTTTATATAAACTTGTCAAACCTTTTCCCTCGGATGTTGAAAGTCATATATGGCTTCGACACAGTAAGCAAAGTGATGGTTAACAGTGTGCATATTCAGTAAAGGTCTGGACATTTTAACCAATGACATGGATAATGGCAAACAAAGAGTATGTTTCATAATTTCTTTTTTATATAGATCACTTTCATTTTCAAGAAATATTTCTACCTCATTCATCTGTGCATACGTGCAAAGAATAATTTCGAGAGGCGAACAATAATTGGTCTTCAAGTATCCCCCTTTTCCATGCATGCATATTAAGTTTCCCACTTATTGGCAAGGCATGTAGTATCATACACCTTTATCTAAACTTGTCCAACATTGATGATATGTTAATAAGTAATCCAGTAATAAAACACTTGCAAAAGATAAGTATTTCGAATGCTTCAAATGCCCAGGAAGATCTCTCCCTAAAAAGTATCACGAGATTAATTTACACTTTCTTGAAGCGGATTAAGAAAAGGTAAGAAAATTTTTTTTTTAAAGGATTAAAAAAAATAGCTTCTTAATCGCTCCTTTTAGAAGTCTCTTCTCTTGCCAGATGGACACTATACATGTACATTGAATTTCATACATTGTACTGTAACGTACAAAAAACAACAAATTTAGATCATTCAAATCACTCGCATAGATTGCTAGAAAAAAACACAACTCGGGCTTTTGAATTTGACTCTTTCTCTCTCTCTATTTCTTTCTCTCTCTCTCTTTTTCCCCTCTCCCTCTATCACATTGCCACTACATCCGTCTTTCCGTCTTTCTTTCTGTCTGTTTTTCACTCTATATGTTTGTCTGTTTCTTTCTCTCTGACTCTCTCCCTTCTCTTTCTGTCTGTCTGCCTCTCCCCCCGTCTCTCTTTCTCTGTCTCCCCTCACCTTTTCTCCTTCTCCCATTCTCTCTCTTTGTCTCAGTGTTAGAACAGTTTCCAAGAACACTGACAAGTACTGATCACAAATCAACATATATGATATTATTCATTGGGTTGGTTCAGCATTTTCATTTAACTGTCCTCATTACTAAAACATTGAGCCATTTGACTAACATTAAATTTGCATCTCCAACGCCACAGATGACACGCTATGACATTGACGCCAGCGGAATGTGCAAATCCCGTCCTGCTTCACCAATAGACTTTGTACCTCATTGTTTACCAGGTATAGTTATCTTTTAGCAATTTAAAAGTGAAAGAGAGTTGGTATCTTATACTGTTTTCCATTGAGGAATACTAAAGAAAAAAAACAACAACTCGCCTTTCAACCTCCCTTCGACTTACGCTCTGTACGGTTCAGATCAAATATGATGAATACTGGTTGATCAATGTTCAACATGAATGATGGTTTTCCTTCGGCAAAAGCATGTAAGGAGAATATTTAAAGTCTTAGTTTCGCTTATTCTGTGTTCAATAAGACTCTTACATGTAAAACGGAATTTATTTCATTTTATTACGAGAGATGAAGCGTCCTGTGTGAGTAACTTACATATTAATAATCCACCGACAAAATCTGTAGGCTATTTGAAATTGACATTGCCGAGAATACAATATATACGGGCTTGATCTGGCAAAATCAGGCTGAACGTGAAATTTTTATACCTCTTTAAAAATCAATATCAAATATTACCAAGACAATTGAAAGCAAAATTCTTATGAATGCAGAAAAATGACTACAATTTTATATTACATGAGTAAGAAAATTTCAGTTTCCATAGAAAATTTTTCTGTCTTTGGAGGGGTTTTCGCAGGAATTTGGTCTTTCACCCAAAGCCCCACTTCGCCAGATAGACCCATTCACATAATATTCCGACGTTCCAAATTAGACCTATATTTACTCATGCAATCATGCAAAATAGAGCTATAAAATAAAATGCTCAATTTTAAGTAGAGCGCTATGATTGACTGGCAATATAAAATAAATATTAATGCGTGCTTTCTACAAATATTTCCAACTTCCACCCTATTCATCAGTGCAAGACTGGAAATTTGGAGGAAAAAGTCTCTTTGCACAATTCACATTTTCAAAGTTATGTTTCAGAAAGTGAATGAATATCCCCAGCAGTGAAGAGCAGAGCAGAAAGTTTGGGTAGTCAAACTGCAGGCAGAGCAGAGTTCTAAAGTTATAGACCTATGTATTTATACATAGACACATAGATTTCCACATTTATACATTGATCAACCCTTATAAGGAGAATCGCTGTCCTAGGCACTTACATGATTATGGTGCGGAATGCTCTGACGTTGGTAGGCCAAAACTAGGAGAGCACCTGCAACTTTGGTGTGTTGCAGTCGCCATGTACTTTGTTAATTTTTTAGATCCAAGCAAATGACTTCAGACGAGCACACATGAGAGATACGGGCCTCCAGGAACACGGAACTAAGACACGACTGAGGCACGACACAAAGTGGCATATGTGCACCAAGCCTAATCGATCAGTTGCTTCAAGGACTGCACGTATACTCTTGCGGGTGTTGGTTATAGTATGAAGGTAACAGATTCCATTGTTATTGCTTTTCCTCAGCTGACGCAGTGTATCATGGCAACATCCACATTGGAGTTGGACCAATGGCACTTAATGCTACGGCATGGGAAATCTCCATAGGCGGCGGGACAGCAGTGCTGGCTATCCTTGACCAACCCAACCAACCAAGCTATCCTGTAATCTACAGGCGTTATGGAAGTAGGTCGCTTTGGCATTGCGTCATAGTCACGCTTTAATCTATCCAAATTTTCTCTGAGTACTTTTTCTTTCTTTGTTTCTATCATTCCTTCCTTCTTTCGTTTTTATCTTCCATTCTTTCCTCCTTTCTCTCTTTCCTTCTTTTTCCCTTTCATTTTCAGATTGTTCTTCTTTCATGCTTTTTTACCCCGAACTGTCTTATATGTTACACTATTCATGGCAATACGTTTGTTTGATTCCTACAGCCACTGATGACGCCTTAGGTATCCTCTTTAATCCAAGTACCAACATCACAGTTCCCAGTCCATTTGACTACCCCAAACCGTGCCCGCCTCGAACGACTGTATAATCAAAAGTTCTCCCTCAGTTGGTCAAAATAGTTGTTGGCATGCCTGTTGTCTAACAAGACGATTGGAGAAACAAGACCTTTTGTTTTTTTCATTATTCAGTGTTCAAGAGTGATAACTGGAGTGAATGAATACACCAAATAAAATGCTTGGTTGTCCCTATTGAGGGCTTCATGATGTGTGGCTTCTCTTGTCTCAGTCAAGTTCTATTAGTAGAGGTCGCACAAATTGTGCACTAATGTTATGTAGACTATTTTCATGCATTTAAAATAGGAAAAAAAAAAAAAACACTCTTCAGTTACATGTGACAAGAATGCGAAACTATCAAATTATTTTATTCTGGTTAGTTCTATGTCATGAAAAGTCAAGTTTGAAAAATGTATTATATTTGCACTTCCACATCCCAATCTAGTGACACAATATCACTTTCGTTTTCGTTGTAGTTGATTCTGCATTTGATTTGTAACGTATGTTTCGTTTTTCATTTGAGTGTAAAATAATGAACAAGCGTGGGTGAGTGAATGTATATATTATAAAAAGCCATGTTTATATTGTTCGTGTCTGATGGCTCTCTTAATTTCTAAAGGAGCACAATATCACGCACTTTTTGAAAAAATAAAAAAGACTTACACTCTAAGATTATTACATGCAGAGCGGCAAGATCAGGCGCCGGTCAAGGCAAAGTGCAGACAACAATACACGAAACGATTTTTCCGTGATCACTTTAACCATTCAAGGCAAAATGTTAGGTTGAGTATGGCACGATCCCTCCTTCCAACCAGTTGAGATTTCTGAAGAGCTTTTAAAAGTTCATCACTTTACTTCGTCCAGCTCATACTAATCTTGAACATATCACGTTTTCCAGTGATGAGAAATGGGCACTGTGCCAAGCTTAATCCATGGGAATATAACATCACAATGGGAATACTCATGCAGACAAAGTTATGATACCCACTTGGCAGAAAGGTCGAAGGAACAATTAAAAGCTGTCATAATATTTAACTTGGCTAAGGGGGAAAGAAACACCAACCATTCCATGTTTTGGCTTTCATCAAGAAAAATTCCACACAGAAACCTTGAAAACAGACAGACGATTAACCATCATTAAGAGTTCACCACATTTTGCTGTTTATGAAAAAACGTACTAATATTACTTAGCACTCTACAAACATTTTATCATCGATCATTTTATGCTGAAGAATATGGAACAGCAATTCATTAACGGTTTTAAAGGACACAATAAGTTTAATATGAAATCTTCATAATCGTATGATATCCTACAGAACAATGATAAATAAAGGTTGCATCTCAAGCCTGCTAAAGGTTCCTTAGGTTCATAGACTAGAACACTAAATCTCACACTCAATGATTTAACCAACACGTCCTGGCTTATTAAGTACGTGCTATTTGGGTCATGTAGCAAAAAGCAATGGTTTTTGTCTGTTTATTTGTTTCATTTTGTTTGTTAACATTCTAGAGTCGACGTTACTATGGCCGATAATCCAAGCGTGTGCCTAAATCTGGCCCATGCACTTTCCTTTCACGTCTACTGTGCAAACAAAAGCCAGTTTGGCTTTATGAGCCAAGCAATCACCCCATTATTTTAATAATTAAGTTTCTGTCGCAATAAAACAAACCTAATATGTGTTAGAAGAAACTCCTCTCTTTGAGAATACTGGCATTTCGAGTAGGGAGTGTTTATTGCAGCTACTTGGCTCTTTTCGTCTTGACAGACGGTCAGCAGCTAAATTTACTCCTTTCTCCAGCAGCTTCTCTCATGGCTTATCCTACCGATGTTGGATAAGTAGCTCCTACCACAGTACTGGCAGATTAGAGAGGTGCCGCGAGATTGTGGGGATTTCTCCTTTTTTACTTGGCGCTTCTCGATATTATGGTCTGAGATGATGTTATTCTCGAAGTGTTGGACACCAGCTCTCACTGTGGACTTCCAAGTTGAACGGTCCTCTGCCAGTTCTTCCCAAGTTCTAGGGTTGATGTTAATCTTTACCATGCTGTTCTTGCACTTGTCCTATTGCGGCTATATGTAGCCTATATAAGGTTACCCGTTTATTGGGGCTACATGATCAATATCACCTTAACGATTCTATATTACCGTACGGTTAGGGTTAAGGTTGGGGTTAGGGTTAGGTAGGGGTAGGGTTAGGGTTGGGCTACATGATCAATATTACCGCGGTGATTCAATATTGCCGTAGCGAGAAAAGGTTAGTCCAAATAATGTCTCAGGGGTGGGGTTTGCTTATGTATGCTACATACATGTAGCCGCAATAAACACACTATAGTTTAACAAGATTATTTAGGCTAAATGTAGCCTATATAAGGCCACCCTTTCAAGTATCATTACGTTGGTGGTTTTCGGGCGTTTCTGTCCTATCGTTCCCTTATTCTGTCCAGCGTCCAGCTTTTTCCTAGCACAATGTGAGCCTTATCGTGTTGATGTGCTACCTCCAAATTCAAATTCAAACTCAAACGAGTAGTATTATTATTTTCTTTTGTTTCCCTGACCATGTCCTCTCAAATAGGACTCAGCGATTGTGCAATACCAGGCCAGTTATCTCCTTAAGGCGTCAGCCCTAACTTCCAAAATTATGGTCCATGTCATTGTACAAACTAACATATTAAACATTCTTAAAGTACATCGAGTGGACTGGACTCAACAGCCAAACGACACAAAACAACCAATGTTGTCCCCATATATTTCAGCTGTGGGGTCGCACTGTTTATGCAAGGCAACCCCTATGAACTATGACCCGCCATGGCGTTCGAATGCTAACAATAGATATATTCATATTATCTGAACCAAAACCAATGTTTGCCCTTGTCCTAAGTACTTAAACCTCAAACGTGGCTCCATTTGGGAGCTCTGTTATCCTATGTACTTGTTTATCATTGTAGCACTAGCAGGCCTCTCCTTAACTAGGCCGCAACTAAAATCCAAACTATTATAGACGTGCAGACATTGTCAACGAAAGTCAGTATGTCGAGCCTTGCACTATTTATTTTAGTGCAGCTTCCAGCATGCTAGTGTGCGACCCTGGCAGTAACGAAATGCCTGCCACGACACATTCAGTACGATGTCTTCAATTTGAATACAACAGTAAGTAAGCTTATGTTTGATTTGCTTTTCGGTAGACATTTCATCCCTTTAGAATATGACAATGTTCTATCTCCACTTTTTGGAAAACTAGAATACTGAGATTCTTGTCGATGGCTAGCCTGTGACTTTTGGCTTTCCGTCAACTCCCCACTTTCCGTTCGCATTTTCTATTTGTCCACCTCTTCCTGCTTCTTTTTCCTGTTCCATTGTCCTCACCTTTTTCACGTCTTCCTGCCCCCTATTCTCCCATACACACAAAGCCACGCACGAACACCTTGCACTCCGGTTCCTTCATTTCTAAATTCAAACACCCGTTCAGCCTGTATGTGTGATGCTTGGAAAAGAAATGTTCTCGGTTATTCAAAGCCATTTCACACGATACATACAAGTTATAACATAAAGTTGCTGTTAGTGGACCACTGTGATTTATATACAAATCTGTAGCTGAACAGTGAACACAGGCCGGTATTTTTTCCATTCGGTTTTGTAAATACGGTCCTTTACCAAACAGCCTGTACGTACAACAAACCGTTCAGACATAGACAGCCTCATCGTGACGTACCGTTTTCCAGGCAACAAAGTGTGTTTTCACTACAATGACACTTTTGTCTCTGCCTCGCCCGGAAATCCATTTTTTCTTGAGTTCCCCGTCCCTGTATATTGCTCCGGTCCAAATACCTTGGAGACAGAATTGGAGAAAAAGGTAAAGACCCACGAAATGTGAGCTGTGACTTGAAGGCTGCTATTTCACTATCATGTCATCATTGTAAGGGCAAATTCATTTTTAATGACGTGGTAAACTGAAGCTTGCCTTTAAAAGTAAACATTTATACTGTGAATAACATCAAATCTATATGCCAAGTTACAGAATGCAAACACTGTTATCATGCAGTAACCTTCAGATTATGAATGAGCCAACATTAATTTGTATTGCTCTCTAAACTCTTGGATCGAATGAGTATCATGAATATTTAGATTAAGGGTAGTAGTACATACTTGAGCCACATTTCAGAACAGTTACGCTACATTTACAATTCTTCAAAATTAACAGGGTCCTGAAAACATCAGAAGCAACTAGTGCCGTTTCTGTTTTCATGGTTCATACAAATATGAACAGATGACAGTTGCTGATTTACTATGGTATTTTAAAGACTGGAATTTAAAAGTTATGTTCACCATTCAAATGAGCTGAAAAAAAAATTTGCTACACCTGTGAGTTGTTGAATGAGATGACGAACCCATGTGTTCCCTGATCCGGGCCAGCTTACCAGTCCAGTTGAGGGAAGACGAAAAGGAGATCTGACAGGATCGCGTGGACAAGAAGCATTGCCAGGATCATCTTCCAGAAATTCAAGATACAGTGAAGGCGGACAATTATTGTTCAATTCCAACAGATCTTTAGTCATTATCTCATCTGCTGCCATATCGCGGCAAGGTAACCTGGCATCCATAGTTTAAGACCATGTGTTGGAGCCCTTCTCTCGAGCCCAAAGCTGAAGAGACTAATTGTCAATGACGACTGAACAAGGTCAGTCAAGATACTAATCCCAGATGATGCCAACCTCACCGCCACAAAGATCAAACAAGTCGTGAGAATGAGCAAAGGCAAAAGTATTCCTTTCAAGTACGAAAATATCCTGTATATCGATGAAGTTGATATTTTTGTAAACACCTATAAATATTAAACAGCCTCTTGTCAATCATGCAAGGACCTATAAAGAATAACAACCACATTTACACTGATTCATCATTGTTTGTGTGTTGTTTTGCCTCACTACACTTCAAACTTAACGCCTGCTTACCAGTATTTAATCTTTTTCAGACAAAGTAACAACACTGAAAGTTCATGGAAGAGGTAGTAATTTGAGAACTGTAGAGAAATAAATACAATAGTCTCCCCCCCCTCTCTCTCTCTCTCTCTCTCTATCTCTCTCTCTCTCTCTCTCTCTCTCGCTCTCTCTCTCGCTCTCTCTCTCTCTCTCTCGCTCTCTCTCTCTCTTTCTCTCTCTCTCTTATACATACACATACACACTTAGCTAATTAACTAACTAACTAAATCAGTTTATGCAAACATATTTCCACCGAAGCCTGTGGGTTAGTTTCATTTAATACCATAGAACGTGTTATTTTACAAAACTTTAAATTACTTGAGCTCACAATGGAGACAAAGCGTTCTACGAACTTCTATATCATAGTTTTAGTGACCGGATGGAAACGTTTTATGGACAGAAATACAAAATATGTATATGATGCCATAAATCAATATCTGGTTTCATTGGTACAATCTTTTTATCACCTTCCCATTCCAACTTTATAACTGATATCTGACATTGTGTTAAGACTGCTTCTGTCACTATTATTATTATACGTGTTCGGCACGCGATGATATTCGATTAGTGTAGAGCTTGTCAAAAGGAAAAAGAAAATACATTTTGGAAATGCTACGTGCAGCTAAAATAAAAAGTTAAAGTGAGTACATTTTCTTTGGTCTCCCATAATGTTATATAGTTAAGTTGTTGCCATTACCACACTTGTTGTTGCAGTTCCCATTGTCTAAGGTGTATTTTCTTTCTTGGCTTGGTAAAACAGTAACTTTCCGAAGGATTTTGTTACAATTAAAACATTGTTTAACCTAAACACTTCAAGTTAACAAATGGTAACAGAACTATGAAAAAAGGAAACTGGATTTTTTGGTCTAAAGCACTTGAAGACAGAATACAACGCATCGGAACAGTTATCTATTATTGTGTACACGAGCAATCGTCATGGTCCTGTTCACTCGGTTGTCTGTAGAAATAAACCTGCCGTATCTTGACGTGAACAGCTGTCGTTTTTGGGAACACCAACTGCCAAAAGCGCCAGAAATATTGTTTTTGTCAACAGTTTCTCAAATGTTCATATTACCTCATCACCAGAACATGATTTTTGTATTCTTACTTCAATATTTCACAGTCATTCTTAAAAGACACATGTATTTTTCTAAATCCCATCAAACACACTGAACGGGAGTATAGTAATCGTTATATTATTATTGTTGCAGCCTGCTCTTGCTGTTCACACTAGGGTAACTGTTCACATAAGAACATGACAAACTAGCGTACGGCACCATGCAACACGCCAAGAGCTTTCAGGTTTAGCTAACACCTCATTAGAATTATATCAAGAGATATCATGAGGTGTCATTCATATTATTTCCAATACGTTGGTTTGTTCGACATCCAGAATCTTCCTTGGCTTTTCCAAAAGGACATCGTAAAGACAATTATAGCCTCGAACACATTTTCACCTTCTTAATGGGTAGAAAAACCATACTTCTAATCTGAGGTATTTTGGTAAATAAATCAGACTAGCAAGCACTGGAAATAACACTTTGATCTACGATGGGTCGATATAGCTATTAAACGTCACATTACTTTTTTTTTTAATCTACCGAAGTGAGGGTTCTCACATCTTTACTTCAGTACACATCTCAAATGTCTTCAGCAATCCTTAACACATTTCTGTTAACCTTTTCGATGCATTGGTTTATCTCATTTACATCCACAGCATTGATTGGTAACTTTCTCCACCCCAAACCCCCTCAACCCCCGATCCCACTCAAGGCTACCCCACTTTAAGTTCGGAGAAGCGGCGGTTTCGCACCGCCAGGTGGAACAAACTCATTGCCTATTTTTTTTTTCATAATATATTTCTCGTACACAGAACAGAAAAAGAGGCGGGCAGACATCCATAATTATTATACTAGTGCAAAGGTATGCAGTGACATGAAGTGCAGTTAATTTAACAAGCCATTTCTCTTTCTTCTCCATTCAATACCTTTCATATATCATAATATATTTTCTCCACGTGACTCTCATCTTTGTTGCTGATGGCCTGAAATATTTCTTTTGCAGCGCCCTTTTCTCTACGGCGATAGTTTCAATTTACTTCTTGTCATTGCTATCGATGGTTCAAATTCTTTACGTACCGGAAGTGTGGTATCGTTTAAGACGGCTTTTGCTTATTTGATGGTGGGTTGGTTATGGAGATTCTCGAAACATACTAAATTACATTGACTAACTTTTCAAATCTATGTTATAAACACACAAACAAATAACTAAACAAAACAAAAAACGCGGGATTTTTAACAGGGCGGTATGTTAGTGAGAAGCAAAGGTAGATAACCCCTCTCAAATATCTGAAGTGTAATTCTCTGTTTTGACAGAACTCTTCACAGTGACACTGTACTAAAGCCCCTTTCTACAAGATAGGAAGGTCACTAGAAGTAGCTTGAGGGAAGACTAGAATATTCCGGTGTTTTACACATAGAACGTCCCAGCCCTCTTGTCTGAAAGTCACCTGGCCCTCAATGCAATGCTGGAAATCGAGCACTTCTCGGGATTAATGTCCAGGTGCTGTTGTTGCATCGAAACCGAAAGGATTTATTATCCTGTCCGGGACACACAGATCTCTCAGATCTTGAATTAATCTGTGCAGATCTTCACTGACTTGAATGAGGTGATGAGAGATCATGTTGATGTCTGTGTCGGTGACTGAGCACTGGGATGGACTTGGAAAGTGGCTGAACTCCAGACTGTTCACTTCCATTTTCCACAACTCGGGTTTGGCGGAGAACAACGATAGGATATCTTTTGACTTAACCAGGTTGTCTTTGTCGCCCTGGAGTTTGAAGTTCACTTCACTGAACTTGACAAAATGTTTACCAGATAGGAAATTTGTTTTTCTTTCTTCAAGCTGGTTTACCATGTCCGCGAGTTCTGTTGCTGAAAAAAAAAATCCACGCACAGATTCAAACCACTCCAAAATGCGCCGAAAGCGGTTGCCTTTTGACAACCAGCGGACCTCTGCATGCAGTAGAAGTTGATCAAATTCTTCGTGGTCCTCCTCCACAGTTCACGAAAAATACGATTGTTTTGAGATTTGCCTTGATCTTATCAAGAGCTTTGACGACAGGTTGCGTCTCGCGGAAAGGGCCACTAAGGTGTTTGGCTTCGAAGTGTGGTCTGTGAATCAAACAGTGGATAGTGAGAAGACCGGGCAGCTCTGTCTTCATGAAGGCTATGAATCTTCGACGCCTTCCAGCCACTATCGGTGCCCCGTCTCTAGCAACTGAAATCTTGTTAGACATCGGTATGGCCTTCTCTGTAAAGTAGTCCTTCACCACCTTCACCACCTTCACTGAATGCAGATGATCCCTTGGCAGCGCTGACCATTCTTGTTTCTTTTTACTTCTGTTTATTAACAAAGTTTGTTAACACAAAGCACTACAATAGTAGTTTCCTCTTCCATAATGACATACAACTCAGGACTTGCATCATATATATGTGGATGTCCACAGAGAAAGGCAAGACCATCAACATAAAGAGGAAAGCCCATCAATTGAGGAATATATTTTCTCCCTTCCCACCCCCCCCCCCCCCCAAACCCCGACATGTCGCTGTGCAGAAGAACTGCTAATAAAATTAGCTCTAATGATAAAAAATATGAAAAACTAGGAAATCTTGGCTTACTTTTTGGCAATCTGTCAATGTAAGTATATTGATCAATGGGCTCCAGTGAGGGTAGTTCTACTTGAAATGTCCTGTTGAGATTCTCAAAATAATTCACTTTTTTATCTGCTTTGTCTGGGTGCGATCTCTAAAGGTGGTCGATGTTACGAATGGATTTACTTGTTATTATCGATGGTGTTATAATGTTGTGTATGTGTTTGTTCGACTGCATATTTCTAATTGAGAGGTATTAAGTTTAACCCTAACTTCCACAAAATGCCAATTACTAAGAAACAAAATGGATTAAATTCAACAATAGGGCCTGCAGGGCCACATTTTATTTACGTTAAGTTCACTAACAATTTCGACTAGAGATCTAATATGTAGTAATGATAAATATCAGCAGCATCAATTTCATAATCAATAATCCTTCATTACAAGTCCAGCTCTAGGGTTTCCTATAAAATCCTTTAACTTCTGTTCTCGCTAATTATCTAAATAATAATTATAGATCTAAGATCTGGTCTGCTTCCTGTATGGCAATCAATACACTGCTATAGTCTCTGGAGACATAAGGTCATCTCAGATATTTAGATTCAAATTTATAGGTCTAGGTCTCGCCCGTCGAAGTGACGTCGGCACAGTTAAATGTAATTCATGGATGGGCTGGTAACTCCCAGCCTCACCCAAACAATTCAATCACAGTTATATAATTCACACATTAATATTAGTTGCTGTTCTAGGAATCACAGCTAGAGTCTAAATATATATATTTTGCATCTTGCATTCTCCGGTAGATCCATCATTCTCCTACCGGATAAAGTCATGTCCTTCGCCTCCTTATTGTCGATGTCATCAATAGACAAATTACTCACGATTGCCCTGGCGCTAGGCCAGGGAACAGGGACAAAAGCATTGTGGATCTCAAATCAGCTATGGATAGATGACTAGATCTTCATCCAGACATACTGTACGTTATAACAACAATCCTCTCTAGTGGGACTTCACTGATCCTTTCACAGCGGCCGGGCTGTCTAGAATGAAACAAGAAGTACTGCCCGCACGGTTTGCACTGCATCACGATTCCTACGCTAGCCCTCATTAGTTAGCACTTTAACGCTCATTAAGGTGGCGAAAACATAATCCCCTCTTCAAATTAAAACTGGGGCCCTAATATTTTATCTAAACCCCAACGGATTTTATTTAACTCTTTACTAGTTACTACTATACATGTTTACTTTTACTTTTCTTATTATTATCAATATATGAAGATTTCTGTACTTGGTTCTTAACTTCCTATATGCTAATTTGATAAAAGTTAAAAATTGATATAACAGACGACAATTCTTTAAGGCCACTCTAATAGATATTTTTGGTTTTTCAGTAAAAGTGGTTTTCACTCTGAGGCCAACGTATTTAATCTTGATATGCGGTGGCATTCACTCTTAGGCCAATTTAATCTTGATATGCGGTTAGGCCAACATATTTAATCTTGATATCCCACTCTAGGTTGTATTAATTAGGTTATTTCCCTTTGACCACATTAGATTCTGACAGTCGATCAAACATGATGGCTTCACTGATTCACTTGAAAGAGTTTGCTAACAAATCAGACACACTGGCGATTGCAAGGTGCTGGTGTAAGACAAAATTTCATATAATAATATATATTGTCGACATTTTCTTCCCGGCCATGTCTCAAATTGTCAAGAGCAAGTGGAAAACTACAAAGTACATAACATGACTGTGATGATCAACAAGAATCGGATACAAATATTGCACACGTGTTGAGACTTCGCGATTGCGATTTACTGTACGCATGTGGGCTGATACACGATAATGTAATTTTTAAGAGGGGGGAGGAGAGTAAAATGGGGAAAAAAATTCAAGTGAAAAAAAAAGTGACCCTCCCACACACAACATCAAAATATCTTCCGCACACTCGTCGCAAGATGGCGGTGCGAAATCTGTGCACGCTGAAAGTACTAACTGTCTCATCTTGTATCTTTGGCGTTAGTCCATATACTACATGTACATATTATTCAGTTTGCTTTTTGTAGGACTTTTGGGCAGCGCGCGCTATCCCGCCACGCCTGCTGCACGGCGTGCAAACGCAGATTTTTTTGCATGCTTGGAAAAGAGTTTACCGTGCTGAACACCACGCGAAAGATTACTTGCATTGACCGGGTGGTTAATTATAACATAGTGTGCGTCGGGCCTAATGGCCGCTTTCCATGAAGTGCATTGTTTATGTGCATATTTTTTTTTTTTACATGTGCGGCTGGCAGAAGTCGTACGTACGTTTTATTTCCATGGCGTGTATTCCTACATGTTCTATGGAAATGCCCATACTTAAATAGTAGGATGTGTATGCACGTCTTTAGGTCCGTCCCAGGTAGGGAAAATGCATCCAATCTGCTCAAGGACCATAGAAAGGGACCTTCAGGATTTAGAAAAGCATGCAGTTTTTGCCGGATCACGAGGTTTTTGACTTTCATTAATTCATTCGGTCTTATTTCATAAATAATTAAAGTATCAAGTACTCATAACGCGCACAGATACCTTGTGCACAGGTCATAAAGAAGTCCCTGGTGGCGTCAAGAGATCGTGAGGTAATGGTAGCAGACCCCTGACCTACTGCAATATCAATAACGCGTTCTCAAGTTTCCACAGACCTTTACTTACTTTAGAGGGCAAAATTGCTATCAAGACAGTCTCTCATTAAGTTAAAGTCAATACTTCCATCACAGCCCCATCATTTTCTCTGAGAAATTAATGCTCATCTATTTTACAGTTCCTCAAATTCAGATTATAATTACGACAGTCTTATCCCATTGTGAATAATACCAACTGAGAATCTCTGATGATACTAATGACGAGCCCGTTGCTTAGCCTATGCTTAAGACTGGAACATGCCATGTGTCTACATCAATTAGTAAAAGAAGTAGCATCAGGAGGAGGGGGCGGCGGCGACGGAATGGCCTGGAGAGAGAATGCAGTGATAAAAAGCCATGTTAAGTTTTTTAGAGTATCTTTCAAAGCCCTTGCCATGGGCCCATTCCATCTTTAGACATTGGTGGGGTGGAAGACATTCAAAATACACTTATCTCCAAGAATGCACACCTTACAGAGATGGACTGAACCATCGACCTCATTGGTACAGAGATGGACTTTGAACCCCCTACCTCATTGGTCATTAGGCTGACTCCTGCCACTCAGTTCTGGGATATTACACCGATATTCCACCTCCTGCAAGTCAATGTCACTTTTTGATTCAAATTTTCTTCACATGCACCTCAAAACAAAAAGGCACCCCCAATACATCTCTGCACATTGCACCAACGTAATCTACCCATATGCACATCAACTTTTAAAATTTCATAACTCATGGCTATTGCAATTTTAAAAAATTCAATGAAATGAAACTAATTAATTTTTTAACTCAGTTTCCTTAAATTAAAAAAAAAGTAGCCTGTTTTATTACACTTCATTGGGTTAAACATTAGTAGACAAACTTTCTACAACAATCTCTCAAGGCACAAAAGTGACAAAGTCGTATGTACAAGAACCTGCTTTTTTATGGGTTTATAGTTAACTTTGATTGGACTGCGTGCAGGAAATTGGCGAGCGTGGAAACACAAAAGAGGGTATGGGCAACGGGGGATGGAGGGTAGAGAGGGGTCGTTGATTCCTATTTACACAGGTTAAGTCAAACGTTTTCTTAAATTTACAAGACACAAAGAGAATGTCACAATGCTTTGGAGCTTAACTGTGGGCTTATCCTGTAATTTTTACCTCTCAGGGAATCCAGCAGGTCTGCCCCAGAAAAACAATACATTATGAGAGATAAGGTATAATTATGTGTTTAAACATGATTTAAGCACCAAGATACAGGAGGCTGACACGTCAGATTTCAAAGCTAATTCCGTGAGAACATCACAGATTTTTTTGAGTGTGTACCAGTTTCTCTCCATCGCATTTCTTTTTTCTTTACGAAAGTTAACACTGAGACGAAGGACAAAAAATGCAGGGGCGTGGAAGAAAAAAAAAGAAGAAAAAAGTGGAGAAAATGATGCTGTGAGCGCAGAAAACGCAAAAGACAGCGGGATGCCTTTTCTCTACATATTTAAAACGCAAAGGTTTATACTCTTAGATTCAGTTTCAGTTACTTTGGGTTTAACAGTGCGTCGCCACCATAACGGCCACTTTGCGCTTTCGCATGTTGTTTTTTTTTTCAATATCTTCCTTTCGGCTGAACTTCAGCCCCGTGATTCTTATAAATTAATAAGAAAAAGCGAAAGTGAAGTTAAAAATCCAACGGGAAAAAGGCCATGCTGTAAAGTAAATGTTTAAATGGACCCTGCAAATATGATGAAAATCTGTAAAATCAACTTGTAAACCTCGGCCTCCTTCGGATACGACAAGACACCCACGTCAACCTCGAGAAAATATCGTAAATTTTAATATCCTATTACGCTTTCTGTATGACGATAATAAACGATCAGAGAAACTGCAACAAATAATTTATGAAGGACTCCAATGGGGGCGGTGGTTGCAGCCAATTGGTTTGTGTTCACTTTACGTCACTATTACGCAACATCCCCTCCTCCTCCAGCGCACGGCAGCTAAGCATGCGGAGCTGCAAAAGTTTGCTTTTTGTCACCGTGACTGGACATACATTCCCACTCGGAAAGACCGATTGCAACCCAAAGTAGAAGAACAGGAAACTCTTGGTGGTCGCATGATATCGAAAGAACTTTCTGTCTTAGAGAGCCCCACTTAAATCCGCCCTGACAGAGCTGTGTAGCAATACCTTTTCCCTGCACCACAGACACAGACCGGGACAGTTAGCAAAGCGTAGCCTTCAACATGAAGAACTTGTTCCTTCTTTTCGCTGCTGTTGTTTTCGTCTCTTGCAACGCAGATGATCCAGATCCAACAAAAATTTGTATTCCCAATAAAATTCAATGGAACGAATATAATTTCGATGGCATGGTAGGTACATGATTTATGATTTTGTATGTCTTATTCATCATGACGGTATGTCTAACTTTGTTCCACGAGTGTCGCGACATTACTTTTTGTTTTTTGTATATCCATTTTCTGAAGAACTGGAGATCTTTTAGTATGTATTTGAGGTATAACAAATGCACACTGTGCACTTGTTTGAAATGCATTGTGACATTTATCAGGCTGTTTCACTGTTCCGATTTATTCTAACTGCTTATCATAATACTAAAGCTGTAACGTCGAATTTTTCATATGTGCAAAATTGGAACAAAGAATAATTAAGGTCGCAAAGTGTTAATTTTAGTTCAGTTTTTTTTTTTTATTATCGCTGTTTGCCACGTTTTCTTGGCTTTTCGCTAGATCTCTGGTTGCCAAATTCTTTTTCAACGCTCGGCAAGACTAAATTTGAATGAAAATCTTTAATTTCACATGAAAAGGTGTTTCTTGTGTGGCGAGCATTTGTACTTGGGAAGCTGGTATAAATTGGCAGGGATCTTCAGAATAGGAGACATCTTATCAAGGGCCATACCTAAAATGTGAGTGTGCATGGGAAAACCCGGCATAAGTCGGCAACATGACATTTTTGAGTTCTGTACATATAATAAAAGACAAGACATTTCTGATAAATTGAAATCAGTGACCCCCCTAAAACAAGATTTTGAGAAAACAGCATTTAATCCTATAAGTGGCAATAGCTAATTGACCAAGTAATATTAGAGTGATTGCTGTTAGGAGACCGTAGTCTAATAACTAAGCAGTTATAGAGATCATAGTGAGTAGTGTTCACTGCTCATCTACAGTTTACTCTTTAAATTATTAATGGTTTCCCCAGTTCAGAATTGGAATTCAGCGAGGACTTTGCCAACAGCAGGCAGTGTGTCTTTGCTGGGGAATTAATTTACTATTTAAGGATATTTTATACCCACATTTTGGATAATATGAGACCTTAAACTATGAAAATATATAGAGGATCTTTATAATAATTATTGTACCAAGCCCGTTTTAGTACAGAAGAAAACTAAATAAGTCGACGAGGAATGAGCCCCGCGGAAATGCACATCTAAGGCATCGGGGGAGGAAAGGTGCTTCAACACTGAAAATAGAAACTATAAAAACAACAACCAGAAAAAAAAACACAATACTGTAACAGGTTCTTCAGAATCTGAAACTCTGAGAGTCGAGAGCATATTTAAGCTCAATAAATGTGGTATGTAAATAAGGCATTATCTCGTCTTCTCCGATCACTTTTGAAAGTGGAAACGATGACCCGGTGGTTAACACCTCTTCCCCTTAGGATGACCAGGTTCTATCTCCTCCTTTTGGTTGAACTGAGTTACACACTACATACTACTTCTACTGGCCTCCTTCATTCTGTGTCGGAGTATCAAACAGATTCCGTTTGTAAGTATTACTAAAAAGAAACATTCTTTACTCTAAAAGCTATGATCACATGAAACTTCAATCCTCGATTTCTCAAAAGTTGACCGAAGAGACTTAGAACCTTGTCATTCTAAGTGTACGGTTTATAAAGGAATTGCAGTGATTCTCAAAACCAGATGTTATTATCTTCTTTTTACTTTCGTTCGTGTTTTTCTGCTGGACAGGTAAGAGTGAGCTGTATTGCCTAGCTATGAACGTCAGCTGCATGGCTTGTATTCTTGCTGTACTTTCTCCTGTCACTAAGTATCCGTGGGTAGAGCAATTGCCTGTGTTGTAAGAGGTACTAAGTTTGAGTCCGCTCAAAATCGATTTGTATTTTTATTTCTTCACTGTATCGTATGTTCGTCGATCAACATTGTCTTGTTTCTCGTGGTTGCTTATGTGGCTGCAATATGTCGCTAAAAGAGCTTACTATATTGCTGGATCATTAAGTCTTAGACTCTCTTTCCCCATCAGACTTGTTTTACAAATAAAGTATCATCATATGCCCAGATTCCTTGCCCGTGAGTCATAGAGAAGCCCCTGGTGGCGTCGAATTATCGTGACGTAATAATAGCAGATCCCTGACCCACAGCAATATCATGTTCCTGAGTTTCCACACATCTTTACTTTCGAGGGCCACCCACCGACGTCCTGTGTTTTAAAGAAACAAAAGCAGTAACAACACCAACAACGACATTTTACTGTTCAGGTTACTACCACTACGGCTATTGACTTCGACCGTAAACTGGAGGGTCGCATTGGAGACTCCTGGAGAATCGTCTTGGACTTCAACACAGTAAGTTAATTGTTATAACCCAAACTGGCCGTTGTAACATCAAAGAATATACATACAATGACACATGTGCAAAGTTTGAGGGCAATCCGTTCATTAGTTATGGAGAAATTTAGAACTGAAATTGTAAATATGCGTTAAAAACAGGAAGACTTTGAAGGTTTTCTAATTCCTCTGGCTGAGAACTTATATTATGTAGCCCAACCTGGTCATTGCAACATCAAAGGACATACAATCAGCGACACAGGTGAAAAGTTTGAGGGGAACCTGTCTACTAGTTGTGAAGAAATTAAGAACTGAAATAAAATTGTAAACCCGATTTTGATTTTTTTTTTCACCCATTGTTCAATATTTTGAGCCGCTCCTCCCCTTAATGATGTGCATATATCAGTAAAGGACTGGACATGTTAGAAAGAGACAAGGATAATGGCCAACAGAGAGAATATTTCATAATTTCTGAGATACTAGCCATTTTCCTGGAATATCCCCACATCCTCTCCATTGTGCATTCGGACAAAGAAAAATCGCCAATGGCGAACATTACTTGGTCCCCGCGTCTCTCTGTTTTATTCTCCACTAAAGTTACAAGGCGCCAGGCATGCATTATTATAATATATTATAGCCTTTATATAAACTTGTCAAGCGTTTTCCCTCGGATGTTGTAAGTCATATAGGGTTTCGACACATTAAGCAAAGTGATGGTTAACAGTGTGCATGTTCAGTAAAGGAACAATAATTGGTCTTCAAGTGTCCCCCGTTTCCATACAAGCATATTAAGTTTCCCACTTATTGGCAAGGCATGTAACGTCATACAGCTTTATTTAGACTTGTCCAATATTGTTAATATATTATATATATGTTAATAAGTAATCCAGTAATAAAACACTTGAAAAAAATAAGTCCAGTAGTCTCCGTCAAAGAACCTGGTCAACGAGAGACAGAAAAATCGGGTTCTTAGGCAGACCGAGCACTTAAGCGGATGCCAAAGGATGCCACCCATGAACACCCGTGTCCATGGTTTATCCCCCTTGATTGCTCGGACCTGGGTCATGACCTCATAATGAAAATTATGCGTTGGACTTTCTTTTTCTCTTAATTTTTTTGTTCTTTTCCGAATGGTCAAAGTTACGATTTATGGCTAGCAGAATGCTCTTTTCTTACACTGATGTGTAACGGATGGAATGATTCAGACTGAACAATCAAGTTGTTAATCACAGAGGCCGATTTTAGACAACACTTGGCCCACTGATACCGTCAACCCTAAGTACACGTGCCGTGCAAACCAAGCACGTTGTCAATTACGTATAAAATTCTGCCCCTCGACAACACTAGATGTTAGATGATGACTACGCTAATTAAATTTTAGTCTAGGAACTTGCACACGAAAGACGTAACTGGGCTCCATCTTTTGTACGGTTCGCCTCCCTCTACCTTCCCTCCACCCGTTCTCTTTCACTGCACTGTGTGGCTTTGTTCTATCCCGTCTACTTGAAAGAGAATTGTGCGTTTAATATAATTATGGACATTTTACGTAAAAGTGTGCTTGTCTCTCGGTCAAATGCCAGATTCTTGGGTGGATTTTTCGTTTCAGAGCGGGTTCTTACGCAGGTAAACCACAGTGAAAAAATTAGGTTTCGCGGCAACAGCGGGTTCTAAGGCGGATCGGGTTCTATGGCGGCGAGTTCTTAGACTGAGACTAATGTATTTCAAATGCTTCAAACGTCCAGGTCTATATCTCCTTAAAAAGTGTCACGAGATTAATTTACCTTTCTTGATGAGTATTAGGAAAAGGTAAGATACTTTTTTTTTAATGGATAAAAAAAATAGCTTCTTAATCGTTCCTTTTAGAAGCCCCTTCTCTTACAAGACGGACACTAAACATTGAATATCTTCATACATTGTAATGTAACGTACAAAAACAGCAAATTTACATCATTCAAATCATTCGTATACATTGCTAGAAAAATACCCAATTCGGGCTTTTGACTCTTTCTCTCTCTCTTTCTCCCCCTCTCCCTCTATCACACTGTCACCACATATGTCTTTCCGTCTGTCTCTGTCTGTTTTTCTCTCTATCTGTCTGTCTGTCTGCCTCTCTCCCCCTCTCTTTCTGTCTATCTCTCCCTCCCTCTCTCTTTCTCTGTCTCTCCTCATCTTTTCTCCTTCTCCCACTTTCTCTCTCTCTCTCTCTCTCTCTTAGTCTCATTATTAGAACAGTTTCCAAGAACACTGACAAAGTACTGATCACAAATCAACACATATAATAACATTCATTGGGTTGGTTCAACATGTTCATTCAATGGCCCTCATTACTAAAACATTGAGTCATTTCACTAACACTAAATTTGCATCTCCAACCCCACAGATGACACGCTATGAAATTGATGCCAGTGGAATGTGCAAATCGTATCATGCTTCACCAGAAGAGTTTCCACCTAATAAAAATTGTTTACCAGGTATAATTATCTTTTTGCAGTTTTAGTGAAAAAGAGTTGATAGTTTATACTGTTCTTCCTGTTCTTTATTATTTTATTAGCCATTTAAAAGTGAAAAAGAGTTGACATTTTATACTGTTCTTTTTGTCCTTTTTCTTTTAGCAATTTAATATTGAAAAATAGATGGTTAATGTTCTATACTTCTCTTTCTGTTCTTTTCTTTTAGCAATTTAAAAGTGAAAAAGAGTTGGCACCTTATACTGTTCTTACCGTTCTTTACCTTCTAGCAGTTAAAAAGTGAAAAAGAGTTGGTATTTTATACTGTTTCCCATTGGGGAGTACTAAAGAAAAAAGAAAAAAAAAAAAAACTCGCCTTTCATCTTCCCTTCGATTTACGCCCTATACGGTTCAGATCAAACATGATGAATACTGGTTGATCAATGTTCAATATGCATGATGGGTTTCCTTCGGCAAAAGCATGTAAGGAGAATATTTAAAGTCTTAGTTTCGCTTATTCTATGTTCAATAAAATTTGCATGTTTGGCTCTTACGTGTAAAACTGGGAATTTATTTCATTTTATTATGAGAGATGAAGCGTCCTGTGTGAGAAACTTACATATTAATAATCCACCGACAAAATCTGTATTTGAAATTGACATTGCCAAGAATACAGTATATACGGGCTTCATTTGGCAAAATCGTCCTGAAACTGAATTTTTTATATCTCTTTAAGAATCAATATAAAATATTGCCAATACAATTGAAAGCTAAATTCTTACGAATGCAGAAAAATGACTACAATTTTATACTACATGAGTAAGAAAATTTCAGTTTCCATAGACAAATTTTCCGCTAATGGAAATTGTCATGATTCGGATGTTGTTAAAACTCGCGCAGAGAGTGAGTTGTTGTTGTTTTACCAGGGCCATGAGAAATTGGCTGGTGGCCTTGAACGGCCCTCGCGAATTATAGTTGGTGAGTAAATAAATGTAAAGTTAAACTGTTAGAGTCACGCTTGTCGGTTTTAATGTTGGTGATTAATAAGTAATGGAGAGGGGTGAAACCAGGTGGGGATAGTTGACATTGTTAAGTATGACTAGACACGTTAACTGGTTGGTAGAATAGTGCAGACGTATTACTACAATTAAAATGGTGGGAGGTTTCGACCAATGAGATAGCTGAACTAATTGGGCCAGCGGACTATCACTGCTGGGTAGCCAGATAGTATAAAACATCGTGTAACGTTCAGATTTATTGAATACAGACGAGCAGAAGCATCGTGTCGTGGAGTATCTCCGGTTGGCCAGTACCTGAACTGTGATTTGAAGACTAGAAGTCCTTGCTAACGGACTGACTGAGCTCTAGAAAGAAAGGTCTGAGTGGGCTGACCTTTGAAAGCCCACGCTGCGCTATTTTGATGTTCGCGCCTACCAGTAGGCGTGACCAATGGTAATATATCTTATTTGTTCAAGCATAATAGAAGATCAGAGATAGAGAGAGAACCACAGCCTCATAGGAAGTCTAGGGAAACCCCAGCTGGCACTCGACAACGAGTGGCCTGTGTTATAGAATTATTTCCATAGTATGACTGAAGTAATATGGCACATTGTTGATGAATTGAATAATGATTGTGCATATATATAAATAGTTTGTTTGCAACTGCATAATTACCTACAAGCCGAAGTGTGCTTCTGTAGGCTTGGAACGTACTGGGCTCTCCTAACATTCAAGCCCATATGATTTAGGGAGAGTTTGCCTGGCGACTGGCCAGTGGCGACTCAACTGACACTTTAAATTGATATCTAGTTTCGTATAATATACCTATTTGCTATTGATTGCAGTACATCCAATAAGGATCCATAATTACATGAATATCATAGATTAAGTTAGTAATTAGAATTTATTGCTTTGAATATACCTCTATTGTCTTTTGTTTTGTTTATTAATATTTATGTAAAACATGGCCTGACCGGCCTGACATATATAGATACTCTAGTTGTTTGATACTTTTCTTGTGTGGTTGTGTCCGAGTGTGAGTTAGCTGCCTCTCGTGCAGTCGAATGCTCCCCAAGACCCTAACTCTGCTCCTGACAGAATGGTTTTCATAGAAATTTGGTCTTTCACCCGAAGCCCCACTTCGCCAGAGCCAGTCACATAATATTCCGACGTTCCAAACAAAAACTATATTTACTCATGCAATCATGTAAAATAGAATGCTCAATTTTAAGTAGAGCACTATGATTGACTGGTAATATGAAATAAAATTGTTGCGTGCTTTCTGCGAATATTTCCTACTTCCACCCTATTAATCAGTGCAAGAGTGGAAATTTGTAGGAAAAAGTCAAGTTGTGTTTCAGAAAGTAACTGAATATCCGAGGCAGTGAAGAGCAGAGCAGAAAGTTTGGGTAGTCAAACTGCGGGCAGAGCAGAGTTCTAAAGTTATAGATCTATATATTAGCACACATGAGAGACACGGGCCTCCAGAAACACTGAACTAGGACACGAATGAGGCATGACTTGCGACGAACACACATGAGAGACATGGGCCTCCAGAAAATCGGAACTAAGACACGACTGAGGCATGACTTGAGACGAGCACACATGAGAGACATGGGCCTCCAGGAGCACGGAACTAGGACACGACTGAGGTATGACTTGAGACGAGCACACATGAGAGACACGGGCCTCCAGGAACACGGAACTAGGACACGACTGAGGTATGACTTGAGACGAGCACGCATGAGAGACATGGGCCTCCAGGAGCACGGAACTAGGACACGACTGAGGTATGACTTGAGACGAACACACATGAGAGACATGGGCCTCCAGAAAACGGAACTAAGACACGACTGAGGTATGACTTGAGACGAGCACACATGAGAGACATGGGCCTCCAGGAACACGGAACTACGACACGACTGAGGTATGACTCAAGACGAGCACAAATGAGAGACACGGGCCTCCAGGAACACTGAACTAGGACACGACTGAGACATGACTTGAGACGAACACACATGAGAGACACGGGCCTCCAGGAACACGGAACTAAGACACGACTGAGGTATGACATCAAGTTGCATGTGTGCACCTTGCCTAATCGATCATTTGCTTCAAAGACTGCATGTATACTCTGCATGTATATGTTGGTTATAGTATGAAGGTAGCAGACTCCATTTGTAATGCTTTCCCTCAGCTGACGCAGTGTATCATGGCAACATCTCCATTGGAGTTGGACCAATGGCACTTAAGGCTACGGCATGGGAAATCCCTTTAAGCAGCGGGACAGCAGTGCTGGCTATCCTTGACCAACCCAACCAACCACGTTATCCTGTAATCTATAGGCGTTATGGAAGTAAGTTACTTTGGCATTGCGTCATAGTCACGCTTTAATCTATCCAGCTGACTGAAAAGATTCTCCTTTAGATGTTCAGTACCACTGCTCTCCTCGTACTTTTTTTTTTTATTATTATTTCTTGCTTCTTTTGTATATGTGTTTGTTATCCTTCCTCTTTAGACATTCTTAAACTTTCGCCTTTTATTTTTCTGTTTGTTCAGTTTTTCATTTTTTCCGTCCACAGTTTTTCTGAGTACTTTTTCTTTCTTTCTATCTTTCCCTCATTTTTGTTCTTTGTGCCTTTCTTCGTTCTTTCGTTTTTATTTTTCCATTCTTTCCTTCCTTCTCTCATTCTTTCTTTTTTCTTTTCATTTTCAGACTTTTCTTCTTTCACCCTTTTCTACATAGATTCTGTCTTATATTTTACACTATTCATGATAAAACTTTTGTTTGATTCCCACAGCCACTGCTGACGCCTCAATTATCTTCAATGATCCAAGTACCAACATCACAGTTCCCAGTCCATTTGACTACCCCAAACCGTGCCCGCCGGGAACGACTGTATAATCAAAAGTTCTCCCTCAGTTGGTCAAAATAGTTGTTGGCATGCTTGTTGTCTAACAAGACTTCCACATCCCCGATCTAGTGACACAATATCACTTTCGTTTTCGTTGTAGTTGGTTTTGCATTTGATTTGTAACGTATCCCTGTTTTGTTTTTCATTTGAGTGTAAACTAATATACATGCGCAGGTGATTGGATGTGTATATTATAAGGAGGCATGTTAGATCTAATATTGTTCGTGTCTAATGGCTCTCTCACTTTCTAAAAGAGCACAATATCACGCACTCTTAGAAAAAATAAAAAGACTTGATCTCTAGAACAATTATTCCATGCAGAGCGGCAAGATCAGGCATGGATCAATGCAATGTGCAGATAACAATACACGGATAGATTTTTCCGTGATCACCTTTTAAACCATTCAAAGTAAAAGTTAGGTTGAGTATGGTACGATCCCTCCTTCCAACCAGCTGAGATTTCTGAAGAGCACTAAAAAGTTCATCAGTTTTCTTAGTCCAGCTCATACTAATCTTGAACATATCGCGTTTTCCAGTGATGAGCAATGGGCACAGTGCCAAGCTTAATCCATGCTAATATAACATCACAATGGGAATATTCATGCAGACAAAGTTATGATACCCACTTGGCAGAAAGGTCGAAGGAAAAATTAAAAGCTGTCATATTATTCAACTTGGCTAATGGGAAAAGGCAAACAAACCATTCAATATTTTGTCTTTCATCAAGAAAAATTCCACAAAGAAAAACTGAAAATAGAAAGGCGATGAAACACAATTAAGCGTTCACCACATTTGGCTGTTTATGGAAAAACGTACAAACATTATTTAGCACTCTATAAACATTTTATCATCCACCATTTTATGCTGAGGAATATGGAACAGCAATTCATTAACAGTTTTAAGGGACCGAATAAGTTTAATATGAAATCTTCATATCGTATGATATCCTACAGAACAATGGTAAATAATGGTAGCATCTTAATATAAGCCTTCTATACGTTCCTTAGGTTCATGGACTAGAACACTAAATCTCCCACTTAGTGGTTCAACCAAAGCGTCCTGCCATATTAAGTACATGCTATTTGGGTCATGTAGCAAAAAAATGAAATAGTTTGTTTATTTAATTTGTTTCTTAACATTCTAGAGTCGGCGCTGCCTACGGCCATTTCGTTAACTGTGACCTATAAGCCAAACGTGTCCTTAATCCTGGCCCCAGCACTTTGCTTTCATGTTTACTGTGCATATAAAAGCCGGCTTGGCTTCATGATCCAGGTAATCACTCCATTATTTTAATGATTAAGTTTCTGTTGCAATAAAACAAACCTAATTGTGTTAGAAGAAACTTCTCTCTTTGAGGATACTGGCATTTCCAGTGTCATTTATGCTCTGGTGGTTGGTGGGCACTTCTGTCCTATCGTTCTCTTATTCTGTCCAGCGTCAAGCTTTTCCCTAGCACAATGTGACCGGTATCGTGTTGATGTGCTATCTCCAAAGTCAAACTCAAACTCAATCGAGTAGCATTATTATTTTCTTTTGCTTCCTCGACTCCGTTCTCTCCAATAGGAGACAGCGATTGTGCAATGCCAGACCGATTATCTCCCTATGGCCGCAGCCCTAACTTCCAAAGTTATGGTCCATGTCATGGCAAAAACTAAACTAACACATTTCAAAATTCTTATAATACACCGAGTGAGCTTGACTTAGCTGCCAAATGACTCAAAACAACCAATGCTGTCCCCATACATTTCAACCGTGGGGTCGCATTAGTCTAGTTATGCAAGGAAATCCGTACGAACCATGATCCGATCTGACGTTCGAATGCTAAAAGATATCTGAACCATAACCAATGTTTCCACCCGTGCTAAGTACTTAAACCACAGACGTGGTTCCATTTGGGAGCTCTGCTATCCAATGTACTTGTTTATCACTGTAGCAGGCCTCTCCTAAACTAGGCCACCACTAAAATTCAAACTATAGACGTACAGACATTGTCAATGACTCGCAGTATGTCGAGCCTGGCACTATTTACGTTAGTGCAGCTTCTAGAATACTTGTGTGTGACCCTAGCAGTAACGAAATGCCTGCCACGAAAAATTCAGTACAATGTCTTCAATTAGAAAACGACAGTAAGTAAACTAATGTTCGATTTGCTTTTTGGTTGGCATTTCGCCCCTTAATGACAAGGTTCTATCTCCACATTTTGGAAAACTAGAATACTGAGATACCTGACGATGGCTAGCCTGTGATTTCTGGCTTTCCGTTAACTCCCCACTTTTCGCTCGCGTTTTCCTATTTGTCCATCTCTTTCTGCATCTTTTTCCTGTTCCATTGTCCCCACCTTTTTCACGACTTCGTGCCCCCTGCCTTCCCATAAATAAAAACCCACGCACGCCCACCTTGCACTCCGGGTCCTTCATTTCTAAATTTAAACAACCGTTCAGCCCATAGTTGTGCCTCTTGGAAAAGGTTATTCAAAGCCATTTCACGCGTTACATACAAGTTATATCATAAAGTTGCTGTTTGTGGACCATTGTGATTTATATACAAATCTGTAGCTGAACAGTGAACACAGCTTGGTATTTTGTCCATTTGGTTTTTGTAAATACGGTCCTCTACCAAACAGCCTGTGTACAACAAACCGTTCAGACACAGACAGCCTCATCGTTTTCAAGGCAACAGAGTGTGTTTTCACCACAATGACATTTTTTATCTCTTCCTCGCCCGGAAATCCATTTTTTCTTGAGTTCCCCGTCCCTGTATATTGCTCCGGTCCAAATACCTTGGAGACAGAATTGGAGAAAAAGGTAAAGACCCACGAAATGGAACACACCCCCAAACACAGGACAGCTCCAACACATCCCAGGGATTTTTGGTGACGTTCAGAGTCATATCAGGCACAGTCCAGAGATTGCAGCACTCATGGCAGTGTTCAATAGGACGTGAAATCCCGTAGCTAATGACCTGTGTTTGGGGGGTGTGTTGCTGCCCCGCTCCCGAATTTGCTAAAGCTCGTATGGAAAAAAATATCGCTAGCGGGCACAACATTCAATACCAACTTTTAATCAGAACTCTCCAGCCTCAGGACGAAAAGGGTTAATGACCGGGCATTAAAAAAGATTAAACCTAACTCAACTCTTTTCAAACAATTTGCCCCCTCAGGCTCCTTTTCATAATACTAAACCCGCAAACGTTCGACGTCGGATTTTTCAATTGTGCAAAATATCGAGTTGGAACAAACAAGGACTACAAGTACGAGTGTCGGAAGGAATTTGGCTATTGCAGCGCCCAATGTAATAAGCTGTGCCATAGGATGTGTTACAATCAATTGTGTTGATACACAAAAGAAAGTGAGATAAAATCGAGGGTTATCTGCCATATTGTTGTATGCGATATTTTGCCGACATGTAAGTTGGCTGTAATAACATTAAGACAAATTTCCCAAATGGGATTACAGAAAGTATACAAATACAAATGGCAGGCCTACACGTAAAGTGCCAGTTAGTTTTAAAACCGCAAGACTTTATCATGTTTTTTTCTCCATTCTACCGTTAGGTGGCCGTGCGAAATCGGAGCACGCAAAATGCGGCAGCTCTCACATCTTATCATAGTTATATCTTTTGGTGCGCCGCTAGGCTAAACATCGCTGAAGAGCGCTTTTTTCGTAAACTGGGTAAATCAAATTTTGCATAAGATAAAGACGGGACATAGCAAGTTTTAACTGAACAATTACGCAATGTCTTAAATTTTGAGTGACTACCGAAAGGAGCCATAACTCACGCAAAAGTTTTGAATTACCCAGTTTTGGATAAAATCTCTTCAAATAGGGAGTCCAAACTGACTTTTACTTTTCAATAATTTAATCATATCTCACCAGTTATTGTCTAATCGAATGGAGCTTACTTTCCCTAAATTTTGATACCAAATTTATTAATATTATTCTGGCTTAAAGGTTATGTAAGTTATGGCAGTTCAAAAGTGAAAAAAACACCTCAAATTTGCTACTTTTTGCCAACTGCACGATAGTCCAACTTTGACCGCCCATAAAATGACGGTTTATTGAGTCACAGCATTAAAAAGTCTCAGTACTATCCAAGTCAAGGGGGGTGTTCACTATGATTAATTTTTTTCGAGAGGTACAAACATAATACAAGCATCTCATTGTACTTTCTTTAGTCAGCAAACGTCGTCCAGCGTCCTTTTTTTTTTGTGAACTCTTAGGGGGATCACATAGAGAAATCCGTTCGCTTACGCCCGCGCAAGCGCACTATCCGGGGCTGTGAAATTAAAAGAATCCCCCAATGAAAACCGTGTGCGCCCCACATAGATAAAGTTGTCATTGAGCATGCGTCAGCGCGGAGCGGCACTGACGTTTTTCGCAGAATCGAAACTACATTCCCAAGGCCGCCCAAAGCTGTCTGTGCTAGTTTTCACAAGTTTGATGTTGCAAGTGATTCAAATATGGACACAGATGCGCTCATATCATCAGTGTACGTTAGATCTTATTGAGGATGTACCCAAATGTTTTCATGGTCATCCTCATGTAGGCATAAAACCTATCAGGGTAGGACTTAAGTTGTCTGAACAAATGATGGTATTCACCAAGAGACATCTTTGTTGATGTTGTGAACTCCACGTCTAGTTTTTGGGCTGATTAATTTAGGAAACAGACTCTCCATTGGAAAGAACTCTTCGTCAGATGACAAATCCATTTTTCATAAACACTAATCTCTAGTAGCTTTCAGAGCCAACTGTAATAAACGGCATCGTATAACAGCGTTCTCTATGTGGGGTCAAGCAGGCACTTTCCAAAGCTTAAGCGGCTGAAAGCGCGGCTGTTAAAAGTACGGCTTGGAGAGGTTTTCTCTGTGTGGTCCCCGTAAGGCCCTACACACTTGGGTTGAAACTACCAGTTTTAACCAAAATGCAACATTTTGGGATAGATCCGCTAGTGTGGATGAAAAAACCGAAGGACTTAAGTCTATCCCAACGGTTCATCCAAGAAATTCAACGGGCTTGATTTTTTTGGCTGCAGTTCGGGACGACCACCGCAGACGTGATGGCGTCATCGGACTGTGGCGGTGACCCCTTACACTTTCAAGTTTGTTTAGGCGGATTGGAAAAGTCAGCCAATAAACAAGTAATACGTTGGGTCAGATAAAAAAAATAATTGCATTTTTGAAATCAACCTATCAAAAATATCAAAGTCTGCGCGTACACATTTAGTGCTTTGTTTAAAATCTACCAATTTCGTGAACATTACACAATAGATAAAACACACCCAAGCTCCTTGAACACACCTCAATGAATTTGTGGTAGGCAACACAGTTAACACGAGTAGATCGCAGACAGTAGTACAATTCCAACGTGGTCAAAAGAAAACGTTCTGGAATTAATTGAAATGTATAACTTGTGGAAAATTAAATCAAAAGAATGCAGCTACCGGATGATTAAAGAGCAAGCCCATCAGTTATTGGTTGACTTTATAAAAAATTTTGATGAAAAAGCGGACAAGGACTGCATAATAAAAAAAATCAACAACCTACGCGGAGCTTTCAGAAAGGAACTGAAAAAGGTTGACGAGTCCAAACTGTCAAGTGCCGGAACGGATGAAATATATCAACCCAAGTTGTGGTATTTTCCAGCCTTTTATTTTTGAAAGACAAAGAAACGCCCAGGACAAGTTGTTTATCATTATCAGATGTGGAGCCCGTCCGCAGTCAGGACCAACAACATGCATCAGGGATACAACAAACACAAGACATGGCGGTAGGCTATTTTGATATCTTTATTTACTCTTTTTATTCATGCGTTTTGCCCTAATCGGAATTTGAAATTTACTCACTTGTTTTTTTTAAATGTAATTCTAATACTAATGATGATGATGATGGTCATGGTCATGAAGTCAATGATGATAATGATTATAATAATAATGTAGATCAGCTATGGCAGTGATAATAACGATAGTAATGCTTTATTATAATGTCAATGTTTCAGTTGTTAATATATGCCACTAAAGTAATAAAATATTACCATACTGATAATATAGCAGCAACAAGATCAGTGAATGGATCAGTCTGTCAAAACCATTCAGTCTAGTCAATTCCGATAGTGCTATTAACAAAAGTACTTAGATCAAACAGAAGTAATTCGTGAACCGTGCATGTATAACAATAGGATAGAATATACATATTTACAAAACTTTGATATTTAAAAAAATATCTTTCAGTTTTATGAATTTGTAATTTTCAAACATTTTTCTTTGTTGTTTTTTTATAGGCAAAGTAGAATGACCTATATGTGGCCGGCAAATGAATGTACCATGTAACAAGTAATTCCTGAAATGTAGCCAAGACTTATAACCGAGGATAGCTGATGAGGATAAAATAATTTTCAATTAAATGGAAAATAAATGGATGATAATTATATACGTGATTTTACGATATTAAAAACAAAGAGTTAAGAGCACCTTTTTAAACTTTTTGCCACCCCCAACCGTTCTTTCCTTTTACCTGTTTTTTCCCAGAGATGACGTGAAGAATTTAACGGCAGGTTTATCTTCAAGGTGTGAGTTTCTCCTGTCTTGTACTGTAGCCATATCATTATGAGAATGTCACTCAGGCATAACAATCGCTTACATAATTATATACGTGATTTCCAAAAGCAGCAATAACTGTTGTTCTAGCAGAAAAACGAAGTTTTGCGCTATGGAGTCGGGCTTTGGTGTTGTTGTTTTTTTGCATTTCATTTACGAAAAAAAAAAAAAACACATTTGAAGTGTTTGGCTGGCAAATTACATAACAAGACCGATGTTAAAACAAAACATGGAATATAGACCTATTTTGATCTGAGCCCAAAAATAAATTCATTTTTTTCTTTTTTGGTTTCGGGAGAAAAATATTTACTAAATGGGAGCTTCCGTGACACCAAAACTTCACATTCCCAACAAGTTCAAACATTATGCCCTCAGATATGAAATAAAACCCGAAAATAAAAAGGGAGGGGGGAGGAAGAGGGAGTACATAGTAAAAATTATTTATTACCCCGAACGACCTCTCCTTACGCAGTTTCGGATTTCTTCCTCAGCGTGAAGTTCAATATAATTATGTTTTCTCTCGTCTTTCCATCGTACAGATTCGAAATTTCATAATTATTCAATGCCAGCTTGAGAAAAACCTTTGTTAATTGGATGCAGGATGAACATGACTCACCCTCACCCCCAGCATCGTTACACCTCTGTCTCTAAACCTATCCATATCAATTCTGTTCTGATATCAACTGTGTATTCCGGGAATGGTTGTATTTCTTTCAGCTGACCATACAGTATTTATTTATCTTATTGTCATTGAAAAAGGCTCCTCCTTGCGTCATAATCTAGCCTGTCTCAGGGAAAACCCGTTTCCTGTTGTTTCCCCATCTCTCCCAGCCTCGTTTTCAGGAGGCGGACTCTGAGACCTTCCCCATCTCCTCCTATTGACCACACTACAGATATGATTTCCCTGGTCATTTTCGCTTGTCTATTTTCCAGAATGAAAGGTGCTCAGGACTGTGGGTGGTGGGGAAGGGAAGGAAGGTGTGTATTAAAATGTGTGTGTGTGTAGTGTGTTGTGTGTGAGTGTGAGAGAGAGAGAGAGAGAGAGAGAGAGAAAGGTGGACAGAGAGACAACTCCAATACAACTTTTCCCCTTAGAACCTAATTCGGATGTTTTATTAAATCTAGCAATTAGACCCGCTCATGAAAATATGATTTCCACCCAGTCATTCCCACAGTCCTCTTCAAAAATCCCGTCACCTTTTCTTACAGACTGACCACTGTACTTTGTCCTTCCTGAAGACATTGTTCCCAAGCTTTCGTATCCATAGTTCTACGCACGATTTGCAGCTTTTTTTTCTGTGTGTCCTGCCACCATCATTATTTCATACTGGAGCTGTTGCTACACACAATTTTCCTTTTGGCTATTTTTTTGACGTTGCTTTAAGTCCCCCCCCCCCCCACGTTTTCTGTCTGTTTATATAATATTTCGTCAATCGACTACAACTGGATAATCTCTGAGCGCTCTGCTTGGCCACCTCTGATCCTACACATCCTTACATAGAGAATGATGTTTCTTGGCCCCTGTCAGCCACTGTTTAACACAGGACATGGGCATTGATTTTCCCTTACTTTTTGTGGGCATTTCCTGGTGTTTCTCTTAACCAGACGGCCTTTGTTTTGTTTCCCCGTTTCCTTGTTGTTATCCTGGTCTACTATCCTGCACTCGCGTGACGAATTTGTTTTTGTCATTCCTTGTCCTTATTATCGAGAATTTAGACGTTTTTTTACGCGATTCTTATCTATTCCCTAGGGGACGATAGAGTTTTCTATCTGTTTCTGGGACTTTCCAATTGTTTTTCGGCACCAGAATTACAATCACACCGAGGGTGAGCATAGGTTTCTTTATGTATTTGAAGAACAAAACTCTTCCTTTTTACTTTTGTATTTAGGGCGTAAATTATTCTTCATCCAATTGCCCCAAGTAACACCTGGACTTTGTGCATGACCTTTTTTCCCATCTCCCATACATTATTATTCTTCATACCAAATGCCTCATGTACCACTCGGACTTTGTGCATGACCTTTTTGTCCATCACCCAAACATAATTGTTCTTCATTCCATTGCTTCAAGTAACACCCGGACTTTGAGCCTGAACTTTTGGGCATCTCCAATACATATTGTTTTTCATCCCTTTGCCTCAAGTAACACCCAGACTTTGTGAATGACCTTTTTTACCCATCTCCCACACATATTTTTCTTAGTCCGTTTGCCTCAAGTACCACCCGGACTTTGAACATGACCTTTCTGCCCATCTCCCCTCCATGTTGTTCTTGATCCTTTTCCCTCAAGTAACACCCGGACTTTGTGCATGAAAGTTTTGCCGATCTCCCCCACATATTGTTCCTTATCCTTCTGAATCATGTGCAACTGGGACTTTGAACATGACCTTTCTGCCCATCTACTCTACATACTGTTCATCATTCTTTTCCCCCAAGTAACACCTAGACTCTGTGCATGAAAGTTTTGCTCATCATCTTCTCTACATATTTTTCTTCATCCTTTTCCTTCAAGTAACACACGGGCATTGTGAATGAAAGTTTTGCTCATTTCCCCTACATATTGTTCTTTATCCTTTTGAATCATGCACCACTGCGGCTGTGAGCATGACCTTTTTGCACATCTTCCCTGCATATTGTTTTTCATCCTTTTGCCTCAAGTAACACCCGGACTTTCTGCATAACCTTTTCCCCATCTCAACTACATATTGTTCATCATCTATTTGCCCCAAGTAACACCCAGAATTTCTGCATGACCTTTTCCCATCTCCCCTACATATTGTTTTTCATACCTTTGTCTCAGGTAACACTCGGACTTTGTGCATAACGTGTTTGCCCATCTCCCCTGCATATTCATCATCATCTATTTTCTCCAAGTAACACGCAGACTTTGTGTGTGCATGACTTTTTTGCCCATCTCCCTTACACAGTCTTCTTCATCCTTTTGCCTCAAGTACCACCCGGACTTGTGCATGACCTTTTTGCCCATCTCCCCTATATATTTTGCTTCATCCTTGTCCTTCAAGTAACATGAACGTTTTGTCCATTTTCCCTACATATTGTTTATCATCCTTTTGCCCCAAGTACCACCCAGACTTTGAGCATGACCTATTTGCCCATCTCCCCTACATATTGTTCATCATCTATTTGCTGTAAATACCACCCGGACTTTGCCTATGACCTTTCTGCCCATCTTCCCAACATTATTGTTCTTCATACTATTTGCTTCAAGTAACACCCGGACTTTGTGCATGAAATGTTTGCCCATCTCCTTTACATATTGCTTTTCATTACTTTGCCTCAGGTAACACCCGGACTTTGAGCATGACCTTTTTGCCCATCTATCAAACATAATTGTTTTTCATCCCATTGCTTCAAGTAACACCCGGACTTTGTGAACGAAAGTTTGGCCCGTCTCCCTTGGATACTGTTTTTGTTTTTATTAATGTGCCTCAAGTAACACCCGGACTTTGAACATGAATTTTGGCGCATCTCCAATACATATTGTTCTTCATCCCTTTGCGTCAGGTAACACCCAGACTTTGTGAAGGACCTTTTTACCCATCTTCAATACATATTTTTCTTAATCTTTTGCCTCAAGTACCGCCCGGACTTTCAACATGACCTTTCTGCCCATCTCCCCTACATATTGTTCTTCATCCTTTTGCCTCAAGTAACACCCAGACTTTGTTCATGACCTTTTTGAGCATCTACACTATATATGGTTCTTTATTCTTTTAAATCAAGTACCACCTGGACTTTTAGCATGACCGTTTTGACCATCTCCCCTACATATTGTTCTTCATCCTTTTGCCTCAAATAAGACCCAGACTTTTAACATTACTGTTTTGCCCATCTCACCTACATTGCTCTTCATTCGTTTGTCTCAAATTCCAAGGACTTTTATCATGACCTTTTTTGCCCATCTCGGTTCCTCATTATTCTTCATTCTTTTCCCTCACGTAACACCTGGACTTGGTGCATGAAAGTTTTGTCCATCTCCACTATATATTGTTCTTTATCTTTTTGAATCATGTACCACTGGGGCTTTGAGCATGAACTTTTTGCTCTTCTCTTCTACATATTGTTCATCATCCTTTTCCCTCAAGTAACACTCGGATTCTGTGAATGAAAGTTTGGCCCATCTCCTATTTTTCTTCATCTTTTCCCTCAAGTAACACTCGGATTCTGTGAATGAAAGTTTGGCCCATCTCCTATTTTTCTTCATCTTTTCCCTCAAGTAACACTCGGATTCTGTGAATGAAAGTTTGGCCCATCTCCTATTTTTCTTCATCTTTTCCCTCAAGTAACACTCGGATTCTGTGAATGAAAGTTTGGCCCATCTCCTATTTTTCTTCATCTTTTCCCTCAAGTAACACTCGGATTCTGTGAATGAAAGTTTGGCCCATCTCCTATTTTTCTTCATCTTTTCCCTCAAGTAACACTCGGATTCTGTGAATGAAAGTTTGGCCCATCTCCTATTTTTCTTCATCTTTTCCCTCAAGTAACACTCGGATTCTGTGAATGAAAGTTTGGCCCATCTCCTATTTTTCTTCATCTTTTCCCTCAAGTAACACTCGGATTCTGTGAATGAAAGTTTGGCCCATCTCCTATTTTTCTTCATCTTTTCCCTCAAGTAACACTCGGATTCTGTGAATGAAAGTTTGGCCCATCTCCTATTTTTCTTCATCTTTTCCCTCAAGTAACACTCGGATTCTGTGAATGAAAGTTTGGTCCATCTCCTATTTTTCTTCATCTTTTCCCTCAAGTAACACTCGGATTCTGTGAATGAAAGTTTGGCCCATCTCCTATTTTTCTTCATCTTTTCCCTCAAGTAACACTCGGATTCTGTGAATGAAAGTTTGGCCCATCTCCTATTTTTCTTCATCTTTTCCCTCAAGTAACACTCGGATTCTGTGAATGAAAGTTTGGCCCATCTCCTATTTTTCTTCATCTTTTCCCTCAAGTAACACTCGGATTCTGTGAATGAAAGTTTGGCCCATCTCCTATTTTTCTTCATCTTTTCCCTCAAGTAACACTCGGATTCTGTGAATGAAAGTTTGGCCCATCTCCTATTTTTCTTCATCTTTTCCCTCAAGTAACACTCGGATTCTGTGAATGAAAGTTTGGCCCATCTCCTATTTTTCTTCATCTTTTCCCTAAAGTAACACTCGGATTCTGTGAATGAAAGTTTGGTCCATCTCCTATTTTTCTTCATCTTTTCCCTCAAGTAACACTCGGATTCTGTGAATGAAAGTTTGGCCCATCTCCTATTTTTCTTCATCTTTTCCCTCAAGTAACACTCGGATTCTGTGAATGAAAGTTTGGCCCATCTCCTATTTTTCTTCATCTTTTCCCTCAAGTAACACTCGGATTCTGTGAATGAAAGTTTGGCCCATCTCCTATTTTTCTTCATCTTTTCCCTCAAGTAACACTCGGATTCTGTGAATGAAAGTTTGGCCCATCTCCTATTTTTCTTCATCTTTTCCCTCAAGTAACACTCGGATTCTGTGAATGAAAGTTTGGCCCATCTCCTATTTTTCTTCATCTTTTCCCTCAAGTAACACTCGGATTCTGTGAATGAAAGTTTTGCCCATCTCCTATTTTTCTTCATCTTTTCCCTCAAGTAACACCCGGATTCTGTGAATGAAAGTTTGGCCCATCTCCTATTTTTCTTCATCTTTTCCCTCAAGTAACACCCGGACTTTATGCAGGAAAGTTTTGCTCATCTCCTCTACATATTATTCTTCATCCTTTTCCCTTAAGTAACACTTGGATTTTGCGCATGAAAGATTTGCCCATCTGCACTACATATAAATATTGTTCTTTATCCTTTTGAATCATATACCACTGGGGCTTTGAGCATGAACTTTCTGCTCTTCTCTCCTACATATTGTTCATCATCTATTTGCCTCAAGTAACACCCGTACTTTGTGCATAACCTTTTGCCCATCTCCCCTACATATTGTTCATCATCTATTTGCCTCAAGTAACACCCGTACTTTGTGCATAACCTTTTGCCCATCTCCCCTACATATTGTTCATCATCTATTTGCCTCAAGTAACACCCGTACTTTGTGCATAACCTTTTGCCCATCTCCCCTACATATTGTTCATCATCTATTTGCCTCAAGTAACACCCGTACTTTGTGCATAACCTTTTGCCCATCTCCCCTACATATTGTTCATCATCTATTTGCCTCAAGTAACACCCGTACTTTGTGCATAACCTTTTGCCCATCTCCCCTACATATTGTTCATCATCTATTTGCCTCAAGTAACACCCGTACTTTGTGCATAACCTTTTGCCCATCTCCCCTACATATTGTTCATCATCTATTTGCCTCAAGTAACACCCGTACTTTGTGCATAACCTTTTGCCCATCTCCCCTACATATTGTTCATCATCTATTTGCCTCAAGTAACACCCGTACTTTGTGCATAACCTTTTGCCCATCTCCCCTACATATTGTTCATCATCTATTTGCCTCAAGTAACACCCGTACTTTGTGCATAACCTTTTGCCCATCTCCCCTACATATTGTTCATCATCTATTTGCCTCAAGTAACACCCGTACTTTGTGCATAACCTTTTGCCCATCTCCCCTACATATTGTTCATCATCTATTTGCCTCAAGTAACACCCGTACTTTGTGCATAACCTTTTGCCCATCTCCCCTACATATTGTTCATCATCTATTTGCCTCAAGTAACACCCGTACTTTGTGCATAACCTTTTGCCCATCTCCCCTACATATTGTTCATCATCTATTTGCCTCAAGTAACACCCGTACTTTGTGCATAACCTTTTGCCCATCTCCCCTACATATTGTTCATCATCTATTTGCCTCAAGTAACACCCGTACTTTGTGCATAACCTTTTGCCCATCTCCCCTACATATTGTTCATCATCTATTTGCCTCAAGTAACACCCGTACTTTGTGCATAACCTTTTGCCCATCTCCCCTACATATTGTTCATCATCTATTTGCCTCAAGTACCACCCGGACTTTGTGCATGACCTTTTTTACCCATCTCCCCGACATTATTGTTCTTCATACTATTTGCTTCAAGCAACACCCGCACTTTGTCCATGAAAGTTTTGCCGATCTCCTTTACATGTTGCTTTTTATTACTTTGCCTCAAGTAACACCCGGACTTTGAGCATGACCTTTTTTACCCATCTCCCAAAAATTATTGTTTTTCATTCCATTGCTTCAAGTAACACAGATTTTGTGCACGAAAGTTTGGCCCATTTCCCTTGCATATTGTTTTTTTTTTAAATATTGATTTGCCTCATGTAACACCCGGACTTTGAGCATGAAATTTTTGGCATCTCCAATACGTATTGTTCTTCATCCCTTTGCCTCAAGTAACACCCAGACTCTGTAAAGAACCTTTTACCCATCTTCAATACAAATTTTTCTTAATCCTTTGCCTCAAGTACCGCCCGGACTTTGAACATGACCTTTCTGCCCATCTCCCCTACATGTTGTTCTTCATCCTTTTGCCTCAAGTAACACCCAGACTCTGTGCATTACTTTTTTTAGCATCTCCGCTACGTATTGTTCTTTATCCTTTTAAAATAAGTACCGCCCGGACTTTTAGCATGACCGTTTTGCCCACCTCCCCTACATATTGTTCTTCCCTTTGACTCAAGTAAAACCCGGACTCTGTGCATGAAAGTATTGCCCATCTCCCCTACATATTGTTCTTCCCTTTGACTCAAGTAAAACCCGGACTTTGTGCATGAAAGTTTTGCCCATCTCCACTATATATTGTTCTTTATCCTTTAGAATCGTGTACCACTGGGGCTTTGAGCATGAACTTTTTGCTCTTCTCTCCTACATATTGTTCATCATCCTTTTCCCTCAAGTAACACTCGGATTCTGTGAATGAAAGTTTGGCCCATCTCCTATTTTTCTTCATCTTTTCCCTCAAGTAACACTCGGATTCTGTGAATGAAAGTTTGGCCCATCTCCTATTTTTCTTCATCTTTTCCCTCAAGTAACACTCGGATTCTGTGAATGAAAGTTTGGCCCATCTCCACTATATATTGTTCTTTATCCTTTTGAATCATGTACCACTGGGGCTTTGAGCATGAACTTTTTGCTCTTCTCTCCTACATATTGTTCATCATCCTTTTCCCCCAAGTAACGCTTTGTCCTTGAAAGTTTTGCACATCTCTTCTAGATATTATTCTTCATCCTTTTCCTTCAAGTAACGCTTTGTCCTTGAAAGTTTTGCACATCTCTTCTAGATATTATTCTTCATCCTTTTCCCCCAAGTAACGCTTTGTCCTTGAAAGTTTTGCACATCTCTTCTAGATATTATTCTTCATCCTTTTCCCCCAAGTAACGCTTTGTCCTTGAAAGTTTTGCACATCTCTTCTAGATATTATTCTTCATCTTTTTCCCTCAAGTAACACACGGACTTTGTGCATGAAAGTTTTGCTCATCTCCTCTACATATTATTCATCATACTTTTCCCCTCAAAATGTATGACAGTACACAATACAGCCTGCTACTGTCACCCCCCTCTGTCTTGTGGGTCATCTCGGGAGAGAGGAAGACTAGGGGAAGGTAACCCTGAATACAAATACCACACTGCCTTGTGTGTTGCTATGATAGCAAAGGCTATGGGAGTAAACCCAGACAGAAAATCAGGAGTGGAGACCCGAAGGTGGTTGTCAGGGAGAACTGCATCAAACTGGCTTCCAGCATCTCCTGCAGCCGGACTAGTTCCAAATGTATTGACCTGGTCTCTCCCTTGGGTTTAACTAGAATGGCAGAGAGAGGGGTGGTGCCTCTGGGCAAAGCACCATCTCTTAATAATAGCCCAGGCAAGGCAGCAAAACGAGGAGGCGTTTGCTCGGGCTTGGCAAGCGTCTGTCTCTCCTCTATAAGCCCACCCATTTCCGATTTGGAGAGGATACTCCAGCCATCCGTTACGGATGGGCACAACACGGGAGGTGGCAGTTACCGGTGATAAGCTCAATCCATTTGGCGTACGGATGAGCGCCAGGGGTCCCCTCTGTCGGTGGGAGCGGCTTTTCAGCTGCATTGATCAACTACCGCCCGCCGTAACCTGGGCAGCCCCCAGGCAGTTGGGTGTTGTTCCGCCACGTCAGCCTGCTTCATAAGGTGGTTGGAGCTAGACCAAAAGTCGAAAAGCTGACGTAAAGTGTGCACCTGGCAAAAACAGAAAAATACTAAAACTTGGTACCTGGAACGTCAGAACAATGCGCCCAGGCTTGCAACAGCAAGATCTCACTGATATTGACTCCATCAGGAAATCCCAAATTATTGATCGAGAACTTCAGCTACTAAACATCGACATCGCTGCCCTTCAAGAAACTCGACTTCCCGACTCCGGGTCAGTCAAAGAAGAAAACTACACCTTCTTCTGGCAGGGCCTTAACAGCGAACAGCCGAGAATCCACGGCGTGGGCTTCGCCATAAAAAACTCCCTTATCAATTCGATCGCAACTCCAATTGGAGTGTCAGAACGCATCATGACACTCAGACTGAACACCCGGTCTGGTTTTACCAACATTATCTGTGTCTATGCCCCAACACTTACCTCCTCTGACGAAACCAAAGACATTTTCTACGAGGCATTGCAGAGGACTCTCCACAACATCCCTCTCACCGAAGGCCTGCTAATTCTGGGTGACTTTAACGCTCGAGTGGGAGCAGATCACTCCGCATGGCCAAAGTGCATTGGGCACTTCGGCATTGGCAACATCAACGAAAACGGGCAGCGCCTTCTGGAGCTATGCTCCGTAAACTCATTATGTGTTACAAACACGTACTTTGACCTTAAGAGATGCCAAAGAACATCATGGCGCCATCCCAGGTCTGGCCATTGGCATCAATTAGATCTTATTCTCTCAAGGAGGAAGAGTTTGGGCTGTATAAAAATAACTCGTTCCCTCCACAGTGCTGACTGTGACACCGACCATGCACTGGTAGTCAGCAAAATCAAAATTTCGGCCAAGAAAATATACAGATCAAAAGCCCCTTCAATCCCTAAGATCAATGTAACAGCAATCAGAGATGAATCAAATAGAAAGTCATTTGAAAAGTTATTTGCTGAAAGCATGGATAATGTCACCCAATGTGACTCGGTAGATGAAACATGGAACACTCTCAGTTCAAAAATTCATGACTGTGCCATCAAGTCTTTTGGACAGCATAAAGTTTCAAACAACGACTGGGTAGCCCAGAACAGCGAAATTCTCCTACCTCTCATTGAGCAAAAGAAATCTGCTTTCAATGAGTATAACAAAATTTGCAATCAGAGTACAAAAACTTGTTTGAAAAATGCAAAAGCTAAACTTCAGCTGCAGGTAAGACGTTGCGCCAACAAATACTGGACAGACTTGTGTAACAGCATACAAGAGGCAAATGAAAAGGGAGATATGAAAACCGCCTTTAGTCAGATGAAAGTAGCTCTTGGGCCAATCATCACCAAAAGCGCCCCACTTAAGTCTGTAAATGGTGAACCCATCACAGATAAAAATGAACAGCTGAATAGGTGGGTAGAGCATTACTCTCTGTTGTATTCAACTGAGAAAAATATTCCACCAGATTTTGAGGAACACCTCCAAAAACTGCCAATAATGGCCGAACTTGACGCTGAACCTTCCTTAGTCGAGCTTTCCAATGCAATCGACCACCTGCCTGCTGGAAAAGCCACAGGAAGTGACAACATTCCTGCAGAGGTATTAAAAGACCTAAAAGGCCCACTATTACCACACCTGTATAATCTGTTACTGCAGTGTTGGAAAGAAGGCGTGATACCACATGATATGAGAGACGCCAAAATTGTCACACTTTACAAGAACAAAGGAGACAAAGGCGACTGCAACAACTATCGAGGCATATCCCTCCTCAGCATTACTGGAAAGGCTTTTGCTCGCGTCATCCTCTGCCGCCTTCAACAACTGGCGGAAAAAGTCTTACCAGAAACACAATGTGGCTTTCGAAGCAAACGATCAACTATTGACATGATATTTGCACTTCGGCAAATCCAAGAAAAATGTAAAGAACAAAACAGGCCGCTTATAACATGCTTTGTGGACCTAACAAAGGCTTTCGACACCGTAAGCCGATCTGGCCTGTATGCAGTCCTTAAATCCATAGGCTGTCCACCAACATTGCTAAAACTTATTGCATCCTTCCACACTGACATGAGGGCATGTGTCAACTTTGAGGGCTGCACATCCAATTCATTTGCTGTAAACAGCGGTGTGAAGCAGGGATGTGTTCTTGCTCCTACCTTATTTGGTATATATTTTGCAGCCCTACTCAAGAATGCCTTTGGTCAATGTTCAGGTGGAGTACTTATTAACACCAGAGTGGACGGCTCCATTTTTAATGTTGCCAGACTAAAAGCAAAATCTCGTACAGAGCATATTATGTTACAAGAGCTCCTCTTCGCAGATGATGCTGCAATCGTGGCCCACGATGAAACCACGCTCCAGGCTCTCATCAATAGCCTTGCCAAAGCCTGTGACAAATTCATGCTAAAGATCAGTGTCTCAAAAACTGTAGTTTTGACACAAGGCTTGAGAAACCCCAACCCAATCATGCTGAATGGCTCTCCTCTGGAGCAAGTGGGAAAATTCTGCTACCTAGGCTCAACCATCAGTGGTAGCACAGACATAACAACTGAAATAAATGCCAGAATAGGAAAGGCGGCCACAGCTTTTGGCAAACTCTCAAAAAGGGTGTGGAACAATAGCAAGCTGACCATCAAAACAAAGGTACTCGTGTACCAAACTTGCGTCCTAAGCACCCTGCTGTATGGCTCAGAGACATGGACCACCTACTCCAAACATGAAAGATCCCTCAACTCCTTCCACCTGCGCTGCCTACGCAAAATTCTCAAGATCAAGTGGCAAGACAGGATCTCAAATATCGAAGTTCTGAGCCGAGCCAACATTCCATCAACTCAGGCTCTCCTAGGCAAAAAAAGACTGCGGTGGCTTGGACATCTCCACCGTATGGAAAATGATCGCATCCCCAGACAAATTCTCTACGGGGAACTTGCTACTGGCAACCGACCCAGAGGTAGGCCACATCTGCGATTCAAAGACACTTGCAAGGTCACGATGAAAGCATTCAACATCGACCCCAATGAATGGGAGAACCTTGCAAATGATCGAAGCAGATGGAGACAAAATTTGCGCAGTGGCGCGCTCGCAATAGACTTCAAGGCAAAAGAAACATACCTGACAAAACGACAGAGGCGGAATGAAAACACTCGCCAAAGTGAACCCAAAAGACTGACCTGCAATCATTGCCATCGCACTCTCGGGTCAAACATTGGTAGAATAAGCCACGAGAGAAGCTGTCAGTCAAAATGAAAGTGAATATTCTAGCTGCTAAGACCGTCTGTAAAGACGCTAAAGGCCATATATATATATTTCCCTCAAGTAACACCCGTACTTTGTGCATGAAAGTTTTGCTCATCTCCTCTACATATTATTATTCTTCATCCTTTTGAATCATGTACCACTGGGACTTTGAGCATGACTTTTTGCCCATCTCCCCTGCATATAGTTTTTCATCCTTTTGCCTGAAGTAACACCCCGACTTTGTGTATAACCGTTTGCCCATCTCCCATACATATTGTTCATCATCTGTTTGCTCAAAGTAACGCGCAGGCTTTGTGCACGACCTTTTGCCTATCTCCCCTACATATTGTCATTCATCTATTTGCTTCAAGTAACACCCAGATTTTGTGCATGACCTTTTGCCCATCTCCCCTACATATTGTTATTCATCTATTTGCTCCAAGCGACACCTAGACTTTGTGCATGACGTTTTGACCATCTCCCCTACATATTAATCATCATCTACTTTATACAAGTAACACGCAGACTTAATGTTTGCATGACCTTTTTGCCCATCTCCCCTACATATGTTTCTTCATCCTTTTGCCTCAAGTAAAACCCGGACTTTCTGCATGACCTTTTTACCCGTCTCCCCTACATAATTATGTTTCTTCATCCTTTTGCCTCAAGTAAAACCCGGACTTTCTGCATGACCTTTTTAACCATCTCCCCTACATATTTTTCTTCATCGTCTTCCTTCAAGAAACACTCAGACTTTGTGCATGAACTTTTTGTCCATCTTCCCTACATATAGTTTATTATCCTTTTGCCTCAAATACCACCCGGACTTTGAGCATGACCTTTTTGCCCATCTCCTCTCGGTGGAATCAGGACAAAACTGGGGAGGGGGTGAGTGAACGTTGGTGGATGTGAGAGAAATGTTGGGGGGGGGGCGGGGGGGGAAGCGGGGGGGAGTGTCAGGTGGGTTATTTGGCATTTTGATTGTTGGAGGGGTTTTTATCCCTTTGGTAGTGACAAAGGGGGGGCTGGGGGGGTGTGAAGAATATTTAATATGTAACGAGATTCGGGGAAGTTGGAGGGCGGGGAAGGGTTACAAAACAACAACAACAACAACAAAATAACAGAACCATTAACAGTTTAAAGGAGATTCAGATGAAAAAAAAAGTCACTACAAATAAAATATAAATAAATGTTTACACGATATGTACATTTTAATGCCCTATGTAGATCAAACCCATTTAGCACTAATTACTGAAATATTTAATCAGCAGTTTGAAAGGAATGGAGGGGTGGGGGCTACATTTTCCCTCTGCCCTCCGCCTCATCCCACTACCAAATTAGCACGGGCCTGTATGAATTTTGCCTTTCCTTGTCTTTTTCCTTCTTCTCTACCTGATATAACTGTTAGTTTAGTATAACTGTTCTTATTTTTTTCCTCTCCATCTCCTGACTCTTTATGTTGACCTAGATCTTTACCTTCTGTCCCCTACCCTTGCATCGAAGCGATGTATTTTATTTGTTTCTTACTGACTTTCTCTCCATCCTCTGGCCATTAATACGCAGGGCATTGGCTTTTTTTTTTCTATATTCTCTTACTCATCTCCCTGTTCATGAAGATGTATTCTTTTATCCTCTCTCCCCTTCCACGTTTTTCCCATTTTCTCCCATCCTCTTAGTCTTACATGAAGAGAAGTGCTTTATTTTTCTTCCGCGTGCTCCATTCCCTTGTAAGAAATACTTCCTGTTGTTTTTCCGGGGGGAAAAAGGGGTTTTGGGGGCCGGGGGGTGGGGGGGGGCGAATGGTTCTCTAAGAATTAAATCGAACTGGTCGACGATTTCCTACATAATTATCTCCCTTTTTACAGAGGAAATGGACTTTTTAATTATACCGATGAGCTGGATCCTGATTTCCCATGTAGTTCCTGTTTACCGTGGAAATGGTCCATAAAATTTTTGTTTTCATATCTTATATCCAACAGATGACTTTCATTCAAATTCCACGCGTCTTGTGACAATAAGATAGGCTTTGTTGCTTATTCTGTCCTTGGACATTCAGACTTTGGAGAGATTTGATTTTGTTTCGCTGTTTTTCAAACTCCTGGCCTCCACTTGGTACCAGAGACCTCTCTTTCTCGAGTCTCTATATCCAGAGAGACTTTTTATACCACAGTTTAGGAGAGACAGTATTTTACTTCGCTGTTTCCCGAACTCCAAGCCTGCACTTGAAGATGCAAGAAATTTTCTCTCCTTCTTGAGATCTTGGAGAGATTGGGTTTTGCTTCATTGTTTCCTGAACTCCTAGCCTGCACTTGGAGATGCAAGAAACCGTCTCTCCTTCTTGAGATCTTGGAGAGATTGGGTTTTGCTTCATTGTTTCCGGAACTCCTAGCCTGCACTTGGAGATGCAAGAAACCGTCTCTCCTTCTTGAGATCTTGGAGAGATTGGGTTTTGCTTCATTGTTTCCGGAACTCCTAGCCTGCACTTGGAGATGCAAGAAACCGTCTCTCCTTCTTGAGATCTTGGAGAGATTGGGTTTTGCTTCATTGTTTCCTGAACTCCTAGTCTGCACTTGAAGATGCAAGAAACAGTCTCTCCTTGAGATTTTGGGGAGATTCAGTTTTGCTTCACTGTTTCCTGAACTCCTAGTCTGCACTTGAAGATGCAAGAAACATTTCTCCTTCCAGAGGGTCTCATACCCAGAGGTGTTTCCCTTTCCTCATCTCCTATCCTCCCCCAAGGAGAAGTGGGGACTATAATTTTCTGTAATCTCTTCTCTCTAAGTCTGTGTCATGGAAACTGATTTCTTTTGCTCTTTTTTTTTTTTCTCTCTCACTGATTTGGTCATCAACGGAACTGAATCTTCTGTATTCTAACCATTTCTGAATCATCTGCTCATTCCTGAATTCAACGTTAATTAGACTCATTTTATTTTTTTTCTGGTGGACCATTTCCTCGGTGTAGTTTTCCCTTACACTCTACACTTTGTAAAAATCATATTTCACAATTTATATGGTTTCTTTTTCAACTCCTGATACCCTAGCTTAGTCCTCTGGCAGCGCACCCATGACGAAGAACGTCTGGTTCCCTCTTTATCTACATAAATAAAATTATTCTGGAATCTGGATCGCCCCCCTCCCCCAAAATAGTCCCCTCATTTATATAATATATAGAAAATAAGCCATGTCCTACCAATTGCCTCTTTTCTAGCTTACTGAGCAGTGCGGATAAATTCATGTCTCCAGCATCTTATTTTCATATTTAAGTACGGGTTCGTTATATTCCTCTAATATAATACACAAGGGGTTAGGTTTCTCCCCTCTTTAACCATAATTATTCCAGCTCTATCGTGAGGTTGTCCTAGTCATCAAATTGCTTTACCTTCTCCAGTTATACTTCCCCCACCCCCTATATTTAGGAGATGTGGCCTAGTAATAGTCTGTTTCAAAACTATCTTTCTGCTCAGGAGATGGGCTTAGTACTTGTCTATCTACCCACCTCCTTTCTGTTTAGGACATGGACTTTGTATCTATCTACGCAACCCCTTTATGTTTAGGATATGGGCTTAGTAATCGTCTATCTACCCAATATTATTTAGGACATGGATTTAGAAATTTTCTATCTACCCACAATCTTTATGTTTAGGAGATGGGATTACTACTTGTCTATCTATGCACCCCCTTTAGGTTTAGGAGATGGGCTTAGTAATCGTCTAACTACCCACCCCGCTTATGGTTTGGAGATGGGCTCAGTGATCAACTATCTACCCACCTCCTCCTTTATGTTTAGGAGGTGGCTTAGTAATCGTCTCTCGAACTCTTTTTATTTAGGAGATGGATTTATTAACTTTAAATCTACCCACCTCCTTTATGTTTAGGAGATGGGCTTATTAATAGTATATCTACCCACCCTCTTAATTTTTAAGAGATGGGCTTAGTAATCGTCTATCTACCCACCAACTTTATGTTTAGGAGATGGGCTCATTAACAGTGTATTTACTCACCTCCTTTATGTTTAGGAGACGGGCTTAGTAATAGTATATCTACCCACCCTCTTTATTTTTAAGAGATGGGCATAGTAATCGTCTATCTAGCCACCAACTTTATGTTTGGGAGATGGGGTTTAGTAATAGTATATCTACCCACCTCCTTTGTGCTTAGGAGATGGGTTTTGTAAAAGAATATATACCCACCTCCTTTATGTTTAGGAGATGGGCTTCGTAATAGTATATCTACCCACCTCCTTATGTTTAGGAGATGGGGTTAGTAATAGTCTATCTACCCACCCCCTTTATGTTTCGGAGATGGGCTTAGTAATCGTCTATCTAAACATCTTCTATATGTTCAGAGGCTGGGCTTGGTAATCGTATATATCTACCCACTTCGTTTCTGTCTATGAGATGGGCTTAATACTTGTCTATGTACCCACCCGTTATGTTTATGAGATGGGCTTAGTAATCGTTTATTACCCACCGAATTATGTTTAGGAGATGGGATTGATAATCGTTTCTCTACCCGCCGATTTTATGTTTAGGAGATGGGCTTCGTAATCGTCTATCTACCCACCCCCTTTATGTTCAGGAGATGGGCTTAGTAATCGTCTATCTAGCCACCAACTTTATGTTTGGGAGATGGGGTTTAGTAATAGTATATCTACCCACCTCCTTTGTGCTTAGGAGATGGGTTTTGTAAAAGAATATATACCCACCTCCTTTATGTTTAGGAGATGGGCTTCGTAATAGTATATCTACCCACCTCCTTATGTTTAGGAGATGGGGTTAGTAATAGTCTATCTACCCACCCCCTTTATGTTTCGGAGATGGGCTTAGTAATCGTCTATCTAAACATCTTCTATATGTTCAGAGGCTGGGCTTGGTAATCGTATATATCTACCCACTTCGTTTCTGTCTATGAGATGGGCTTAATACTTGTCTATGTACCCACCCGTTATGTTTATGAGATGGGCTTAGTAATCGTTTATTACCCACCGAATTATGTTTAGGAGATGGGATTGATAATCGTTTCTCTACCCGCCGATTTTATGTTTAGGAGATGGGCTTCGTAATCGTCTATCTACCCACCCACTTTATGTTTAGGAGATGGGCTTAGTAATCGTCTATCTAGCCACCAACTTTATGTTTAGGAGATGGGCTTCGTAATCGTCTATCTACCCACCCCCTTTATGTTTAGGAGATGGGCTTGGTAATGGTATATCTACCCACCTCTTTTGTGCTTAGGAGATGGGCTTAGTAATAGAGTGTCTACCCCCCCGCCTTTATTTTTAAGATATGGGCTTAGTAATCGTCTATCTACGCACCAACTTTATGATTAGGAGATGGGCTCAGTAACAGTGTATCTACCCACCTCCTTTATGTTTAGGAGATGGGTTTAGTAACTTTAAATCTACCCACCTCCTTTATGTTCAGGAGATATGCGTAGTAATAGTATATATCTACCCATCTCCTTTATGTTTAGGAGATGGGCATAGTAATAGTATATCTAACCAGCCCCTTTATGTTTAGGAGATTGGCTTAGTAATCATCTATCTACCTACCTCGTTTTTGTTTAGGAGATGGGCTTGCTACTTGTGTATGTACCCACTCCCTTTATGTTTATGAGATGGGCTTAGTAATCATTTATTACCCACCCGATTATGTTTAGGAGATGGGCTTATGAATCGTCTATCTACCCACCCCCTTTTTGTTTAGGAGATGGGCTTAGTAATCGTTTATTTAACCACCCCCTTATTGTTTTTTAAATGGGCTTATTAATCGTTTATCTACCCAACACCTTTATTTTAGAAGATGGGCTTGTAATCGTCTATCTACCCACCCCCTTTATGTTTAGGAGATTTGCTTAGTAACAGTATATTTACCCACGTCCTTTGTGTTCAGGAGATGGGTTTAGTAATAGTATATCTACCCACCTCCTTTATGTTTTGGAGATGGGCTTAGTAATCGTCTAAATATCTTTGTGTTCAGGAGATGGGCTTAGTAACAAACTGTCTACCCACCTCGTTTACGTTTAGGAGATGGGCCTTTTAATCGTCTATCTTTGCAACTGCTTTATGTTCGGTAGATGGCTTTGGTAATCGACTATCTACCCACTCCCTTATATTTAGGAGATGGACTTAGTAATATTCTATCTACCCACCCCCTTTATGTTTAGGAGATATGCTTACTAATCGTTCACCTACCCACCTCCTTTGTGTTTAGGAGATGGACTTGATAATCCCCGTATGTACTCGTCTCCTTTATGTTTAGGAGATGGCCTTTTAATCGTCTATATGTGCACTCTATGTTTAGCAGATGGGCTTAGTAATCGTCTATCTACATACATCATTTATGTTTAGGAGATGGACTTAGTAATCATCTATTTAACCATCCCCATAATGTTTTGGATATGGGCATAGCAATCTTCTATGTACATTCCACCTTTATGTTGAGGAATAGATCAGGCTAAGTTTTTCAGCTATATGGTTCTGCACACAGGAAATACCCTTTCTGTTCTTTTCTCGTCGTTCTGAATACCCCACATCCAATCGCCTTTTCCACACCGAATTTTTCCTTTGATTTTAGCTATGTCAAATCGTAGCTGGTCCTGTATAAACACTGGGATTATGATCTCTGTCAACCTCCCCTGTCTAATACATTTGATTTCATTAACGTTTATAGCAAAACTTCAGATACCATTCCTGTCTTCTCGCTTCATCCTATAACCCCGATGAGTATTATTTTATCCAACCGTTTCACTTCAGCCTTTGGGTTATTTTCTGCATGAACATTTTGTAACTTGACCCTCCTCGAACTAGTCTAACAAATTTTCTCAAAATTTTAATCTGCCGTTAAGGGAAATGTTTTTAAAATATTTGAATCACTCGCCAAAAAAAAAAATTCAAAAATGTTTCTTGTAGCAGCTAATTAGGGTTTTCCATCTTACTGGACAAGAAGCCAGGGCACCTAGATGGCCCCTTGACCAGAAGAGAGCAGTTTGGTTCTCCTTAAAGATCTGGGTCTGGGTTCTACCGAGAGACGCAAACGCTGAGAACCGCCGTCGACCGGTAATCTTCCTTAATAGCTCTCCACACTTTGTCCAGCCGAGGCCTCTCACCCTGTGCAACATGCAGATGACGGGGCAGGACAGCAACAACGGAGTCACACACAGTAACATACATGGTCACAACTACAAACAAGGGTCTACCGCCGCCAGACAGTGGGTCACTACAGAGAACCAAACTATTTTGCTCACGTCAGGGTCAAGTTTAGTGTATCCTATCGTTATCAAGAAATGTTCACCTTAGAGTGTCATGCCCAAATTTCTGAATTACCTCCAAAATTACCACCCGAAATCTGCAAAAATGCAAGTCCACTATCAATTTAGCTTTACCCATGCATATACGAGTCCCTACTATGCAGGCCTTTGTTTCTGGGGAGAGGGTTGTCACTCTTCGTCCTCATCATTAATTTTTCGATATCCCTATTTCCGCTGATCCTAGTTTTTACCCTAAGACACAGACTGCTTAAACTGTTGTTTTTCATATATCTCTCGTCCTTCTTGATTACCGCACTGTATCTATGTGTACCTCTTTCCTTGCCACGCTCTGCTATTGTCTCTCTGTATAATTATCATGCTCTCTGTCACTCTGCACCCCCACTTCCCTTTTTTTTTTCGGAGATGGGGCTCTATTCCGCCATCCCCTTTATGTTTAGGGGATGGGGCTAGTTATCCTCTTTCCCCCACCCCCTTTATGTATAGGGGATGGGGCTAAGTATTCTCCATTTCCCCACCCCCTTTTTGTGTAGTGGATGGGGCTATACATTCTCTATTCCCCCACCCCCTTTATGTGTAGGGGATGGGGCTATACATTCTCTATTCCCCCACTCCCTTTATGTGTAGTGGATGGGGCTATACATTCTCTATTCCCCCACTCCCTTTATGTGTAGGGGATGGGGCTATACATTCTCTATTCCCCCACCCCCTTTATGTGTAGGGGATGGGGCTATACATTCTCTATTCCCCCACCCCCTTTATGTGTTGGGGATGGGGCTAATTATCCTCTTGTTTCACCACCTCTTTTATGTTTATGACATGGGACTAATTATCCTTTTCACCCTGCTTTTCTATCATGAGCTATATCTCCCTCTATTCGTATCATGCTCTACCATTGCCTGCATGTATCCTTATTATGCTCTACCATTGCCTCCATGTATCCTTATCATGCTTCATGTCATCCATCATCCTTATCCTCTTTATGTGCAGGGCATGGGGCTGATTATCCTCTATTGACCCACCCCCTTTATGTGTAGGGATGGGGCTACTCATTCTCTATTTCCTCCGCCCAGTTTTTGTATAGGGGATAGGACAGACTTTCCTCTATTTCGCCCCACCCCCTCTATGTTTAGGAGATGGGGCTAGTTATCGCAATATTTCCCAACCCCCTTTGTATTTATTAGACCGGGTTAATATCCCCTATTCACCCCGGCAGTGCTATCATGTATCCCTATCATGCTCTCTCATTGTCTTCCTAAATCCTTATCATGCTCAATGTCACCCGCCATGCCCACCCCCTTTCTGTGTAGGAGATGGGGCTAATTCTTCTCTATTCCCCCCCCCATCAACTTTATGTGTAGCTGGGGGATGGGGCTGGTTATACACCTTTTCCCCACCCCCTTTATGTTTAGGAGGTGGGATTAATGTTCTGTCTTCATCCTGCCTTCCTGTCACGATCTATGCCACCTTGTATCCTTGCCATGCTCTATCATGCTCAATGTCGTCCATCATCATCACCCTCCTTTATGTGGAGGGGATGGGGCTACTTAATCTCGATTTCCCCCACCCCTTCTATGTGGAGGGGATGTGGCTACTTAATCTCGATTTCCCCCACCCTCCTCTATGTGGAGGGGATGGGGCTACTTAATCTCGATTTCCCCCACCCCTTCTATGTGGAGGGGATGGCGCTACTTAATCTCGATTTCCCCCACCCCTTCTATGTGGAGGGGATGGGGCTACTTAATCTCGATTTCCCCCACCCCTTCTATGTGGAGGGGATGGGGCTACTTAATCTCGATTTCCCCCACCCCTTCTATGTGGAGGGGATGGGGCTACTTAATCTCGATTTCCCCCACCCCTTCTATGTGGAGGGGATGGGGCTACTTAATCTCGATTTCCCCCACCCCTTCTATGTGGAGGGGATGGGGCTACTTAATCTCGATTTCCCCCACCCCTTCTATGTGGAGGGGATGGGGCTACTTAATCTCTATTTCCCCCGCCCCTTCTATGTGGAGGGGATGGGGCTACTTAATCTCGATTTCCCCCACCCCTTCTATGTGGAGGGGATGGGGCTACTTAATCTCTATTCCCCCCCCCACCCCTTTATGAGAAAGAGATGGGGCTATTTATTCTCTGCCCCCCCCCCTTTTATATGTATGTACTTAATCTCTATTTCCCCTAACGACTGTGCGTGTTGGGATCGAGCTCCTGATCCTCTATTTCCCCCACCCCCTTTATGTGTAGGGGGTGGGGCTTTATCCTTATCGCGATCTATGTCAACCTGCATCTGTATCATGATCAATGTCACCCTGCATCTGTATCATGATCTATGTCACCCTGCATCCTCAACATGATCTATGTCACCCTGCATCCTCAACATGATCTATGTCACCCTGCATCTGTGTCATGATCTATGTCATCTCACATCCCTATCATGATATCGCCCTCAAACCCTATCATGATATATGTCAGCCTATACCCCCACCTCCCTTAATTTTAGGAGACCATGCTAAATTCCCCTATGTTTCCCAACCTCCTTTATGTTTAGGAGATGATGTTCATGTCCCCCCTTTTTCCCCACCTCCCTGATGTTTAGGAGATTGGGCTAATGTTCCTTCTATTTCCCCACCCCCTGTATGCTTAGGGGATGGGGCTGGTTTACCCTCTATTTCCCCACCTCCTTTACGTTTGGGAGATGGGGCTAGTTTTTCTTCTATTTCCTCAACCCCTCGATGTTTAGGAGATAGGTTTAGTGTTTCCCCACATTGTTTCTTTCTGTCACCCTTCATCCTTGTCATGATTTGGTACTATGCATCCATTTTCTTCATGCCCGTGAGCAATATTTATCACTCTGCCTCTGATCACTTTCCCACATCTAAATCTCTGCCTTAGTACAATCAGATGACTTCTCCAGACTTTCTCCCATTGCCTCTTAAAACCATGTGAGAAAGGTTGGTGTCATATGGAAGCTCCCATGTCGCTATTGTATCCAGGCCATGTTGGTTACAGTGGCGTAGCAACAGAGGGTGAGGAACTGGGGCCAGTTTCCTTTTCTATGCACTTTCTCGACTATAATGCAGTTATACAGCATCTTTATTCTGACGTAGACTAGCTGCACCCCCATGACCCGTGAACGCTTGCTATGCCACTGGTTGGGTATGATGGTAGCCCCCCAGCAAGGCCGACAGTGACAGATAGTACCACTTTACTGTCATTAGTGGTAGCAAGGAGTGGGGTAACACTCCATGATCTGACCTGAAACGATGCAGAGATTTCTAATGAATTGAAATATATCCCAGACTATCTTTGCTACTTCATATTCATAAAATGCCCGAATTTAACTTTATGCTGTAAATCATTTTTATGCCTTAGAATTACACCTTATAAATCATACTTGGGGTAACAAAATGTGGCTTTCCGCGGAAGGAATACCGTGTTAATTTACACAACTTTACTTGGGTACCCTTTTCATGTTCTGAGTGTCACCGAGCCGCGCATTAACTAGAAAAACCGGGAGGACTTCCGAATGCGTTCCATAGCTTTTATAACGTTATTGAACTTTACTCACCGTTATGCATTGTTGCAGACTTTATGACCAACTGTCACTTCATATTCACAATAATTTTTTTACCACAGATGTTCAGGGAAGAATAGTACAATCCAAAAATGAGTCTGAACTGACAGAAAATCCAAAAACAGCTGCCATTTTGAAACTGGGAGGGGAGAGGTCACGGTAACAAAATTGTCCAAAAGCGCCACCGGAAAAGTTTTGGCGAAATAAAACATGATAGGGTAAAAACGCATTTTTGTAAATTCTGTCACAAGACACGGTTTACGCTGATTATTATTATGTGGATGTCTCTCTCTCTCTCTCTCTCTATTTCTCAGATTTGTCAGATTGATATGTAACGACATGAGGGTCTAGTCAGTTTGTATCATCGAAGCCGTAGGCCGATATTCGTCTGTGCAGTTAGTAGTCAGATTGACATATCAGGGAAAGCCGCGGGGGCAGCTATGTAATCAATAGAAGTGGGCTAGGATTAGTTATGTATGTACACTTACCTTAGGCATCGGGTCCTGGATGTAACTTTACAATTTCCTCCAGGAAGGGATAAAATAACGTATGTTTATTGCGGCCACGCCGCCACAAAAATTCTGCTAAATGTTGTGCAAAATTTTTCGGCCGGGTAATGCTTGACGGTAAGGCTCGCCTCACAGCCCACCACGTTGATTCAATTTTGTTGGTGCACGCACCTGACTCGGGGTCGACAAAATTCTCACTGTGGTTGACTGTCAGGTGCGTGTATCCGAAGCTACCAAGTTTATTATAGCTTTTAAAGCAGTTCGTGTGTATGACGGAGCCTTTCTCAACACGTTCTTCTATAATGTGTAGTAGGGTCTCCTCCGTTCTGTTTTCTACGGCACCAGAAAACATTCATTGGTTTCCCGACAAATCCCCCCCAGAACCCACTGACCTTCCACCATTCTTACCCTATTGAACTTTCTCTTTCCGAATTTAGCCTTGTCAATTTCTACCGTAAAATTTTGCCCACCTATTTTTTTAATTTCTTTTTTGTCTAATAAAGCGTCACTGCAGACTTCCCTGCAGTAACTAAAATAATCTGAAACAGTTTCTGTTGATGTCAGCTTGGACGGAGTTGAAGTTTCTGTGACTGTCTGGTCGTAGACGAATTTTTTCACAAAACAGTTCACTAACAGCAGTGACTTTTCTATCTAAATTTTGGCACCTTCAAACCAAGTGTTTTTTTTTAATGGCACTGAAAAATTATTTGTCTTCCTACAAGCACTTTTAGTACACTTGAATTTATATCTAGGGGGTCTGTTGGCTTGTTTCTCTGTATATACTTTTTCTAAAATACACTGGCACGTCGGAGACGCAGCTGACTTAGGTAATAGCCCGTGCCTTTGACAGAACTGGACACTTTTCTCATCGGTGTCAAATCAAATAAAATTGAAAATTTATGAATTCGGGCACAGTTTCATCACTTTTTCCGTTTTTTAGCCGGTGGTTGCTCTTTAGAACACATGAAGTTGTAAACTCAACACACGAAGTAATTCAATAATCAATTTTCAGCACATACAACCAAAACACTCATCACTCGAATACAAATGAGCCGTGAATCATGCGCGCGCCGAGAGGTGAAATCGCATTGTTTCGCTACTATCCCGATTCATAATTTAAAAAATTTATGCAAATTATGAGGTCAGCCACTTTCCCTTATTTAGGTCAATTGTGCTGACCGTGAGTATAAGTAAATTTTTACCAGCTCTCAAGTAACTCAGCTGCGTGGCGCAGGGGTTTGAATGACTGATTTTGGAGTGACACTGGTTTCGAATCCCAGAATTGGCATGTTGCGATTTTTCTTGTATCACATTATTTTCATACTTGTTATCATAATATTATCACTCATTATAACAGCTGATGATTAATAACTTATGTACTTGCATTCTTAATATTATCACTCATTATAACAGCTGATGATTAATAACTGTTATGTACTTGCATTCTTCCAGTTACAGCCAGTTGCGGTAGAGACAGACATGGGAGAGAGGAGGGAGATGAATATGAAAGCATATCTAACCAAAAGAAAAATGTTTCTCTTTCTTTCTTTAAAACCCCCACAAAATACCTAGCCCCCTTTTATTTTTCAAACCCCTCAAAATAAACCCTTTTTAGTATGTTTACACTCGGGCTATGGAACGCATTCGGAAGTCCTTCCGAAAAACGTCCATCTACAGGACTAGCTTGCCAGGGGAGAGAAAGGGGCTTAGCCCCACTGTGACCACCCGCACCTGTCCTAAAATCGCGCCCTTCAACCGTCCTTCCTGCCCTGTGTTTGTCCTTAAACAAGCAACAAAATAGAACCATGTCTAGACCTACAGGAATCGTCCTGATAAAAGCAGTAAGTTCAGGAATCACTTAAGGGAAGCGTTCCTTACGTCCCGACCATTTTGTTTAAATCCCTATCCCTATCCTAAACCTTGTCTCAGCCCTACTCTATCCCTAATACTAAAGCTTTTCCTAACCCTGTTCTGACCTATAAGCCTAAACCTAATGATCTTATTCGTCACTGTACCCCCGTAAAGAATAGTAACAGGTAAACACGGTCGGGGCGTATGGATCTCTCTCCGGACATTTTAAAAGTGAAACTGCCTACCTGGGTCTTGCCATCTGCCAATCCTCATCAGTCTGAAAAAGCACACATCAAATTTAACTTGCCGCACTTTAACTTTGATCACAGTATAACTGAAAAAATCACCACACGATGTTGTCTCTTTGACAGACGAAGCAAGAAAGGAATTCAACTCGCGCTTTCTTTCGGGTCAACTGACAGTCTGACTGTGACGTCACTTGAATTCTGGTCAAAACATCGTGCGCTGGGTGAACGCCATCGTGAACAGCCATCTCTCTGTTGAGTGGCCCACTGTCAAAAACACGTTAATTTTAGTTTGTTAATTTAAAGTCATTTTTAAACTAAAAAAAATTCATAGAACTCTTGTCCTGCTGAGTTGTGTTTGTGACACACTATAATGGTTATTCCCCTTCCCCCCCCCCTCCCCCCCCCCAAATTTTAATGATTCAGTCAGCAAACGTCATTATCACCTTTTATAATTACACTGTGAAGAAACGTACAAAACAAAAGATATTAACGTCCCTTTCCCGCTGCTCCGAGGGTCCTGCTGTTGCAGTCCTTCCGGGAAACCAACTTTTTAGTTGAATACTGGTACTGCTTCGGTGGGTCCTTCGTACAAGGTGCATGCGAACTAGTGGTACTAGCAGATGATCACCGTTTCGCCTATGACCATTCCGCAGCCTCCGGGCTCCGGATAAGCCCGATCCCAGATCTGGAGAGACCCGGGGAGAATTTCTTCTCGACCGCCACGTGGTAGCAGCGGGGCAGCCCAAGCTGGGGGCTGGCTAACGGGGACGGGCTGACGGCTGACCTTGCCGAAGCCGTTAAACATTGGGAGCTTTCCGTCGTTGTAGGCAGACGGGGGCAAATTGCCTAGCAGAACGCAGTGGTGGCAGTCCCCGATTGAGGGCCGGGGACTGACCAGATCGATCCTTCGAGAAGTCGTGCAGCAAGCACCACGTGACAATGACCTAAACAAGACAATGACCGCACGCTGGCGGATGAGAAAGAGAGATTCTGGTCACGACGTGATACGAATCAGTCGGTTCAGGCTGTCATCAGCCTCCATTTGTCTGAAAGGGATCCAAGCAGCAACAAATTCCCACTATACATGATGGTACAATATGGCAATAAGAAACGTGGGGCTGAGGAACCCAAACATATCTTCCGTAGGGAGGATGGCAGTTGCCAGGTCCCCCTACGCAAGTATGCTACTGGTGACCTGTGTCCGAATGCGAGTGTGAATGCGAGTGTGAAAACTAACAAGGGGACCCTAGCGGCGAGGGATCCCCCTGCGACACTTAAACATGTTGCAGCTCAACGTCTGCGGCCTTCGCCCGAAGGTCCTGGAGCTAACTAAGCTCCTCAAGTCAAAACACATACATGTAGCTCTCCTTCAAGAGACACTACTGAATGGGAGAGGCGCGCACGTCACAGGGTATACCATATACACCTGCTCGTGTACCAAGTGCCGAGGCATTGCCACACTGGTTCGCAATGACATGACGGCTGTGAGGCAGCACGCCCCAACGAGCAACGGTGAAACTGATACCCTCACCCTTACAGTATGGAAGGACGGCGTGGCCTTCACCATCACGAATGTCTATAACCCTCCTAAGGTCCCATGCGACCTAGCGTTGAAAGAGGCTACCTTGAATAATACAATCATCGGAGGAGGCTTCAACGCACGAAGCCCTGAAATGGGGTGCTCCCCAGAATCGACGAACATCGCAGGAAGAAACGTCGAAGATCTCCTCCTAAGTTCTAACCTGCTCCGGATACAATCAGCCGACTCCGCGCCCACCTGCCTGCATCGAGCAAACGGCGCGGAGAGTCGGCCCGACATTACGCTTCTATCTGCTGACCTCGTTACCAGACACAGCTACGCAGTCCTCGAGGACGTAGGTAGCGACCACCTTCCCCTCCTCGTACAAATCCAGACTAAAACAGCTAAGAAGAAGGAGAAACGCTTGAACTGGAACTATAAACGAGGCAGATGGGAAGAATTCAGAGAGACTTTAGGTTTAACTCTGAACGAGGTGGACCCCAACCAGGGTACTATTGACGAAGCTAACGCCGTATTGACTTCGGCCGTGCTCGCAGCTGCTAAGCGGAGTATTCCGCGAGGACTGCAGCCCCTAAATCGCTTGCCCTGGTCAAAGGAACTTGAACAGGCGGTCCGACAGCGTAAGAGGGCGAGAAGAAAAGCAAAAACGAGCACGGCGGCCAGAATCGAATATAACAGATTGACCGCCAAAGTCAAGCTGTTGTCTAGAAGCACAAAAAGGGCAAAGTGGTTAAACCTGTGCGAGTCTCTGAACGTGGACCCGAGTGGTGGCCGAGCGTGGACCGTCCTGAATCGCCTTAATCGGGGGCAAAGGGTGAAGAATGTCAGATACGGGCAAACGGGACGGTCGCGGTGAAAGACCATAAGCGTGCAATCATGCTTAACCGACACTTTGCTAGTACAAATAAGAGTGGCAAAGCTACGAATACGGACAAGGGGCTCCGTAAGGTCAGGCGTCAGCTCGAACAATCGCCAGTAGACAGCGATTACGAGGGCCTTAACAGTGAGTTCACCCTAGAGGAACTGGAGAGAGCACTTGGCAAGTGTAAAAGTCGTAAAGCGCCAGGCCCGGACAAAATCTCTAACGAGATGTTGCTCCAGATGGGCCCCACGGCAAAGAAATGGCTCCTAGCTCTCATAAACAGAACGTGGCATGAAGGAAAACTCCCTATTGACTGGAAAAAGGCCGTGGTGACAGCAATCCCTAAATCAGGCAAAGATGGTACCGAACCATCACATTACAGGCCAATCTCCCTTACCTCTTGCATCTGCAAAGTAGGGGAGAGGATGGTTAACCACCGGCTGACCTGGTATCTAGAAGAGCGCGGTCTTCTAGACAGACACCAGGCGGGCTTCCGTAGTGGCAGGCAGACGATGGACCAGCTTATCCGATTGACCCAAGCGGTCAATAATGGTTTCCATAGGCGGGAGCATACGATCGCCGTATTTGTCGATCTCAGACAAGCGTACGATAAGGTGTGTAAAGGTGGGCTACTCCTTAAACTACTCAAGGCGGAGGTCAAAGGAAATTTGTACGGATGGGTAAAAGATTTCCTGCACAATCGAACAGTTCGCACCAGAGTGAACGGACAGACCTCAAGCCAACTCACCATGGAGAATGGCCTGCCGCAAGGTTCAGCGTTAAGCTGCACGCTCTTTGCAGCTTACACCAGCGACCTTACCCAACACCTGAGATGCGAAAAAGCGGTGTATGCCGATGATATGGTAATCTGGACGACAGGAAAACAGGTCCAATGGCTACAGCGAGACCTTAACCGGGACCTCGCGACGCTTGCCTGCTACTGCCGATTGTGGAAGATGGAGATAAACGTCGATAAGACCGTTTATCAACTCTTCACCAACGGCAAACACGCCCAGAAAGCCACCATCACTCTTAAGATCAATGGCCAGACACTCAAGAGGGAAAGCGCACCACGATACCTGGGAGTTGAACTTGACAGCAGGCTCAATTTGCAGACGCACGCCAGCAAGCTCGAGTCTGAGGCTAGGAGGCGATTAACACTGTTAAAAACACTCGCCAGTACCAACTGGGGTGCCACTGGGAAGGTTCTCAGACAGCTATATCTAGCCTACTTCCGAGCAGGACTAGAATATAGCCTGCCACTGCAACCAATGGCCAGCGACCGAACGCTGTCGGCGCTGGACCGAGTCCAGAACAGCGCCTTGAGACTCATAACAGGCTGCCTCAAAACCACTCCTACGAATGCTCTAGAGATCATGACCAATGTGGAACCACTGGCAACCAGAAGGGAAGGAAGCGTACTACAGCAGTACGAGAGGTTAAAAAGGCTCGAGCCGGACTATCCGGCGCGGGAGGCGATCGAAATCGACCCGCCACCGAGAATACTTCAGAAGAAGTCGTTCCTGGGCGAAGCCAAACGACTAACTGAGGAGTATGGGCTAGAACAAGACAGAATGCCCCTTCGGTTATGGACGAAAGAGCCACCTCACGCCTCCCTGAAACCCCAAGTGGTCAAAACCACGCTTCTAGACACAAATATGACTAAGGAGGTCAATCTCACGATTCTGAAAACGGCTGCTGGCGAAACTATTGACTCGTACCCAGCACACATGATTAAGGCTTATACTGACGGCTTGGCAGTACAGGCGTCTACGAATGCGGGGTACAGAGCAATAATCAACTACTCTGACGGCACCGACACCGAAAAGATCTATGGGCCGTGCGGGGCGAACGGCTCCAACTTCGACGCTGAGGCGACAGCGATTTGGAGGACACTGACTTACGGTTTTCAACGGCTTTGAAAACGGAACAGTATCGCTCGAGTGCTCATCCCTGGCCGATCGAGTTTTCACTCGTGACGGCAATGGCAAACATGGCAGTTTTCTTTAATTGTTTAACGTCCCCATAAAGGCAATTGGAGACTGTCGGGGTATCTGGGAGGTGGCGGGCTCTTAGTTGTTTCAGTCCTTGGCACTCCGCGAGTATGTGTTCGACAGTCTCCTGCGGGGACCCGCAGTGCCGGCATACTGGCTCACGGAGTGGGTTGAAACGATTTAGATGTGCGTTCAACTGGACATGCCCCGTCCTCATACGCTGTATGATAGTCGCGTATTTGCGTTCTAGTGACAAAATCGGGTCTTTGATGTCTGGTTTGGTTTGATTATGATACACCCTACGTCCTTTATCCGAGTTTGCCCATTGATATAGCCATTTCCTGCGTCCGTGAGCGCGGATTCTGGCTCGGGCTGCTGGGTAAGACGTTGGGTGCTTTGGCTGTTCGCCTCTGGTACCCTGTTTCGCTAGGCTATCAGCAACCTCGTTGCCCCGGATACCTATGTGCGCGGGGATCCACTGGAGGTGGACCTCGACACCGTATCCACTTATGATCTGGTGGCAGATATGTCTGATTTTATCTGCGCCATGTGCCTCGAGCTTATGGTTGAGCGATTGGACGGCCATCAGTGTGGCCCTTGAGTCTGAGAACACAACAATATCTTCTGGCGATACTGTTCCGTTTTCAAAGCCGTTGAAAACCGTAGTCAGTGTTCTCCCTATCGCTGTCGCCTCAGCGTCGAAGTTGGAACCATTTGCCCCGCATGGCCCATAGATCTTATCGGTGTCGGTGCCGTCAGGGTAGTAGATTATTGCCCCGTACCCCGCATTCGTAGTCGCCTGTACTGCCGAACCGTCAGTATATGCCTTAATCATGTGTGCTGGGTACGAGTCAATAGTTTCGCCAGCTGCCGTTTTCAGGATCGTGGGATTGACCTCCTTAGTCAGGTTTGTATCTAGAAGCGTGGTTTTGACCACTGGGGGTTTCAGGGAGGCGTGAGGTGGCTCTTTCGTCCATAACCGAAGGGGCATTCTGTCTTGTTCTAGCCCATACTCCTCAGTTAGCCGTTTGGCCTCGCCCAGGAACGACTTCTTCTGGAGTATTTTCGGTGGCGGTTCGATTTCGATCGCCTCCCGCGCCGGGTAGTCCGGCTCGAGCCTTTTTAACCTCTCGTACTGCTGTAGTACGCTTCCTTCCCTTCTGTTTGCCAGTGGTTCCACATTGGTCATGATTTCGAGAGCATTCGTGGGAGTGGTTTTGAGGCAGCCTGTTATGAGTCTCAAGGCGCTGTTCTGAACTCGGTCCAGTGCCGACAGCGTTCGGTCACTGGCCATTGGTTGCAGTGGTAGGCTATATTCTAGTCCTGCTCGGACGTAGGCTAGATATAGCTGTCTGAGAACCTTCCCAGTGGCACCCCAGTTGGTACTGGCGAGCGTTTTTAACAGTGTCAATCGCCTCCTAGCCTCAGTCTCGAGCTTGCTGACGTGCGTCTGCAAGTTGAGCCTGCTGTCAAGTTCGACTCCCAGGTATCGTGGTGCGCTTTCCCTTTTGAGTATCTGGCCATTGATCTTAAGATTGATGGTGGCTTTCTGGACGTGTTTTCCGTTGGTGAAGAGTTGATAAACGGTCTTATCGACGTTTATCTCCATCTTCCACAATCGGCAGTAACAGGCAAGCGTCGCGAGGTCCCGGTTAAGGTCTCGCTGTAACCATTGGACATGCTTTCCTGTCCTCCAGATTACCATATCGTCGGCATACATCGCTTTTTCGCATCTCAGGTGTTGGGTAAGGTCGCTGGTGTAAGCCGCAAAGAGCGTGCAGCTTAACGCTGAACCTTGCGGTAGGCCATTCTCCATGGTGAGTTGGCTTGAGGTCTGTCCGTTCACTCTGGTGCGGACTGTTCGATTGTGAAGGAAATCTTTTACCCATGCATATATATTTCCTTTGACCTCCGCCTTGAGTAATTTAAGGAGTAGCCCACCTTTGCACACCTTATCGTACGCTTGTTTGAGATCGACGAATACGGCGATAGTATGCTCCCGCCTATGGAAACCATTATTGACCGCTTGGGTCAATCGGATAAGCTGGTCCATCGTCTGCCTGCCACTACGGAAGCCCGCCTGGTGTCTGTCTAGAAGACCGCGCTCTTCTAGATACCAGGTCAGCCGGTAGTTAACCATCCTCTCCCCTACTTTGCAGATGCAAGAGGTAAGGGATATTGGCCTATAATGTGATGGTTCGGTACCATCTTTGCCTGCTTTCGGGATAGCTGACACCACTGCCTTTTTCCAGTCAATAGGGAGTTTGCCTTCATGCCACGTTCTATTTATTAAGGCTAGGAGCCATTTCTTTGCCGTGTGGCCCATCTGGAGCAACATCTCGTTGGAGATTTTGTCCGGGCCTGGCGCTTTACGATTTTTACACTTGCCAAGTGCTCTCTCCAGTTCCTCTAGGGTAAACTCACTGTTAAAGCCATCGTAATCGCTGTCTACCTGCGACTTTTCGAGCTGACGCCTGACCTTACGGAGCCCCTTGTCCGTATTCGTAGCTTTGCCACTCTTATTTGTACTGGCAAAGTGTCGGTTAAGCATGGTTGCACGCTTATGGTCTGTCACCGCGACCGTCCCGTTTGCCCGTATCGGAGCGACATTCTTCACTCTTTGCCCCCGATTAAGGCGATTCAGGACGGTCCACGCTCGGCCACCACTCGGGTCCACGTTCAGAGACTCGCACAGGTTTAACCACTTTGCCCTCTTGGTGCTTCTGGATAGCAGTTTGACTTTGGCGGTCAATCTATTGTACTCGATCCTTGCCGCCGTGCTCGTTTTTGCTTTTCTTCTCGCCCTCTTACGCTGTCGGACCGCCTGTTCAAGTTCCTTTGACCAGGGCAAGCGATTTAGGGGCTGCAGTCCTCGCGGGATACTCCGCTTAGCAGCTGCGAGCACGGCCGTAGTCAGTACGGCGTTGGCTTCGTCAATAGAACCCTGGTTTGGGTCCACCTCGTTCAGAGTTAAACCTAAAGTCTCTCTGAACTCTTCCCATCTACCTCGCTTGTAATTCCAGTTTAAACGTTTCTCCTTCTTCTTAGCTGTTTTGGTCTGGATTTGTACGAGGAGAGGAAGGTGGTCGCTACCTACGTCCTCGAGGACTGTGTAGCTGTGTCTGGTAACGAGGTCAGCGGATAGAAGCGTAATGTCTGGCCGACTCTCCGCGCCGTTTGCACGATGCAAGCAAGTAGGCGCGGAGGCGCTTGATTGTATCCGGACCAGGTTCGAACTTAGGAGGAGATCTTCGACGTTTCTTCCTGCGATATTCGTGGATTCTGGGGTGTATCCCATTTCAGGGCTTCGTGCGTTGAAGTCTCCTCCTATGATGGTTTTTCTAAAGGTAGCCTCTGTCAGCCCTAGGTCGCAGGGGACCTTAGGGGGATTATACACATTCGTGATGGTAAAGGGCACGCCGTCCTTCCATACTGTAAGGGTGAGGGTATCAGTTTCACCGTTACTCGTCGGGGCGTTCTGCCTAACCGCCGTAATGTCATTGCGAACCAGTGTGGCAATGCCTCGGCATTTGGTACACGAGCAGGTGTACATGGTATACCCTGTGACATGCGCGCCTCTCCCATTCAGTAGAGTCTCCTGGATGAGAGCTACATGTATGTGTTTTGCCTTCAGGAGCTTAGTAAGCTCCAAGACCTTCGGGCGAAGGCCGCAGACGTTGAGCTGCAACATGTTAAGTGTCGCAGGGGGATCCCTCGCCGCTAGGGTCCCCTTCTTGGTTTTCGCACACTCATTCACACTCGCATTTAGACACAGGTTACCAGTAACATACTTGCGCAGGGGGACCTGGTAACTGCCATCCTCCCTACGGAGAATATGTCTGGGTTTCTCAGCCCCACGTTTATTTTTGCCATATTGTACCATCATGTAAAGTGGGAATTTGTCGCTGCTTAGATCCCTTTCAGACAAAAGGAGGCTGGTGACAGCCTGAACCGACTGATTCGTATCACGTCGTGATCAGAATCTCTCTTTCTCTTCCGCCAGCGTGCGGTCATTGTCTTGTTTAGTCGTTGTCACGTAGTGCTTGCTGCACGACTTTCGAAAGATCGATCTGGTCAGTCCCCGGCCCTCAATCGGGGACTGCCACCACTGCGTTCTGCTAGGCAATTTGCCCCCATCTGCCTACAGCAACGGAAAGCTCCCAGTGTTTAACGGCTTCGGGAAGGTCAGCCGTCAGCCCGTCCCCGTTAGCTAGCCCCCAGCTTGGGCTACCCCGCTGCTACCACGTGGCGGTCGAGAAGAAATTCTCCCCGGGTCTCTCCAGACCTGGGATCGGGCTTATCCGGAGCCCGGAGGCTGCGGAATGGTCATAGGCGGAACGGTGATCATCTGCTAGTACCACTCGTTCGCATACACCTTGTACGAGGGACCCACCGAGACAGGACCAGTATTCGAGCTCAGTCGGTTTCCCGGAGACACTGCAACAGCAGGACCCTCGGAGCAGCGGAACAGTATCGCCAGAAGATATTGTTGTGTTCTCAGACTCAAGGGCCACACTGATGGCCGTCCAATCGCTCAACCACAAGCTCGAGGCACATGGCGCAAACAAAATCAGACATATATGCCACCAGATCATAAGTGGATACGGTGTCGAGGTCCACCTCCAGTGGATCCCCGCGCACATAGGAATCCGGGGCAACGAGGTTGCAGATAGCCTAGCAAAACAGGGGACCAGAGGCGAACAGACAAAGAACCCCAAGTCTTACCCAGCAGCCCGAGCCAGAATCCGCGCTCACGGACGCAGGAAATGGCTAGATCAATGGGCAAACTCGGATAAAGGACGTAGGGTGTATCATAACCAAACCAAACCAGACATCAAAGACCCGATATTGACACTAGAGCGAAAATACGCGACAATTATACAGCGTATGAGGACGGGACGTGTCCAGTTGAACGCACATCTAAATCGTTTCAACCCACTCCGTGAGCCAGTATGCCGGCACTGCGGGTCCCCGCAGGAGACAGTCGAGCACATCCTGGCGGACTGCCAAGGACTAAAACAACTCAGATCCCGCTACCTCCCAGATACCCCGACAGTCTCCAACTGCCTTTACGGGGCCGTAAAACAACTAAAGAATACTGCCATATTCGCCATCGCCGTCACGAGTGAAACCTCGATCGGCCAGGGATGAGCAATAGAACGTCCCTTTCCATGAACCCTAGTTTTGATGTGTTTTACACAGTACGGTCGTATCACGGGTAGAAACTGCCGGTGCAGAAGTCGTGCATAGGTTTAAAATATCCAGCCTACGATTTCACCATGCCACATGTAGAGAAACGTGAAACGTACAACGTAAATGAAAAGTACGCGCGACTTCTGCAGGACGTATGAACGAAGAAAACACGTACAGTACCAAAATGATAAACTATACCCTTCATGGACACAGCGGGCTTCGCTGATTATAAAATCTGTGGCCGTGTCATTATCACTATCAGCCAGTGTGGTAATTATTGCTCTCTTGGGAGTTTATTCTTTGTCTGGCTCCAGAGATACCACATTGTTATGTACATTTCTGGTTCTCCTGTTTCTGACCCATGTACATTTTCCTTCCTCCCATCATTATGTCCACCCCTTCTCCCTCCCTAAGAAAAATTTAAATAAATAATATTATAACCATTATTTCAAGGACTACAAAAAGGCCATAGTCAGTAAGTGATACATTATTCATTATCTCCTCACACTGTCCTGTATTAGATCATCATTCGCAATTTTTAACTCAAATTTATGTATTTTCGGTGCAATCGTGGCTGCAACTGCAAATAAACTTTTTATTCATTTCTTCCTCATTTTTGATTCCTTTTCATTTTATATGTACTTTTATTTAACTGCAAATGTTAATGTAGGCATTCTTTTCGTTTGTTCCGACATTTGTTCTGTTTCCTTCCTGCCCCACCCCATGCTGTGTTTATACTTCGTTCAGTGACTCCTGGGTGTTCAAGCAAAACGTCTGGTTGTTTATACAGAAGTGATTCGGTGGGATTTCTGTTGTTGTTGTTTTTTTCTGTAATAAACTGCTTTTCCAGTGACTTTTTGTTTTGTTTTTCCCTGTTAACGGCATATCTGAGTTCTGTTTTTACGTTATCTCCCTCTCTGTCTCTCCATGTCTCTCTCTCTCTCTGTCTCTCCATGTCTCTCTCTCTGTCTCTCCATGTCTCTCTCTCTCTGTCTCTCCATATCTTTCTCTCTGTCTCTCCACGTCTCTCTCTCTGTCTCCCCATGTCTCTCTGTCTCTCTCTCCATGTCTCTCTTTCTCTCTCTCTCCATGTCTCTCTTTCTCTCTGTCTTTCCATGTCTCTCTATGTCTCTCTCTGTTCCATGTCTCTCTTTCTCTCTCTCTCTTTGTCTCTCTCCCTCCATGTCTCTCTCTCTCTCCATTTCTCTCTCTCTCTCTCTTTGTCTCTCTCCCTGCCTGTCTCTCTCAGTATCTGTCTTTCTGTCTCCCTTTCTCTGTCTCGTTTTGTCTCTCTCTCTCCCTCCCTCTCTCTCTCTCTCTCCGAGAGAACCATATTTAATTGAGTCATTTTCTGTGTTTTAATGAGAAAGCGGTTTACGTAATCTTAAAAATTTGCTACATGCAAGAATGCCAGCTTGAGATTTTATCGGTGTGCCCCCAGTTCCTAAACTAATTGACTTATCCATCTGTTGTTGTTCTTATTGTTAGATCATTAATAATCGCGCGTGTGTGTGTTGTTGTTTTTTACTTTAAATAGTTCAAACGTGAGGGTGGAAGACTTTCCAACAAACAAAAGAAACAAACATACATGGTGAGAGAATATTATATAGAAACATTTTCAAAAATCTAAATCTTTCCAACTAAATGCCATTGACTATCTGGCTATGAATTTCTCTCACCAAGAAATAAGAGCAAGCCTGGTGTTTACTACAAGCCTCCGAATGCCTCCTCCTTATGAAAAGGTGTCCAGATAGCCAGATTCTTGATAGGATGTACTTGTGCAAGACGGCACTAAGAAGAGTGTGTGCACTGTCTTTAGAAGACTGTGAGGAGGTAACTTTCAATACCTGCTCGTGTGCTCATCCCATGCCAATCGAGTTCTCACTCGTGACGGCTGTGAAACAGAAAAGGGCAGTATTTCTGATCTGTTGTTCATCCCCGTACAGACCGTTAGTGAGGGTCGGGGGATCTGGGAGGTAGCGGGATCTGAGTGGTGATAGTCCTGGGCACTCTAGCAAATATGCTCGACTGTCTCCTGCGGATACCCGCAGTGTCGACATACTGGCTCTCGGAGTGGGTTGAAGCGGTGGAGATTCGCGTTCAACTGGATGATTGTCGCGTATTTGCGCTCTAGTTTGAATATTGGGTCATTGGTGTCAGGTTTTTTCTGTTGCTGGTACACCCTGCGTCCTTTGGTTGAGTTTTCCTATTGATTTAGCCATTTCCTACGCGGATTCTGGCTCTGGCTGCTGGGTATGACGTAGGGTGCTTTGGCTGTTCTCCCCTAGTTCCCTGTTTCTCTAGGCTATCTGCAATCCCGTTTCCTCGGATTCCGGTGTGCGTAGGAATCCATTAGAGGTGGACCTCGACACCGTATCCACTTATGATCTGGTGGCAGATCTCTCTAATCTTGTCTGCTCCGTGTGCCTCGAACTTGAGGTTAAGTCATTGGACGGCCATCAGCGTCGCCCTTGAGGCTACTCTGAGAACACAACGATATCCTCTGGTGATACCGTTCCGTTTTCAAAGCCGTTGAAAACCGTAGTCAGTGTTCTCAATATCGCTGTCGCCTCAGCGTCGAAGTTGGAGCCGTTGGCCCCGCACAGTCCATAGATCTTTTCGGTGTCGGTGCCGTCAGGGTAATAGATTATTGCTCCGTACCCCGCACTGGTAGTGGCCTGCACTGCAGAGCCGTCAGTGTAAAACTTACTCTAATTTTGAAGGGCATGAGTTTGAGTTTGAATTTGGGTTTTGCGGCAGGTCGGAACGATAACGGCCACTTTGCCCCCTTCACTGTCTGTTTGGGAATACGTTTTTTTATATTTGTGTTTCGTATTCAGAGCTTTTAAGTTTAACATAGAATTAGATACATTCATTCATAATTACAATTCTTACACATTGCTAAGATTCTTTTTAAAAAAGTTTGTTTTGTATAGATCTGGGAAAAGTTTTGTCAACGAGCATAAAAGTTGTTAAATCAAGTTGTAGATTTTAGCCTCTATCAGATAGGACAAGATGCGCTGTGGGTCCAGGTCATGGATCCGCAGGCATAGTGTCTTCTTCGGATATGCATGAAGTCTACACATTCAGTTAAAATATGTTTTATTGATTGTTGGCAATTGCATATTACATAATATTTGGAGCTCAAATAAACTTATTTATTTTTCCAAAATGTTTTGTTTTTTCATATCCAGAAGCCAAATGCTGCCATATGGAGACCTGGGACGACCCACAATGGACCAATGAACCCAATTCCCCATCTAGCTGGGCACCAGGAACTTCTATATTTAGCAAAGAGTTTAGAGAAAGCACGTAGACACGATAACGATCACATTGTGCTTGGAAAAAGCCAGACGATAGACAGAATATTACAGCAATGATAGGATAGGAGGAGACTTTACCAGGAGCGTCCAACAACCACCTGCCTTGAGAATACAATTACAAGACTTCGAACAGGAGTTCCCAACGGGGGGAGAGGGTGCTGGTGCAGGGGAAGGGGGCTAAATTTCGTTCACCTAGATGCAGAGAGTATATTTGCCCAAAGACCTGGAAATTGCTGGCAGATAAGATATATAAAGAATATGGAAATTTTCAAGAAACATCTTAAAAAGTACCTTTTCATTTGATGGAATACAACACAACTAATGTATTCTGTTTCTGGCTGTTGGTTTTAGTATGTTCTTTGTATTGGTAGAATGATTGTAAGGGGCTTAACGCTTGTTTTACGGGATAAAATGTTATTTATTTATTATTGACATCATCATTGTTATTATTACTACATGTATATTATTATTAATACCATTATTACTAACATTGTTACTATTGTTATTGTGGATTTGTATACATATTATTTAAATAATAACCTTTTTAAAAATCTGAAGTTGAAAGGAGGGTTCAAGTGCAACTTTTTTTTGCGAAAAAAAAACAACTTCTTTCTACCTTTTTGGACTAAACGATCTACATTTTATAGTTTGTACTGAACACAACAGTGTAGGGGTAAATTGACTTAAGAAAAGTTGACATGGGTAAACGGGACGAAACAATAGTTGGGAACTCCTGACTTAGAGTAATATTATGTGTTTCTCATTGCTGCAATATTTTCACTTGAATTAAACGCTGTGCTGTATCAATCCAAATCCTCGTCCAGAAATATCACGACCTTAGTTCTTGTTTGTTCCAACTCCACTTTTTGTACAACTGAGAAATTCCATGTTAATCGTTTGTGGCTTTAGTATTAAATATGATAAAGAATCTATTATATATTTCAGTAACTTGCCACCTTTGGCATGACTAACTGACCAAACTATACACTCTTCAGGCCTTAAATTTGGCAGGAAGGTGGCAATTGAGATAAGGAAGATGATGGCTATAATTAAATGTTGTTTACTTCAAGCATGTATTTAAAAAAAATAACAATGTTTATTGCAATGTAACATCTGTATTTTTGCATGTTTGTTTCGTAATATTATAGTACCGTGCATGTCATAAAAAGTAACCGTCTCAAGGGTTCAGTTTGGTGCGTAGTGTTCTGGTGCGCATGAGTTCTGAAGCAAGACTGTAGTTTATTATTTTTATTATTTGAGAGAGAGAGAGGGAGAGAGAGAGAGAGAGAGAGAGAGAGAGAGAGAGAGAGAGAGAGAGAGAGAGAGAGAGAGGGGGGGGGGAGGGGGAGCACATGATTGTTTATTCCGGGGCAATGCCCGGTAGGTCATCTAGTCTTACTATAATTGAGCTTGAGGGTGAACATGTAAGCAGCTAAAACTTCGCGACTACGCCATCAAAAATTATGAAACTTGGTGTACTGCATCAATTTTTCACGAAGAGTTACTTGGACACCATAGAGATACTCATAATACCCCCTAGAGAGAGCGCGCTCTCTTCGCGGCTGGGTGGGCTCGCGACCTTCCTAGACACAGCGAGCGACGCCATCTTACGGGCAAGATTGGTGGTACATGTATTAATTTCTTGGTGCGGAACCAAACTTCCGCGTTCAGTAGGCGCGTCAAAATGGTGTCATTCAAAATTGTAGCTATGCTGAAGTGTATTGAAATATACTTACGAATGGAAAGTGAATGCAGAATCCTTTGAAGCTCTGTTAGAGCAATTTACAACGCAAAAGTTCTGCACCATGACTGCTTTCTTTTCTTGTAACTCAAGATCTATGTCACAGGTCAGAGTCAGCGCATCGATCGACTTGCCCGTAAGATGGCGGCGCTCTGTTATTCTTAGAGGGCCGCGTCACGTGACCTCGCTGTAGACCATTGGTGGACACATTCATTTTGAACAAAAATCAGTCTTTACTATTATTTATATTAAATTGTTTTGAGCCGCAACAACAGAGGCGCATTTTCGTCCAGTTGAATCGAAAAGTGTGACGGGAAATTACGTTCTACGCCTCTTTTTATACTATACATTGCTAGCCGAATGTCAGCTGTATCACTGTGTATTCTGCAAGGAATTGTGGTCTAACAAAACGACGTATTACACTGCAATTAATCCATAGATTTAAAAAAAGCAGGCTTGGTACAAGATAAATTGCAAGATTTATCTTGCCCGGGTCGGCTAGTTAGAATAAATCGGGACTGTGAAACAGCTTGATAATGTATTCAATCATTCCTGAAAACGCCATGAAGCTATCTTACATGAATTTCTCAAAATGCACCGATGTGGAGATCCAATAAATTAGTACTGGGAAGGAGACGAACCTATTTCATGATTTTTCTGGATGCTGGATGTAAACATGAGTTTTGTTATTTATTTTAGTACCTCGCGCATGTTTCAGTCCCTGTAGTCAGTGGCGGATCTACTGTGAAGCTTAAGCTTCAGGGCACCTAAGCCTGGAAGGGCCTGAGAGAAACTTTTTTTGAGTGAATTTTGGATGTTGCCCTATTGTTGTTGGCTGCGATGGGGTCTCATGACATTTCAAACTTCAGGGTCCCAAACATGTAGGTCTGCCGTCGCTTGTGATTATTCCTGAATGTTTTTAATTTTGTGTGTTTGTTTGTGTGCAAAAATCTGATTTTTAGGAAAGAGGGAAGGAAGTATAAAAGTTGAAAATCCATATCAGGCACCGTCGTGAGTTACATTTCGGTATCGGTACCATCGATGTCGTTACCTTGTTTTGCTGTCGTTTCGTGGTATTTGGAGATTTGCAACGGTGTGATTTGATTCGTCTCGGTGCCTCCTGTATGGGTTTTCAGCCCAACTACATGCAGTTACATAGATTAACAGGGACACGACACATAGACGACGCTCATTCAATTTTCTTTCCAGACCAGACATAAAAGTAAAACCATGCTTTGTTTCATTAGTTCATTGTACTAAAGTTGTGTTAGTTTTTAAGCCATGTCGTCCCCTGAGAATGACACGGTTCTTTTGAAAAATTGAAGTGTCATCTGCCCGACTTTTAGAGGTACTTTTTTTTCCTTCTTCATATTATAAAAGGAGTAATGCCTCTGATGTAATCATGAAAGGCTTTTTAACAGCCGAGTCTTAAATTTTACAAAAAATTCATATTATGAGTAGAGAGCCGTAAAGGTGTACGTGGACATAATATTTTAAAAGGCCCCAAAGTTTGCTATATTTTTTATACTTTTGTTGATTTTGAGCCACAGCTGAGTTGAACAGAAGAAAGTATTCCGACATTTTTGAGCCGGAAAAACAAGACGCATTTTCTTCGAGTAGAATTAAAAAGTATGACAGGAAATTTCTTTTTATGTCTCAATTTACATGCTGATGATAGAAACTCAGCTTCAAAAATCACATTTGTGTATTCCCGGAGTCAGCAGACCAACTAGTTTTAATCACTCCACTTACACAGCGAATTCGTTTGATACTTTGACAAAATGGAAAAGGCCTGTAGTATGCAGTATGTAACTCAGTTCTGCCAGAACCTTGTCATTGTCGGGGGACGAGGTGTTGACAATATTTAAAAACTAGATGACTTTGAAGTACGTAAACAGCCATCTCTAAAGTACGTGCACCCGGAGAAGGGCTTTGCTCACTGGGTACGATAAAATCGCAAAGAGAGAAAGGGGTTCCGCCCACTGCATGTGCACCTTTCAATTATGGCAATACGGTTTATTTAGATTTTTTCTTCTGCAAGATGAAGCGAAAGATTTAAATATTAAATTCGAAGTTTTTGCTATGAATCTGATGAATCGGACAATTGCAAAGAGACGCTTCGGTTTAAAAAGAGGCCTTTTATCACAGCTATTCACCCTTCTAATTAGGTAGTCCAAACTTATTTTTACTTTTTAGGAAGTGTATATTTAGGCCGAATAGGGCCTATACAAACCGGTGCTGTGCTATTTGGGCCGCAGGTATTTTAGGCAAGAGAGTGTCAATTGTCACCGCGGAATACGGTGTCCATTGTCGATTCAAGTGTGCATTGGAATGGTCAGATGGACCTGTGGGCGTGTGTTCTAGTCAGTTTGTATCAATGGGCGGTATTCGGCCCAAATACACCTAGCCAAATAAGAAAGATATCAACGACAGGCTGTTTCAAATGGAATAGTCAAATAGCCTGTAAAATGTCATTTGAAGCTTCAAACTATCAGGGTTTTACTTTTATCATGGGCAGTTGACATGGCCGTAAGCGCGCGTGTGTCTGTGTAGTGGGGGGGGGGGGGGGAGAGTTGAAGCCAAGAGCGCATGAAAACGGATAGTGAGGGAAGGGAGGGATAAAAAAAAAAATAGTTCGAGCATACCTAGTGAAGAATGGCCCCTGATGACACAAATTCTGAATACGCAAACGCAGTCACAAATTTGTATTCTACCAATACAGATAGGAAACACACGCGTGACGCACTCATACACAGAAAATAAACCTGGACACCAGATGGACTATAGCAGAATGATAGGACAGGAGACACGACACGCGCATAAACGACATACGGCTGGCAAGGCCGTAAGAAATAACTTATCTCAGAAGCCAATAACTCGGGGGAATTTTTTTCCCTGCGAAAAAAGGCCATCTATCGATTTTGCCATGAAAATGTGCGGGTGGTGTAAGGGCAGCAACCAACTAATTTCTCAGTTTTAGTGTAGAAAAAGTATGGATTGTGTCCCTTGAAAACAAACATATCAAACCTCCACAATCATGGTGATAAAGTTTAATATTTATGTATTTAACTTTGCATAAGGGGCTGTTCAAATACATTATTACACCATTTTGGGGACTTTTTGACCCCCCCCCTTATTACACTTTTCTTACAGAAGCCAAAGACCCCCCCCCCCCCCTCCACACCCCCCCCCCTACACAGACACACGCTGTAACCTTCCCCTCCCACAGTTTGATGAATGATTGTATTCTGCACCAATCAAATAGATTTTAGGAAGGACAACCCGAGACACAGAATACCGAAACGAACCATTCCTTCTCCCACTATGTGTCAAAAAATTGCGCGGGTATAAATATGGTGAGTACTACTTTTTCATTCAATTATGAAGGGCGGTGGCTCAAATTGTTGCATTGTTGACATCAATGATGTGTGTGCAAGTCAGTGGATGGAACATAAATTGATTCATCTCAGTATTCTGTGTCTCGAGTACAACAAAGTGCTAAACATCTTGGTCAATACTTTTCAGTTACAAAATGTGAGAGAGAAGAGAAAGTAAGATTTTCTGTAAAAAATTTTGAATTGGGCGCTATAGAAATGATCATTATTACTATTACTCTCTCCCATGGGAAATCAAAATAACACAAAAACAAACCAGCAATTTCCATGATTTTCTTTATTTAACTCAACAAATTAACGTTTGAAATGAAACTACAGCATGAAGTATCAACGCTAGGATGTGATTCAAAGTTGTCACTGCTTTTTTAAGAGAAGGGTGTTTCAACCCCCATTGTCCCACCCTCTCACATTTTAACTTACATCCTGTCAGTCCCATACTGAACAAACAAACAAAAAAACCCAGAAAAACATCTGACTAAATTAGATGGTGTGGACGCATATTAAGGGTGTAAACTGTTCATGACGGAGTAACAATTAATCATAATTATGCCCACGAAATTGCACGATTAGTCTGAAGAAAATAATTAAGCACACCTCACTTGCTTGAACTGCAGAATGTACACAACACAGCAAATTGAAACAAAGAAATTTTAACAATAGAAAATATGGATCTATACAACTTGAGTAAACCCCTCCCCCCCCCCCCCCCTTCTGCGCCGCTAATGTCTACAGACTGGATAGAAACCTCCCCTCTCCCTCCCAACTTTGATTATGCAGCAGAGCCCAAAATGTAAAGGACCAAGGATTTTCTATCTCACATCACTGATCATTTAATTCAACATTAGGGAAGGACTAAAATAACAAATCTTAATTGAGTCAGAGACCTTAGTTTGCATATCATGCACACTATACTTACCTGTTTCAGACCCCAATTGCCTGCACAACTTCTCTCAAACTTTGGTCACTGCTTCCAATGGCTCAAAGTCAGGATGAGTATATATTGTGCACAGACTGGCAAGTGCCTTGACTCAATGTCACAGGCACATGTACACACATACATGTGTTTACATATAGGGCTTTGATAATGAACACAATTTGGTGTGCAGGTCTGACAATAAAACAACTGAATTGGGATTTCTAATCTAACAATATGAACTGGGTAAAGGGTATTGGTTAACATGAAATAGGGGATGAATAAATGAACTTGTGTATTTTTAAATTTTAACAGGCATGGATAATCTACATTTTAACAAGCTGAGAAATTTCAATTTTCAGAATTGGGGATTACATTTGAAAAATTACGTGAATTAAAGTTTCAATTTGGGCTTTGTTGCGCACCTTACAATTTACTAGACTCTCCTGCAACCTGTACAATTTATTGACTAGGTCTATGTACAAAATTTTGGTAGCCAAGAAATATTAAATTTAAGTCAACAGTTTACAAGTGAAATCTCAGTTGGCTGCTCAGTACAAAGCAGTAGTATTATAAAGTATGGACTGGTATGCACTGCTTTACATATGATATTGAGTGATGGGTCATCCTGACAACAACACTGATAAAATATTTTGTGTTTCATACTGACATGATGGACATTTCATAGACGTACAAATATTTCCTTACAAAGTGTCAATTTCTAACACATAAAGTTCTAATCATATCAAGTTATATATTATGCAACGACACCCAGAAAATCCTATATATGCAACAACAGATTCCCTTCCCCTAAACTGTTCATGTAATAACATTATTGACCAAACGTTGGCAACCGTTATACATAGAGCAGATTAAAGCATTGGATACACAATGTACAATTGTTTCCCCAGCCTAGAAAACTTCCGTCCCCAATAAATAAGTTTTCATTTCTTCAAGCAATCTCTACTCGACCCCCCCCCCCCCCCCAAATAATGCCAAAAACTTGTTTAGTTTCGAACTGGATCAATTGTGTATCCTGATCACTGACCATTTGTAAACAACATAAATCATCAATCACAGTTGTCAATCACATACAATACATCAATCATATAATAATCCTCAATGCTCCATGCTAATGGCATAAGTCATTTTTGAGATACATATATTAAGAGAAAACTTTCTTTTCCAGGCATTTGGTGACTTATGCCATGATGATTCCATTGGATTATGACATTTTGATACTGATGCATTTCCTTTTCTGTAATGTTATCTGATAGAACCTCAGGCTCAGGAATGCAATGAACCTTCAGTTGTCTTTGGGCATAAGTCTTGACATATGCCATTAGCTTAGAGCAGTGACAATATATCAGTCATAGACAATATATCAATAATAAATGTACCTGTCATCTATAAAAATTCATACACCAACCATTATATTGCAGAATAAATGCATAATTACTCAAACTTGAAAGTCGACTTGGTTGTGAAAGTAATTTTCCAGAAGTTTACTTTAGGCATCCTATCTGTGTATACATTGTGAAACAAATTTGTATGAATTTATATTATCAGCTTCAGTGGTGGTTCAGATGCTTAGCCCCTCAGCCCTTCTCTTTTGAATCTATCAAACCCCATTAACAAAACAAAAACAAAAAGTTCTATCAAGATAAATCAACCTAAGAGAAAAAAACATTTTTAAAAAAACAAAAAACACCATTATATTTAGTATATTATTTTTTCATTTTGTTTCTCTTTTTACCTTAATATCTGCAAAGAATTTTGATAATACATATTTAATGTCCTGCATGAGTCAACATAATTATAAGCACTGATGCTGGGTTGAAATCTTGCTGTCCAATTCTGCAAATTATCACCTGCATCATAATTCAAAACAATCATCCTATAGACATTGCACAACCAAATTTACTGACATCATAATTGTCAATATTCTCTGCTTTGAACATTTAAATGTCACACCAGGAAAGATCAATTCTGCCTTTTTTATTCCAGTTTCATCTCCAGCATAAATTAGCTCTGAATTAGGAGGAACTAAAAAAAAATGATGTAAAGATGAATTATCTCAACCAAAAATTCCTATGAAAATAAATAATGTCACACTGTCTAAGCCAGCTCTAAAATCTGTCAGGAAACAGTTTTTACCCAATGATTTCCAGGTTTCAATTTCCCCTTAGAAATAAATATAATTATTGTCCTCGTAAGATTAGATCTATTATGATTTTTGAAAAAAAAAATGCACATGTCAGATGAAGGTGTTGTATGAGTTCTGCAATGTCTGTGTTTTTCTTCTATTCATAAAGGTATTCAAGCTTATGTGCCCTGTTGCATCTGCATCCCCTTGTATTGGGTTTGAAAGCCTAATTCATCCCTTTAAACTGCTCACTTCTATCATTGGCGCTCTATATTGCAGCCTTAATTTCCATGGAAGAAACACTGGATATTCTATACTTGTACGTCATTTGTTGCATAATTTTCATTGCATAATAATTTACAGTGTGCACTCCATTGTTCAGGTGAAAGAAAATCTGCCCTTTTTGACAACAATGCTCAAATCACTTAACAACATCTGAATCAGTGAACATCTGGACAGACATCTGTCTGTCAAACTTCAACAGAATTGAATTCCAACTTGTCAGACTCAATCTATATATGAAGAAAATCAACGAAACTGGCAGGCCAAGAACCAACATCAATACCATCATGATAATTTTTGCATCAAACTTCTAAAAACAACACCCTCAACCCCTATCTGCAGAAATTTACAAGAAGAACCAATGAACAACACTAAAAGCGAATCAGCCTCTACTCCTAAAAACAACTTAAAAGCAAGGTGCTGATCATCAACTACTTCCTCAGAACTTAAAATGCAAAGTGTCGATCATCCTCTCGTACTAAAAACTTTAAAAGCAAAACCAGCCAACATTACAACTCCTGAACTATAAAATGCGCAGCTTATGACACATAAAACCTGAGCACCATGATCAAAACTAAATGAGAGTTAAAAAAACTATCTACAGTAAATCTTAAAATAACTGGACATAGAAGAATTTCTATTACTAGTCTAAAACAACAAAATAATCCACAGCCACTTCAGAGTCTCTATCATTTATAACAACATCTTTATAACCAGTCGTAACCAATGAGAATTCACATTTGAACCAATGGAAATGCACACTGCAAAAAGCGTAAACTTTGTACCTCTGATATCCAGTGCTACCCTCCATCCCCCACCCTGGAAATGAGATTCAATTTATTAAATTAATTTTAAACACCTTTTGCATATGTTCCAAGTGCCCCACCTTCCTCCTAAAATTTGCTTTCACATTATTAAATCAGCTTATCTACTGGTAATCATGTCTCCTGTTCTCATAATACTGTAGAAATCAACATGCAAACATTCAATAATCTAAATATATGCGATATCTTAACCTGTCAGAAATAATGACTTATGAGGACAATGTTCAGTTTGTTAATTTTAAAATTCATTTCTTGTACCAAAGCTACATCTGATTTCCCAAACCTTTCAATATTACATTTATCAAGTGTAAGTGACATATTTCAGATTTGAGCTTTCCAGCATTTCAAATTTACTTTTAACCCACTTCCAATTTGGCTCAAATATTTAAGCATCCCACCATTGGCCTATATAAAGATGTGAATCAGTTTTTACCTAAGATAGTTACATAAACAATCCAGATAACTTCTTTGTGAATCATGAATCACTGGCAATCTAACAAGTAACTTGTTTTCAAATTTTTATCATAGAGGGTTTAACACATGCAGGACACTTAGTATTTCTGTTCCCACCACCATTATGAAAGCTAAATAGTGCTGTACTTATATGGAAAAGTATGAATGAACAATGACATCAAACCAATGGAGAAGCATACTGAATTTCTCAAGCTGCAACAAATGTGAGGCGCTCTGGGGAAATGGTCCACATGTCGTGCTCCGCACTTTCGAGATAGAGCCGAAAATAGGTGGATAGGGACCTCCTGGTCCTATATCAGTTTTTGGCATAAACAGATTTCTCAATCATTTATGCATGGGGGAAAAGATTTTAATGGATTCCACCTATAATTATTTTTTTCATTTTTTCTGATCCAATTAAATGGTCGTTTAAATTTACATAGATTTTAAACGTATTTTTCCCAAACGTGACTTTCTGCCTTGTCGATTTGAAATAGCCAAACTTGGTCAATTTTCAACATTTTTACATGATATAAAGCACAGTCTGTATACCTTTAACTCAATTTTGAATTAAATTTCCTAGAGCGCCTCATACATAGAAACCTGCAAATGCATAATGTCATTAGGCCTTCCTGAAAAAGAATAGAAATTGCAATGAAAATGAAAATAAAGTTAATTATGGAATTTCAACAATATTTTCTATACATAAAAATTTCATTCACTCAACATGACAACAAAAATACAGTGAGAGGAGGAAAAGGACAAGATAGAGAGAGTATGAAAGAAGGAGAGCCTACCAGCAGCACCCGCCAACCTCCCACGTGATACTGGTCACATACAAAACAAACTTTTCATATCAAGCAACTGCATTAAAAGTGTGATATAGCTACTACCTGGTTGAGTGAGATGTTTCCTTGTTTATGGCAACACTAATGAAACAGACAGTGGATACATTACATGAAGTCTTTTGATCACAAAATTTACTAAACAAATTACCAATCCCCCCTCCCCCCCAGCAAAATTTACTAAACAAATTACCAATCTGCAAATAACTTTTAAAAATACGGCAAACTTAACCCCCCCCCCCCCCCCCGCCCCCCTTGTCCCTAATCCTTACCCTAACACAAAGTACTATAATTACAGAACGCTACAAATAATTTTGTTTCCAAAATGATGCAAAATTAGCTTAAAAATTACAGCCCCCCCCCCCCCTCCCCCCAAAATAATTAAACAACACTGCAAATAAATTCAGTTATAAAAATATAGCAAAATCATCGCCACCCTATCTGCATACCTTTACAAAAGATTCAAGAATTCAGCACATTTTTCTTTTACAATGGCTTTGTGTTCTATTTTCTTATTGTCCAGAACTGAACTGATAACTATCCCACTCAACAATGAAAATAAAATTAATGCAAAAAATGCGGCAGAACATTTTCTATACTAAACATTTTTTTAATTCACACAACATTACAACAAAAATACACTGAAAGGCGGAACAGGACAAGAAGGACAGATGAGATGAGAGACCGGATAGGAAAGAAGGAGAACCTTACCAGTAGCACCCGCCAGCCTCCCATGTGCTACTGGTGACATACAAAACAAATATTTCACATCAAGAAATTGCTTAATTATACAATGACATAACTGCTTAGATGGATGAGATGTTAGCTCATCCTATGGCAACTCTACTGAAACAGAGGTTGGATACATAATACAGGTCTTTATGGACACATAGTATCATACAGCTCTTAATTTGAAACTTGTAATGAAACAGTATTTTTTATATTCGAGGTATATCATATAATGGCACCTTCATAAATAATGCTATGCTCTTCAACCCTGTCCCCTCCCACCACTTAAAAACCCTCAAGCCCTCAAGAGTTAAAAGAAATTCCCACAATTAGACAATACTGCAAATTATTTAGATCCCAAAATATAGTATAATTTACCCCCACTCCCCCATTATATGCTACATTTATTGAAGGAACTTAGATTTTTTAAAAAAATACACCTAATTTCCCTCCCTCCCCCCCCCTCCCCATAAATCAAAAATAAAAATATAGTAAAACCATCTCCCTATCTGTATACAGTTTCAACGGATTCAAATCAGCATGTTTTGTCTTTGACAATGTCTGTTTTCTGTTTTCATATTGTTAAGAACTGGAATGATACACCGCTCCCCCTTTGCTGTAACATTTCTTTACTACTTCCTATGCAAGGTTCCTCCCCCACCCACGATTTTTTCCTCTTTCAATTCTGATTCACTGTAATATTTCCTTATTGTCTTCTCCCATCCCCTCTCTTTTTTTTTTTTGGCTAAATTTTTAATGGAGTTATAAATAGGCTGTAATAAGATTGGCAGTCTGCATTTTTCACTGACCAAATGCGATCCATACTTGTAACACTACTTCATATCCTCTTCTCACCTAGTCACGCTGTATATTAAGTTGCTGGCTTAAGTAATTAGCAGTCCATGCCCGTAATAACACTCCTTGGTATCCCTCCCTGATCCTAGTCACTCTGTACACATTTATTAAGTTGCTGGCTTCAGGTAGTTACATTTTTGCTTTCTCATTAAAATTGCAAGCCATATGTGTAACACTAGTTGGTATCCTTCTCTAACCTAGTCACTCTGTATAATTGTAAGTTGCTGGCTTCAAGTAGTTACGTTTTTGCTTTCTCAGTAATATTGCTAATTAATCCATACCCGTAATAATACTCCTTAGTATCCTGCTCTAACCTAGTAACTGTATACACGTATTAAGTGTTGACTCCAAATAGTTACATTTCTACTTTCTCATTAATATTGCAAGTTAATCCATACCTGTAACACTAATTGGTATCCTTCTCTAATCTAGTCACTGTGTGTCAAGTTGTTGGCTTCAAATAGTTATGTTTTTGCTCCCTCGCTAATTATACGTTTTTGCTCCCTCGTTAATTATACAAGTAAATTTATTTTCACATTTTTGAATCAGTCACTTTCACTTCTGTTTCCTCTTCTATCTCTTACATTTGGTCAAAGTTTGCTAAAAATATGGAGTTAAAGCTCCACTGTCTTTAACAGGAATGTAAAGTGGAAAAAAAACTAATGGATCAAATTTGCTAAATTTCAATCCGCAAATATGAAATTCTGTGGCATCACTAAATACAAAATCTATTACGTCTTCAGGTGATTACCTCATTAAGTTCCGTTGCATTTAACAGGAATTGAAAAAAAAAAAATGCTTAGACTTTGCAACAAATGGTTTGAATTTACTAAATCTCAATTGGCAATGATGGTAATTTATCTTGACAAGTGCGAGGCACAAGTTCTATATATTTCCAAATACTCATGTTAACTTAAATATTTGTGCACTTCATACAAAGTCTCCTATGCATATTAGTTTTACACTTTTGACTCAGTTATTCTTTTGTTTTCTCTTCTGCCTCTTAAATTTGGTCCGAGTTGGCTATAAATATGAATTAACTGTGGCATAACTAAGCACGAAGTCCATGTCCCCCAGCTGATTGTCTGCTTAAGTTCAATAGATCCTGACAGTGACAAGAGGTTAACTTAATAAAAAAAAAAAACCTGTGCAACGAATGGATCAAATTTACTAAATTTCAATTGGCAAAGATGGCATTCTGTCTTGACAGGTCCAAGTATATTGGTTTTATGTTACAGTAACTGAACATTGCCAGTGAACTGATACCCTTTGCAACAAATGGATCAAGTTTACTAAATTTCATTTGGCAAAGATTGCATCCTGTCTTGATATACACAAGTACACTGGTTCTTAAATCTTTTGAAATGTTCACATTGATAGATAATTTCCACAGAGACAACTGGCATGCTAACTACGACTCCTGATTGATCGTTTAAGGAAAGAAATATATCTGGCTGTGTACCATTAAGAGTAATCTGCTCGATACATTTAGTTTCAATCCCACTCCATCCTCCTTTCCCCTGCATGAAACAAATGTTGAAGTAACAATGAGAAAACCTTACATTTGCAGAAAGACAAAACTTTAGAAATAATTTTTTTGTCATGCCTTAACTTTTTGAAAAGCCTATAAGAGTATTTCTCATCTCAACCTTTTAATTGTCTGTGCATTATTTATTTGCAAAATCTTGAAAGACAAGACCTCATTCATATTAGGTGAACGTACCATGTTCTAGTATTACACCAGTCACAAAATTTGAAGTTTCTTGACATGCAGACTGCGAAGTTGATCAAGGAAATGAGAGTAACATGCTTGGGGCTACATGCAGGTTAGTACAGTTGGTAAAGAGCTTGGATCATTTGTGTATTTCTCCATTTCAATAGTGAAGTTTGCCTTTTTACTGATACCAAGCCAATTTCTACAGCTGATTAATGCAAAATAAAGCTATCCAAGCCCTTTCTAGAATATTATGGAATATTCAATCTTGTGACTGGGCAATACTGACTTCCTGTGTGCCAATAGCACAGAAATTGCTGTTTATAGCGGCAAAATTTCAGAAAATTGAGATGAGATACACTACACTGAGAACCTGAATTAAATCTAGTCCAACTTCAATATCATATTGTTTGTGCTTGTGAATAAAAAAAAAATACTTCCATTTTACTTTTTCTTTAAGGTACTATTATATGCTTAGGTCCTACTGTAATTTATAAAACTAATAACAGCTATGATGTGCTCTACACAGTTCACTGGCAATGTTCAATCGCCATAAAATAAAAAGAATTTGCTTCACAATTAAAATAGCAAATGCACTTCCTATCATTTAAACTGGGCAAATTTTGAACTCGAATGCTATCTTCACACAATGTTGTACTGCTGGTTCCATGAACTAACAAAGATCAAAATACCTACAACAATTTATTCTGACTGCCTTACAAATTTATCAGCATCGCATCTGTATCATGATAACATAAATATGCATATAAAAAAATTAGGAACATCTGTTTTATAAATTCATTTGGCCAAACTACTATTAACCAAAGATTACCAATGCCTATGACCATTCATTATCAGCTCTACTTCCCAATTATATTTAGAAGTATCCTTCACTCATGTCCTTTCTGACAAATTATTTTGTTGCCACTGACAGCCCTATTTCTCTGCTGTGTCAAAAAACCATTTCCAGCAAAACAAATCATTTGTCCATCTTTTTTGTCAATTCAAACCCATTCAAGACTGACAAACACCTTTTGTATGTCCATTTTCATCCTTACCCCAGCCAGGGCAAAGTTTTATATCTCCTTTTGTTCCTTTCTTCATGCCGCAGCAATAAAGAGCAAATCTTACTCGTTTGATTTTTCACAATCTCCTCATTTTCTTTTTTCTTTTTTTAGAAACTCCCATCCCAGAGCTCCTGAATCATCCGCTCTTCACTCTCTTGTGGGAGGGGTGCTTTATTTTACCTTGAGCCCTCCCCCCCACCCTCTTTCAAAATTACTCCCTTGAAGGGGAGTACCATATTTTTTTTTCTTGACTTCCCCTTCAAGGGAGTATTTCTGTTTCTTAGATATATGTATTTTTCCACTCTACTTCCCAGGAATGAGGCACGTTGCTTTTGAAAATGCCATGGCCCTTATCAATGTTCCTGGCCAATTGGCATTTGTCATCAATTACCTTTTCCTAATCATTTGCGCTTCACTTACTTGGGGGGTGGGGGTGCTTTTTTTACCTTGAGCCCCCCTGCCTTGAAAAAAAAAAGGCAAAAACAACAAGAAGGAAAAAAAACAAGGTTATCTCTTCATCCCCTTTTCAGCCTATTGAAAATATTTGTTGTCTAATGCCACCATTGGATCATGTCCTCCCATCTGGATGAGCAAAGAGCTTTGGGCGCCAGGGCAACCCTTTGACCGCAGATGGTAGAACATTCCAGATCGATTATCTTTGAAGGTCCGGGTCTGGGCCCCACCGATAGACAAGAAATCAGGGAACCGCTGCCGACAACCTTTCCTTCCTTAATAGCTCCCCATTCTTATGCCAGACAGGGTCTCTTACAGGCACGTAACTAATTTTCTGACAATGAATGAACTGGCAACTCTCACAGTGTGGACTAGGTCAGATTAGTCTTAATAGATTTCTAGAGAAAGAAAGAGACAGAATGAAAGATATATGTACATGTAGATAGAGTGAAAGATATATATACATGCAGATAGAGTGAAAGATATATACACATGTAGAAAGACTGATATATATATAGCAGATAGATAGAGAGCGAGAGATAATATACATATATACATACAGACAGAAGGGAAAGAAAAGATATATACATGTATATACATGGAGGAACGAAAGACAGCAAAAGATTATATATATATACATAGATAGAAAGCAAAAGAGGGTAAATGAGTGCTAATCTGCCAGTACAGGTGCCTGCTGTAGTACCTTTACTCCAACTTCATTCGATTCAGAAAAATCACTCGATCCTGAACAGCTAAAGAACCAAGATTGTCAGAAAATTGTTTACGTCCCTGTATCCTGTGCTACATGCAAGGGACAGGGCAACACAGAAACAACAAAGTCACGCACAAGAGCACACTTGACCACAACCACAAACAAGGGGACCCCGCTGGACAATGGGTCACTACAGATAATCGACCACTTTGGTGAGAATATCAAAATTCTGAGAAAAAAAAATACAACCCAGACCAAATCAAGAACAAACTTTACATGCCAAATAAAGGTCCAAATAAAGAAAAATTATCTTTCAAATCCCAGTCTACAGGAATGAATCTTTAATATAAGCTGTTAAATTTCCGTTTTCTTGCATCCCTTTTTCCTTAACGAAAATTTTTTGTCTTTCCCACAGACTCAGATTCTCAGTTCTGATAACATTTTATAGTTTGGCCATATCATTGACCTGAGGATCTGCCGATCTTCATTCTTGCCTTTCAACTAATGCCCAAATACACAGCGCCAGCCTTTTGAACACGCTATGTCTCTCGTCAATGTTCCTGGCCATTGGCATTTGTCATCATCAATTTCCTTTTCCTATACATCTGCTCTTCACTCACTTGGGGGAGGGGGTGCTTTATTTTACCTTTAGCCCCCCCCCCCCTCTCAAAATTACTCCCCTGGAGGGGAGTACTACACTTATTTTTTTTCTTGACTTCCCCTCCAAGGGAGTATTTCTGTTTCTTAGATATATATATATTTTTCCACTCTACTTCCCCAGGAATGAGGCACGTTTTTGAACACGCCGTCTCTGGTCAATGTTCCTGGCCAGTGGCATTTGTCATCAATTTCCTTTTCGCAATCATCTCCTCTTCACTCACTTGGGGGAGGGGGTGCTTTATTTTACCTTGAGCCCCCCCCCCCCCCTTTCAAAATTACAACAGTTATTTTTTTTCTTGATTTCCCCTCCAAGGGAGTATTTCTGTTTCTTAGATATATATTTTTCCACTCTACTTCCCAGGAATGAGGCACGTTCCTTTTGAACCCCCCCATGTCTCTGATCAATGTTCCTGGCCATTGGCCATTTGTCAACATCAATTTCCTTTTCCTATACATCTGCTCTTCACTCACTTGGGGGAGGGGTGCTTTATTTTACCTTTAGCCCCCCCCCTCCTCTCAAAATTACTCCCCTAGAGGGGAGTACCATACTTTTTTTTCTTGACTTCCCCTCCAAGGGAGTATTTCTGTTTCTTAGATATATATATATATTTTTCCACTCTACTTCCCAGGAATGAGGCACGTTGCTTTTGAACACACCATGCCTCTGGTCAATGTTCCTGGCCATTGGCATTTGTCATCAATTTCCTTTTCCCAATCATCTGCTCCACTCACTTGGGGGAGGGGGTGCTTTATTTTAACCTTGAGCTGTCTTGGCTATTTGTCAACCTCTGTTCATTTCACCTATATCCAGAGCTTGTTTGTCCTGTCCCCCACCCCCCTCCCTCATAATTATTAAAGTTTTTTAACTGATGTTCTAATCTTCCAGATTTCTACTCAAGTTTCACAGATACCAACTTGTTCTTCAAACTCTGACCAAATTTAAGAGTATCTTGTAAACATGACAACCTGATGCAAAAATGTTTAATCTCTTATGTCCACAGCCTTTACTCGTATTTCTTTTCATTTGAAGTTCTATAAAAAGTGACTTCTTTTTTAAAACTCTGACCAAATATAAGTGATAACCTCCAGGGACATAAAAAAGATGGGCACAGGCTTAATGTTTCATTCCTAAAGCTGAACTGAGAATCTCTTTTCACATCTTTCTGAAAACTAGTTTACAATCCAAAAAAAAAAAAAAACTTTAGAATTCCTGCCCTGGAGGTGCTGGGTATAGGATCCTGTGAAAATTAGTTATTTTCTGTTCCAATTAAATTTGATAAAATTGTCATTATGACTGAAACATCTATCTGACTCAAATTTTCACAGGATCCTTTGATGGTGACTGCCAGCTCAGTCAACAGACACAGGATAGTACCATTTTACTGTCATAATGGTAGCAATGAAGATCTCAGACTTGTCAAATTAGCTCAGTTCAATTTGGAAAAAGGTTTCAAATCTGGGCAAATTTCATCAAGATCTGGGAACCATCTACAGATGAGATGAACCATAATTCACTGTACAAAACTTCTGCATTTTTGTCTCTGACATTTCAAATTGAACATGGTTTGCCACAGCTACATAAAGCCAATATTATGAGTGTTGTACTCATGAGCGCAATTATCTTTTTGAATTGAAAGATCAGAAATAAAATACTTGTGGACTGAATATGTTTGTTCATTACAAACATGAGTTTACAGTTACTGATGAGGTTGGAATTTTGCTGAGTCCTGGATATGAAAACAGAAAATGCCATTTGATAAAAAGGGTTGGCAAATCTGAGGCCTTCACCGACCTGACAAAAAAAATCCCCTATTTAACTTTGATGTTGCAGTTTTACTTGTTACGACAAAATATATGAAACCTGTCCTTTCATTCTGCCCAATCTACACTACACCAAAATGAATCCTACAGTTTGATGTGATCACAACTAACAATCTCAAACCAGCTTTTGTTTAAAGATTAAGTTTCATGGGATGTGAATCCCTGTATGGTAATTCTATGTATGCAATCTCAACCTCTTATTAGGGAAAGGAAGGAAATAGCATCTCCTACCTTTTGTTGGGAAAAATCACTTGCCTTGCCTTCTTTGTTAAGTTTTAATCATTTATTCCTTTGAAAACAATGGCATGCTGTCCATGGCAGCTCAATCATGTGTCAGGATAAAGTTTACCCCAAGATTTACAGGTTCTAATTTTCCTTCACAAATGACAAACTTCCACATCTTTATTGCACTGAGTAACACCTATGAATCCAAAGCCATAAAGTTAGAAAGCTACTTATTAAAACTTCGACCCCAATATCACCACTATCAGCCTATTCACTTTGTGTCTATAACTTTATAAAATTTATTATTTCCTTCCGTGCTATAAGTCAGCGATAAAGTTTTCAGTCTGAAGTTAGATGTCTCACGTTTTGAATTTTGAATATTCAAATTTAAAACCACAACCAGTTATATTGTCTTGATCTCTTTACATTTATTTAAATACATGAGCAATTCTGTTCTCAAATATTTCCAGCTGCCCTGACTGCATTATCCCCAGCTGCAGAATATGCATGTGATATCTGTTTCAAATTTTTCTAGAACCCGATGATGAATTCATGAACTTAAACTGCATTTTCCCCAATATTAGGTTTGGGATGACAATTCAACTGTTACCCTGCTCTTTCCGATTCCAGTAGGGTCATCTAAATGCTAAAAAAAAAAAAAAAAAAAAGCATGCTGATGGCTGAATCTGATGGACCGCTATAGTAGTCATTTTCAAATTCTGGCTTTAGAACCATCCCAAATCAAGAGTATTGCAGTATCCCCAACCCGTTTAGCCTGTCCTGTGGTAGCCATAGTTGATCTCAGTCATAGAAATAAACCCAACGTCAATTTTGCATCATGGGTACAAGTTGCCAATATTACATTCTCTTCCTGACCATTTCATTTGGGATAAAAGGTTTAACCTCTCTAGTGAATAGTCTATGATCAAATAAATTTACAAATCAACAAAATACAAAATGAAAAAAATAATGTAACACTACTATAATTAATGTACTGTCCAAGTCTTGAATGCTGAGAAAGTTGTCCTGCTCTCCTAAAAAATCCAGATAAAGTGATGCTCTCAGCAGGTTTATCGCAATGTCTTTGATATGAGTTGTGATAAACTACTGCTACAGAAATCCAGATCAAGTGATATTCTCAGCTGTTTTGCCACCGAGTTGTGATAATCTTAGGTTGAAAGAGTATTGTACTCACTGTTGCCATTTTTCAGGTTTCAAGGACCAATATTACACAATCAGGCTGAAGAAACTGTCATGTTGACAGGGGTTGACAATGTCACACAGGTTTGAAAGGATATCTTCTGGTGACTTCTGATGCCAAGAGTTCACACCTGAGCAAGTGGTGGGTGTGGCTCAGTCATCTGACAATTGTCTGTGCAACAAAACAAAGAAAAATTTGTATGTCTTGAGAATGTAAATGGTAATGATTTAAAAAGTTCAGTTTTATTCAACCTCATAGCAAATTGGTGTGTGTGGCTCAGCTGTCTGACAATTGCCTGTGCAACAAAACAAAGGAAAATTTGTACAAAATGTTTTGCGACTATAAATGGTAATGAATTAAAAGTTTACTTAGTTATATTCAGTTTTGTTTTCAACCAAAAAAAAGAATAGGATTATCAAATACAGGTCATGTACCTTATAAAATGGAAAGCTCTAGACATGTGTCATGATATGATATCATTTGGAAAACTTTGAAACAACAAGTTGGAAATTCCAAAGAATTAGACCAACGCCTGACAATCTTTCTTAGGTTGAAAGAGTACTGTACTCACTGTTGCCATTTTTTGGGTATCAAGGAGCAATATTTCACACAATCAGGCGGCAGAATCTGTCATGTCAACTGGGGGTTGACAATGTCACCAGCGCAGGTTTGAAATGATAGCTTCTGGTGAATTCTTCTGATGCTATTAGTTCATATTTCACAGCAAAGTGGTGTGTATGGCTCAGTCAGCTGACAAATGCCTGTGGAACAAAAAGCAGGAAAAATGAAAATCTGTATAATGTTTTGCAATTATAAATTTAATATGGTAATGAATTAAAAAGTTCAATTTTTTTTAACAAAACGAATTAGGATTATCGAAATACAGGCCATGTATCAATGAAATGGAAAGACTACTGGTACCTTTAGACTAAATCTAATGCCAATGACAGCTGTTTTGCCGTTTAAAATTAAAGCACAGGCTTTGAGTTGTGACAATTTTACTTTTTAAGCTGAAAGAGTGCTTTACTCACTTGACATTTTTCAGGTATCAAGGATCAATCTCACACAATCACTGAATCAGATTGTAGAATATGTCATGTCGACTGGGGTTGACAATGTCACCTGCGCAGGTATGAAATGATAGCTTCTGGTGAATTCTTCTGATTCCAAGACAAGAGTTCAAACTTCATATGTCAGAAAAGTGGTGTGCATGGCTCAGTTGTCTGACACGTGCCTATGTAACAAAACAAAGCAAGGAACATATGCATTATGTTTTGCGATCAGAAATGGTATGCTAATGGATTAGTTTCAATCATTTTTTTAACAAAAAAAACGTAGGCTTAACGAATAGGCTACAGGCCATGTACCATGTAATGAAATGGAACAACTAGACTACCTCTAGCTCTAAATCTAATGCCATATCATTAGGAAAACTTCGACACAGCAACTTGTGGAAATAATCCGAAGAATTCGGAATTTCTGAGTGTCACTTGCCACTGACATTGGCCGATTGGGCAATTTTAAATCGCTGTGGCTATTCTTACGGCAGCCTACCAACTTACCTAGGCTATATTAGTCCATTGTCAGATTGATATGTAACGACGTGAGGGTCTAGATCTAGTCAGTTTGTATCATCGAGGCCGTAGGCCGATGTTCTTCTGGGCAGTAGTCAGACTGACATATCAGGGTGAGCCGCCGGGGTAGCTATGTATTGTTTTCACTCGGACTATAGAATGCATTCGGAAGTCCTTCTTAGAGTTAACGAGTGAAAACAATACATAGCTACCCCGGCGGCTCACCCTGATATGTCAATCTGACTACTGCCCAGACGAACATCGGCCTACGGCCTCGATGATACAAACTGACTAGACCCTCACGTCGTTACATATCAATCTGATAATGGACTAACAGTTGGTAGGCTGCCGTAAGAATAGCCACAGCGATTTTAAATTACAGTTCCAAGGAAATAGATTTAGATTAGACCAGATCTAGATCCTGAGATCTGTCAGACCCTGTTAAAAAACTAGATCTAGAAAAAAAACAAAAGTACCGAACTAATCCTAAATGTCTTTCTGAAAATTAAGTTTCTGTACTCCCATCGAATGAATAACTTGAACTCTGCCGCCACGTTAACAGCACACAGTTTTCATTAACTTTCTTCTGTTTCCGGGTTGCCAGATTGAAATTTGCATTTTAAGCCAAACAATACTAGCAAAGTGAAACAAATTTCAGTATAGTTTTCGTATTAAATCTCACGAAAAGCTCCAGATCCAGGTCATTATCATCCTTAGCACTTTGTGGGACATTTGGTTTAAATCTTAGTTGTATCATTTTTTCCAAAGCATTGCTGAAGATGCAGTCAAAGCCTTTGCAACATTTACAGCAGTAGTTCTAACCTGTTTCTCACAATAGCACCATGAATATTCAGTTGCATTCGGGTTCTGGTCTTAGATTTAACAGACGTTCCTTGAGAGAATATCCTCTTACATTGTTGACTGGGGCTAGTAGGCAAACAAAGACACGATGAAGTCTCAATCTAGACTACAGTGCGTATAATATGTAGTCCTAAGATGGGTGGCAGTCTTAAAAACAAAAAATCCTTGTGTAGTGCAGTTAATAAATGTAAATCATAGAATCAAGTGTCCACTGGACACTGACATTGCCGGTTGGCGCGTTCTTGACATGTAGTTTTCGTGCAGATAATTTAATTTTTTATATGTAAAGAAAAAGGCCAGGAAAAGGGGAAAAAAATGAATTTTCTGACGCCAATCTGGTAACGCTGCTGTGTTTAGTGTTTTGCAGAGATTATTTAGAGGGTACATGTATTACACCCTCTCTGGTGTTTATAGCGAGTATTGACGCTCGAATTTGATTACCGGTACATAAGGAATTTTAATTTTCAATTGTTCATGCTCCATAATTATTCCAAGTTTAGTTTCTTTTAATCGTTAACCCAATTTCATTGACCAATAAAGGGGTTGGTATCGATGTCAACGTACTATCCTAACAATCGTTTGTTCAACTTTAGACTACTTTAAAATCTAAACCAGATAGATCTAGCTCCTGCCTTGAAAACATACTTAAATTCGCTACTTTTAAAATTATTGCTGGTAATTTTGAGCTCAAGGGGCACATATATTTTTGCTCCGGTCTCCCCTAATATTTTACTTGGAAGGTCTTCCCCCCCCCCCCCGTCCGCGCCACTTACCAAAAAGTTAAACATAATATGATGAAGACCCCCCCCCCCCCACCCCCAAACCCGCGCTTTCGTTCTGTCTTCTTTCTTTGTCCCATACAAATACTAAACCCAACCTTTTGATAAGCCCGCTCAAAAGTCCTCTTTTTAGTGTGTTTTCTTGACTGGCGCGGACGGGCGGAGGACCTCCCTTTTACTTTTTTTTTGTATGTGGAAGGATTACCGAATCCTGGATATCTAAAAAAAAAAAAACACAAAACTGTTTTTAAGGGGCAAAAGTGAGAATAGACAAATGACCAAATTCGAGGGAGGAGTTCCATATGAGTTACACAACTTTAGTTGGACACATATTTCATGTACCGAGTGTTAACCAGAGAGCCGCGCATTTACCAAAGAAATAATATATTACCACAATAATAACCTTATCCCCAAATCTATTATTAAACCTATTCCTACCTCATACTATCCGTAAGTGAACCCCTCAACTCAAGATAACCTATTGTAAAACTTCCCTCCTTTTTTCTGATGTGATTTAACCAAAGATACTAGAAACAATAAGTTGAGACAGCTAGCGCTTTTTGCGTGCACAGATTTCGCACCACCACCTAGCAACGAATGTGGGGATGTAATGAACAATGCACTATTTTACAATGCCAAATAGGGAAAATATTGAATTTTCTTTATCGTTGAGCTATCGCTATAAAACAATTGACGTCACTTATTTTGTAATTTTAACTCCAATGGCGATGGGAAAACTCGTCTATTTTTTTTTCTTTCTTTTTAGTGGCTGTAGCAACGTAACATATCACAAACCGCCCCCGGTCAGCGCGCAAAATGTATGCAAGATGTTTTCTAGAGCTGCGAAGAAGGGAGTGTCTCGTCCTATCGTTTCTAATATCTTTGATTTAACGTACAAGCATTATCTGGTCGAAAAAGAATTCCTAATGTAAATTTCTGAGGCGATCAAGCAGCGCCACTCTTTAGAATAGGGGAACATTAATTTGCCTTATGATTTATAATACTCATGACCCAGCCTATTCGGCAACCATTATAAACTGGTACAATTTCTAGAGCTCCAACTAAGCAGACAAACTTGGCTTAATTATATTGGTATTTGAAATTTATGCAAATTTAGAACTACTTCGTTAAAATGCTGGCTGTACTGTTAAACAGCTTTCTGTGATACAAATAAAATGTAATGCCTTTTCATCATCCCGTGTAAGCTACTTTCCTTAAAACAAGCCAACAGTTTTCAAGATGTACAAGGCGGGCCATGCTGTTTGTGATTAATTTTTTCGTCATTTTGTCATGAGAAAGGATCACCAAATTGGAAATTTATGAAATTAAATCCTTACCTTAAAAGGCGGCCTTTGTAAGTGTTGATTCTGTTGGTGCTTTTTTTTTTCACTTTGAGCAGACCAGATGTGTTTTATAATATTATGACACGGTCTGTTCTGCTTGGCCGCTGTTGCAATTTCGTGGCGTGAATTTTGCAAATGAGTAGACCTACATTGGAGCTCAAGTAGGTATTATTATGCACTACCATCTATAATTCGGTTCTAATCACAGAGCTCTGTAGATTGCTATTGTATAGCTCTGTGATTCTGATTCACCGTTTGTTTCAAATCTTCACATTCGTCTGGCAAAAGTCAAAATGCATGAAATGGAGTTCACAATGGCGCGTGCTAATTTTATACCCGGCTGTGACGTCAAGGTGAACACATTTCTTCTAACACGTGCATTTCGGCCGTTGTAAAGACACAACTCACAGAAAATCTCGGGATATCTGTTTGAGCTTAATATTCTCCGATTTCCTTGGCCTCACGAGATGTGGCTTGAATTTTTTTTCACATCTGACATGGTAAACTTGAGTCCTATTGTTTGCTTGTGTCAGTTGCCATCTTCGAGCTCAGTTAACCTTTTGGTTACTAAAACCGTGAAAGCTGGATTTCTGAAATCTTGTCGATATTAAAATTTTGCAAAATCGTTTTTCACTTACATTAACCATTTACGAGAGCCGATGTGAATCTAAATTGTGATGTTCAATTGCAATTGAAAGTTTTTGAGAACTAAATAGGCCTACGTGCAACTTACGGAGTGGTAAATGATTCTCAGCAACGCTGCGCCGATATTGATAGGGTTAAAGAAGACGTATGATGGCCTCAGTGACCTGCTGATATTATCTATAATCAGAGACACAGGATACTGAGACGGTTCAGTTTGCCAAATTCTGTCCGTCGACTTGCACGCGTATCATTCATGTCGACAATGTAACAATTGGAGCCACACCCCTTCTTAATTGAACGAAAAACACTAGTACCACAGAGCTCTGCGAGTAGTACCCACTGTGTTTATGCGCCCGCAAGTTGTGAACATAAAGTGAAAAAAAGGAATGATCCGTGTCGGCATTCTGTGTCTCGGCTATTATTATATTATATAGACTACTGGATGTTCTACCCCACTTTAAATAGTATTACAGCTTTTCTTCTTTTTGTACTTACATTATAGTGGCATATAAAGGAAGGCGATATTGGCCTGAAGAAGGGGTATAAAGGAGTGGGTTAAGAGCACCATGCATAGACCAGTCAATCAATCAGTCAGACAGACAATCCGTCCATCAATCTGACTGGTTTTGACAGATAAAAAGAAAGATATGGCTGTGCTTTTTTTCTTTTTTTTTTTAACGGGAGAGAGAGAGAGAAAGAGAGAGAGTGGGGGGGGGGGGAGCTGAGGGGGAGGGAGAGAGAGAGAGAGAGAGAGAAACAGAGACAAAAAAAAAAAAAGATTAAAGACTGATGAAGAGAGATTTATTCTGAGAGACTCAGGATACTTTTTTTTTTACAGTCAGTCATACTCAGGTTAGAAGTATTGTGTCGTTGTCAAAATATACCAGTCAATTACTAGAGTGAAACACATTCATGTGTACAGAGTTTAAATCAGTGTTTCTCAGTTTGGGGGCACATGGGGTGTGGCAAATATGTTGGTGGGGCGTGGGACTTCGGAATACGGTGCAGGGATTTTTCATGAAATCAATGATTCAATTTCATTGTGTATTCTAACTTAATTGTATAGATATATTGTTGTTTGTTTAACTCGGATTAAAACATCGAACTGAACAGAATAATGACTTTAATTATTATGCACAACCAAGCCGGTTACAGTATTGTATGATTGTATTGTCTACTAAGTTTGTCGGATTATGGTGGGGCGCACGTTGTTTTTTGTTTTTTCAATTGAAGTGGGGCGTGGAACAAAAAAGCTTGAGACACAATGGGTTTAAATGGTTTAGTTGTATGAGAAATGGGGATTACGAAGCAGAGCAGAATGCAAAGAAAATACATATTTTTTTGGGTTATGCCCGTTCACTAGTATATATCTATGGTTATGCCACAGAATGGAGCAAGATCGAATACGTACGGAAAATTTTGTTTACTGAATTCACACTTCGTGGTGCCGCGTAGAAAACAACAACAACAACAACAAACACGCCACCTCCACCCTCTCCCGAGTTATGAGTTCAATTGTTTGCGAATTAACCCCCCCCCCCCCAGAAAAAAAATAAAGAAAGCCTTCCGCTTCCCCTTCCCTCCTCTTTCAAGCAAATAGACATTATTACGCTCATACACACACACTGGCACTCACACACACACACACACATCATACAGACATATATATACTTAAATATACACTCACTTATACCTACCCCTACACATACACGCCCATCTGAGAACGCACACAAGCTCACGCAAAGGTAGTTACGGTACATAGGTAGTTTTGTTGACAGGAAGAAATACTTGCGAGTGACCCACAGTTTTCTTGTTTGAATTGTTGGTATTTTTAGTTCTCTCACTACTATCATCTTTTTCTCTATCAGCCAGTTCTATGATGGTGTTTGAGGGCCAGGTTGGTTCTGGTTCCAGTGCTTTACGTACAGAGATGTGGGACGTTGACTTCGGTGCGTTTAGAGTCAGTCAGTACATCGTCACCAACTCGAGCAATGTCGAAATACTTCCCATACTGATCAGATTTAATGGTTCGTCCTCCTGCAGCTTATTATAGCTATACCAGATTCATACTTTTGAGTATCTTAATTTGCTTGTAATACTTCACTACTTGTGTTCGCCATAATTTATGTTGTATTACTTTTATGCACCTCAGTTTTCTTGTAGTGCATTACATTTGTGCACCTCAATTTGTTTGTTTACATAATTTACATTACTTCTGTTTATTTTGATTTCCTTGTATAGCAATTAGCATTACTTTTGTTCATTTTAATTTTCTATAGTTCCTAAGTATGTGCACTTCAATTTGCTTGTATTGCATTACTTTGGTTCACATTAATTTGCTTGTATCGCAATGGTGCACTCCAATTTAATTTTGCTTGTATTGCGTTACGTTTGTTCAGTTTAATTTTCTTGTGGTCCCTTTAATTTGCTTGTGGTGCATTATTTTTGTGCACCTCAATTAATTTCCTTGCTTTGGGTTACTTGTGTTCTCCTAAATGTTCTTGTACTGCATTATTTTTAATGCTTATTAAATTATCTGCAAGGTGTTCAAGTTACTATCTGTAAAGTAAGGCGACATTTTTGTCTTGTTGATAAGATAGTGACCAGGACAGTGTATGGGATCCTCACTTTTCTTCCAATTATCTCCAAATTAAGAACTATAATAATGTATAATGAATGCGTATAATGATATTACGTGTAGCAAAAATCATCAGTTGCATCCGATAATCTCCGAATTATGAAGCATTATCACCTTGGTCTTAGTATTACTGAAGTTAGGGTGAAAAATGTGTGCAATATTATGACTGTGTGTAAGAATTCACATTTTATTTCCATTTGTCTTCAACACAGGACCTACTGGAGTCTGGTCGAATTTCATCAGCAATCAAACGACTTCAATAAACCAACGGAGTATTTTCTACCTTCCAAGCAAACTGTGTATGAAAAGACAGCATGCACAGTTAGTAGACATGTTGGCTTGTAGCTTCGCTTTTGGCGGGTGCCTCTTAACAATTCAAATTATGCATTTTTATTTAGGGAGAATTTTGCTGTAATTCCCTTTTTTTTTATGGCATGAATGCTATTTGAGGAAACATGTTTAGGTCACAGTGGTAAGATACATCTATTTTTTTTATCAGAATTATAGAAAAAATACGCCAAGCTTGGTAAAAAAAAAAATACTTACGTGATTGCTGCTTATCAAAATATACCTGGGAGTTCGAGCACACTAAGAACAAAGACAATTAAATTTAATTCTTTCTTGCTGGCCCATGGTGATTCATTCTTATATCTTATCTCTTCTTGAAGCCACAGCTGGTGTTTCTCACACCCAGCCGGGCGCACTATCGAAATAGCAAAAACATTTTTAGTGTTTGAACATGAATGTAGGCTACATTTTTCTCTGGCCATGAAAAAGAGACGCGGAGTTCACGACATTAGTTCTTGTTCGTTCTGTCTCCATTCTCTGAAAATAAAACTGGGGATCTTTTAATGTGCAGGAGAGGTATAACAAATGCACCGTTTGATACTTGTTTAAAATGCCTTGTAGCATTTATCGAGCTGTTTCACACGTCCGATTTATCCTAGCTCCTTATCATAATGCTGAAGCCGCGAGGGTTAAACGTCGAATTTCTCAGTTGTGCATGAAGTGGAGTTTGAAAAAATAAGAAGTAACGTTGCCTTTTGGATTTGAGATAAACGTCGGAATGATGATATTATATCAAGTAACATGTTTATGTAATGTCTTCTTGTAATGCACCTGCAAGCTCTTAATATGATGTGATTTGTTTATTAACATTGATCGTACTTGTATTTGTCTGTCTGTCTGTTTGTGTGTTACCTAAAGGCCGTCACACCGCTGAAATTTGGGCCAGTTGGAGTATTTTGAAAGGGAGCTGGTGCCCGAAGGGTCGTACATCCTGTCTGTTCGTCCATTTGTCTTTTTATGTGTTTCTTATTTTAAAAAATGAACTATATGACCCACTGCTGCTGATGGAGATAAGGAACAAGGACAACATGTTTGCCTGTCTTTCAAAAACATCCGGTTTGGTGCACCTTCCCTGTCAAGAAATGGGCGGATGATGGGCAGTTCTGGTGGGATCTGCTTCTGTCCTATCGTTCTGTTCTATTCTGTCTATCGTCTTCCTTTTTCCTAGCACAATGTCACAACATGACAGGCACGGCATTTTGCAGTTCTGATTCTCTGTCCTCAGTTGTTTGTGCAAAGAAATGTATTTTTTATATTATTTCATCTTAAATGACAAGTCACCATCCCTTATTTCACCAAATTTCCACACCATTCAGGAGCAATACAATAATTTACCTCAGTGCAAACATAGTAAGGTACAGAAGATCGTTTTCACCATACGCAGGTCGCTCCAACAAGACATTATAGCTAGATTGTGTGCCATATTTTACTAAGGTTTCATGCCACGTCACTTCATTTGTTATGCCGTTATTGAGTAAGGATAATTTTGTCCATGTAATGATGCGTGCTGTATGTGTGTTATGTATATATATTTATGCTTTTAAACGTTTTGCGAAAGTAAATTTCCTTCATGGGATAATAAAATCATTCTTATCTTATCTTATGCTAGGGCATGGCCACTGGATGTACTGGTTTTTTAACTAAAAGTTTGTAGTTGTGAGTCAAAACAGTTTTATTAACTGCTTTTATTTCCGCAGATTATGTTTGCATTCTTCAGTGAAAAGAACTGCCGCTAGTAGATGAAATAAGAAGTTGAAAATCTGAAATGTGATCCGGACAAACTTTGTCCTTTCATGACGAGTTCCATATTTCCAGAATTAATTTTCTTTTAAATCATTTAAGTGAGAAGGGAAAATTGTGCCAAGTGGCTTGATATCCTATAAAGCCTCACCCTGTCCGTCACATGGATACTGCCCGGGTCATGCTGGTGTTAGAGATAATGAGACAGCCGATCTATTTGCCGGCAGCGCTCTGTCCGGGGAGACCTGCATCACGACAGGATAGAGCTCCTGCAGATGATCACTCTCCGATTGCGAGCGGAAGAAGACACTGAGGTGCCCCCCCATTACTAGAATGATTGAGGCGGGGTATAGACGGGGAGAGAGAAGGGTGTGCGACAAGGCTGGGCGAACCCAACAAATATGGAACCAGCTGGTCACTGGGACCTTAAGTAGGAAAACCCTCGAATAGATTTTGGAGTGCGGAGAGGAGCATTTATGGGCATGCCCGGTGTGCTAGGATTCTGGTTCCTGTCACCAAACCAAACCAAACCAGTTGTGCCAGGCAATTTTGTCATGCCCCTGACGTTGGTTGTCGTAAATAATTTTTACTTTACACATCGATCATTGAGCCGTACAAAATTAAAATAACAGCAAGACACGACACTCTTCCCCCCATCCCAAAGCAAGCGAAATAAAGACTCTAAAAATCAACATTCATACGAATAACATCATTTTATAGAAATGCTTTAATATGAGAAGAGAGTAATCCGGCCCTCTCTATCCTCACATTTTTCAGGTCTGGCCCTTAACACTATTTGAAAAGTTGTTTATGCCTGGTCAAAATCATCACCGTTTTTTTGTTTTTTTTAAAATTCCTCAGTGACGTTTTATTTTTTACACGTACAGGTGACCATAGGATACAAAAGTGATGCACATTATGTGTTTCAATATACCTTTTTTAGGCCAGACATGAAAAAGGATCTTTCTTGCTGTCTCATTGACATATTGCATGTACCTTAGCACAAGGATTCCATGAACACAGAAAAACATACACATGCATAACTCACAGTAATTATCAACACAATTAATAATGCGAGAGATGGGAAAAAAAATTAAGACAGTGACTTGGATCTTGCAAACTCTATGTTTAATCCATTAAATTGACAACAATAATCCAACTAATGGTTACAAAAATACAAAGGTTTTTGTGTATGAGTTTAGCCCACAACAGTGTTTCCTGGATTGCAGACTGCAGGCTTGACAAAGATGCTTGGATCATCGATTTTGAGTTGTTGGTTTGTGAACATAAGGACATCGATAATCTGGGTGGTGCCGTCATTCACTGGGAGTAGAAGAAAACACATAAAGTTGCATAATTGAACTGCTGAAAGTGCGAATGAAATAATATGAACTAGTTGGTCCGCTGAATGGGGGAATATATAGATGTGATTTTTAAAGTTGAGTTCCGATCACCAATTTGTATATTGAGATGCGGAACGAAATTTCCGGTCATACTTTCTAATTCCCCTAGAGAGAAGTGCTTCTTTTTGCCCGGCTCAAAATGTCGGAACATTTTCTTCATTCAACACAAATGCGGCTCAAAATCCACGAAAGTATTAGAAATATAGTGAACTTCAAGATCTTGTAAGGATATGTCCAAATACACCTTTACCTCTGCGCAATATGATATTTTGTCGAATTTAGCGCTCAGCGGTTAAAACGCCTTTAAGATTACATTGAAGGCCTTACTTCCTTTATACTATGGTGGGGGAGGACAAATTATTTCTCAAACTGCATCATTATAATAATGTTCCATGACTAGCAGGTATAAATAGAATTGTTTAATCACACTGGTTGGATAGAAAAAAAAAGAAACTGCCCGTATTGTGACTTGCGTTCAGAGAAAAATCGCTTCAAGTCATGTGGGATTGAACTCCTTACAACCAAAGACACTAGATACGATAGGATTGGACAATCCCTTCTTCGTGCATCTAAAAAACGCCCGCCAATCACCCTTCTTCGTGCCTCTAAAAAACTGCATGCACACAGTTTCTGCGCTGATCGGGGGCGGGGCACATGACCCATTGTATGAAAGGAGTACTTGGCGGTGCGAAATCCGTACATGCAAACGTGCCAGCTGTTCCACTTTATTGTTACTCGTATCTTTGAACAGATGAAAAATATAATACGAACAGTTAAAGAAAAAAAAAAAAAACAACAACTTACGAATGAGTTCTCTGATAATGGGGATTGGGGGGTTTCCTGTAGTGAAGGCCAGTCTGGCTTGTCCAATGGTGGCAAGTGGGATCTCCCAAGCCTCGATCTGAAGACCACTGCCGGGAAGACCAATGTAGGTGGTATCGTTGCTCAACAGCCGGGCGTCGGCTTTTGAAAAGTAAGCAGATTATTCATACATTTAGTTTTAAACCATTTACTGAAAATATTTATTGCATCTAACATGTAACATAATAGATATGATATAAAAAGGGATTGGACACAAGGTGTAACCTTTTTCTGCTTATTCCAAAACAAACAAAAAAACTTGAACAAATTATTTAATTTGAAAATGTTAACAGGATTGTAATAGATAATAAGCCTTTTTGTGATGAAACTTGAGTACATCGTTTTGAGACTTCTGAACACAGGTGTGTTTTGTACCCTACCATACATCAACTCTAGCATGCTCATATGCATTAAAAGAAACTTCAATAAACTGAACGTCTTGATGGGAAGCAGTTATTCCCTCTCCATGACACGGATGTGTAGTGATGGTAGTATTACGGCTGCCCTTCACTTTTTGTGTAAAAAAAATAAAAAAAAATCTACTAGTTCAGAATAATAAATCTTCTCAGCACTGGATGGAATCTATGAACAAAGTGATTATGGCTTAAGAAATTTGACAGAAATGAATTTCTTAAGTAATTTTAATTGAAACTGTTGCAGTTCGTCTCCTTAGTTCTTGTTTTTTTCCACTTTTTGTACAACTGAGAAATTTGACGTTAAACGTTTGTGTCTGTGGTTATTGTGATAAGAAGTTCGAATAAATCGGCACTGTGAAACAGCTTCATATGTGCCACAGCGCATTTTAAAACAAGTGTCAAATTGTGCATTGTTATGCCTCTTCTACATATTAAAAGATCACCAGTTTTTCCAGAAAATGAATGTAGAACATACACGATTTGGTTGCATTATTAGATCTGTATTTAGAGTTAAAACTTTTCCTGCAGGTAACTAACCAAGTAAAGTGATAGGGACGCTGTTTGCATGACACTGTTCAGGCATTATGAAATGAAAACATGATATTACCTGGCAAGCATTTTTGAAGCAAAGCTGGGAGGTAAGAAGCAGCCTTGGACTCTGTGCATGTACCATCGGGGCTCACCACAAAGCCAGTGAACTGTTTAAGTACAAAGGTCCAAACTATTTCGTAACGAGTTTTTGTTTAGTGTTATAGCAATTTGATAATAAGTACAGTCTTGCCTATTAACCCTCTATCCCCCATGTATCACCAGTGACACACAGAAATTTATCACTCGCCTGCAGTTCCCAAAAGAACGCAAGGCAAGAAAACTTATTTTCAGTAATTTCTACAATCTGCACTAAATCAACTAAAATTATCACGAAAACCCCTTATGTATGCGCCTAAGAATAAATTTTCATAAATGAGGATTTCCCCCACAAGCAGCAATGAGTGCGGGGCCTAGAGGGTCATGACTATACAAGCATTATTTTACAAAAATGATGTGACCTAAAGTTTGAGAGCGCATTGGACAATGGAGAGAAAAAAAACAGTATTTTTTCATACTCTGGAATAGCAATTGCAAATTTCAGTGGTCGGCAGAATTTTCTAAATGTGGTTATAACTTTCTTTTCTAGGCAATTGGTATGGAACCACTTTTAAAATATATAAAGTAGCAGATTAGCCTGTAAGTAGGAGATAATAGTTTATTCGCACTGCCGATGTCAGTTATTGGAGTAATGCATCTATTAGAGGGATATCAGACTAAACCGGGAACGGCACAGTCAGCCGCTGGCACACAAGAAGTCTTAGAGCACACCACCATTTCTTATAAATTATTATTCCAGGAAGACCCTGTCATACTAGGCTCTCTCAGATACTGTCAGCTTCTGCCATTATTTCTTGGGTGTATATTCCAGCAACTGGCTGTGTCGTTCCGGGCCCAGTATGATACTCCTCCCCCCCCCCCCCCCCCACCCCTACCCTTTAGACACAAATCTTTAGATTTGGATCTAACTTGTTCGATCTTTTTAGATCTATTATTTCTTTATTTTCTTTTTAACATGACTTACGTCAGTCATGTTGTACACCGTGCGGCCAGTGCTTAGGTAACTTGTAGCAATGGCTTGGTCGGCGAAGTCAAGAACTATCTTTCCTGGGTCCTGAGAGAAAAAAACAGCAATTTCTAATATTGAATCTTATACGGATGTCACTGTTAACGAGAATAACTAGTCTTGGGTGAGAATTACAAGAAACATGTTGCAAGAACATGGCGTTTCTTGTATTGGTACAATGATCATGCATCTTTTTATGGCTTATCAATGGCTGGATTCTCGGAGGGGTGGTGTGTGTGTGTAGAAGGAGGGGAGGGGGGAGAAGTCATCGCAGTCGTTACTGACAGACTTTGTGCCGTGGCTCTGTAAAGCCTTAGTCCAGACATAGACTTCAAAACAAAAGGACAAGAGCTTTTTTAGAAATGATGCGTTCTCCGTGACGCCTTTTGTCAGTGTCATAACACATTCCGCAGGACCGAGATTTAAACACCTGCTTTTGTTGTAGTCGTGGTTGTTGTCTGGTGTTGATTTTGTTTTGCTATTGCATGCAGTCAGCCATGTAGCAAATCATAATTAGTGTCGATTTTGCTTCTGCATAGCCTACAGTCAATCATGTAGCAAATTATAAGTTTAATTGTTTTGGCTTCTAGGTGCAATCAGTCGTGTCGAAAGAGGAATACATAATTATTGGTGATTTCGCACTTGGAAACAGTCATTTAGAAAGAAATAATTGTCGGCGATTTCGCTCTTGAATATTATCAGACATGCAGCGAACAACAATTATCTGTGATTTCACTCTTGTATACAATCAGCCATGGAGCAGCTATAATAAGGTCATGTCAGCTGTGCAGCGTGTATAACATAAAACAAACATACGATTAGTAACAGAAAGTAGGGAGCTCCATGACAAAGCTAATATAACACGATGGGAGAAAAATTTGAATTCTACAAATATGAACTACATTGCAAGTGTAATTCTTTGAGTTTCCCATAAGTACTACCTAAACCACAAGAAAGACAATTATATAACAACGGTCAACAATATGAATTTAGTTTATCTTTTACTCTACTGAATATCCTTATTGTTCATTTTTTCCCTCGAATGTTTAACAACTTTCATTGGTTGAAGAAATACACCGAACGAAAATGCCTAACTTTAAAGCGTCCGCTCCAAAAGTAAGTTTCTCTCTGTAACTTTTAGGACAATTAAACTATTTCAATTAATTTTGGCAGGTGGCACTTTAGCTTGAGCTTGTTGCGTACAAAGAATGCAATTGCTCTCGCTTAACAGGATACAGAGATATTAATAGGTTACTTACATTAGTTTCGAAGTCGTAGACATCACTTTGGAACTTGTCAGGTAAGCAAATAGTTGTGGGATCTCTTTGCGCAGAGGCAACTGCGATGATCACGGTAGCAAAGACTGCGAGGACGTTCATCTTGATCTTGTGTGTGTTTCCTTCTGTTCACTCCTTCAACTCAGAAAGATGCCTGTTTTACTTCTTTATATATACAATTTATGGGTGGTGAAACAATGATTCCGAAGTTAAAAAAAAATATTTGAACTACGGTCTAAATTGTGAGGTCGTTTCTCTGGCACTACATTGTGCAGCGTCAGCTTTTGTCCTGACTCAAACTACTTTATTTTTGGCCTTTATTATCTGCCAAAGTGGGTTAACCTTTGTGTTAATCCTGTATATTGTTTTTACTTTATTTTGCTTAAAGCGTAAAGTATGGGAATTAGTCTGCACGGTGAAACAAGAAAAAAAAAAGGAAAATATGCACTTTTTGCTTTCTTGCCGTCTATACCTGTCTAATTTAGTAATTCAAAAAAAAATCTTTGTCTATATTGTATGTTTTTCTGTTATCTAAGGTCGTTCAAACTGCTGACCCGCGGAAGTTCCAAGGAGGGTAGATTGACACCAGCAGTAATAGAAGGGGGAGAGGGCGGTCAGTCAACCTGTATGTTCTCTGACTGTGCATGTGTTTGTTTCTTTGTTTAACCATTTTTTGTCAAAGAGTTATCCATTAGCATTTGACCTAGAGAGCTAATGATACCAATATTTTATATTAATGATTATTTTCATTATCGTTTAAACCACTTCGCAGGGGTTTGCAGGGTGTTGCAAGTTATTCTGTAAGGTATTCAGCGTCTCTTGCACTGTAATGATTATTATGCTGCCGAAACAGCGTACCCTTACTACTGATTTTAGGGCGCAATGTGGACGCCCAAAACGCACACGCACTGTCAACTTTAGGACGTATACGAAGGAGGTCCACAGCGCACACGCACTGTCAACTTTAGGACCTACACCGTAGGTCCACAGCCCACATGCACTATCAACTTTAGGACGCACACAAGGCAGGTCCACAGCGTCATGCACTATCAGCTTTAGGACGTACACTGTACATCCACAGTGCACACGCACTGTCAGCTATAGGACGTTCGGTGTACGCCCACAGCGCTCACGAACTATCAACTTCAGGAGGTACACAACGCACAAGCACTATCAAATTTAGGACCTTCGGCGTATGTCCTCGGCTCACATCCACCATCAGTTTTAGAACAGAGCAGTGAAGGGGTTAACTGAATCGGAACTGCAGTAGTTGTATTTTTTACCCTAAGTCTGTATTCTTATAATTTCCAAAATGGCAGCTGCCAAAGCTCCCAAAAAACATTGATAAGAAGGATTAATCAGCAAAAAACGATTTCACAGGTCCTAACGTTATAAGTCGTGATTTTGTTAGCGACAGCAGCAAGCAGCCATGTTATAGCTGACGTGGTCTGGAGCACCTTAATAATTATTTAAGTGCACAAAGTTCACGAAACTGGTGACAACAGCAGGGGTGTTTATTAAGAAACAAGAACGTGAAAAGAGTGGTTCATACATCATTAATAAATTATTAGTAAAGGCTATTGTTACTTATATGTACTGACTCCCCCTGTGTTTGCGCTAGCGGTACATACGTATACATACTTATCCCTAACCCCGTCCTTATCCTCAACCCTAAATCTTATGGAATCCCTAACACTGCCCCTTACCCTTTCAACCAGAAAACGGGAGAAAAATAAAAAGAACATCTGAAAGAATAATTAATTAAAGCTGTTGTTTGGATCATTTCGGGGGCGCGGGAGAGAGAGCTCATGGCTTTGGAGTCACAAAAGGCTTTAAAATACGTATTCCCAGCGCAAAACACTTGGGGTACGTGCGTACTTGTAACAACAATCATTAGTAAAAGAATAATTGTTAAAAGGAAGGAAATGCCACGCCCATCTTTCACACGAAAGGGTGAACAAAGAAAGAAAGCTAGCGTTTCCGGCCACGGCATCAGTTTTAACACCCTTGTCTTAAATTACAGACTAGTGTTATTTTGTCAATTATAACAGACTAGATGACGTAACGGGCATTGCCCGGAATAAACAGTCATGTACTCTTTCTCTCTCTCTCTCTCTCTCTCTCTCTCTCTCTCTCTCTCTCTCTCTCTCTCTCTCTCTCTCGCTCTCTCTCTTTCTCTCTCTCTCTCTCTCTCTCTCTCCCTTATAATAAAAGTAGTAATCTGCAGTCTTGCTTCAGAACTCATGCGCGCCAGGACACTACGCACCATACTGAACGCTTGATATGGTTACTTTTTATGACATGCACGGTACTATTATAACAGAATGGAGCCAAGAAGGAGGATGAAAATTAGAGCTATTGACAGCACGATGAAACAATGCATTTTCTATAAATTCAAGTACTAAACTAAGCAAAATAATAAAAACTTCCGTGCACCCTCCGCGGTATTTGAAATGAACATGTAAAATTTGGTTACTGTAGATGGCGTAATAAAAAAGCCTTTTGCGTTCAAAGGTGGAGAAAGTGCGTAATATATAATTAGATGTCTATCGCCAAAAATATAAGAGTTTGAACACAGTACTTAATTATATTTTAGGTGGAGATGAGAAAAGACTTGTTGACATTGATGCCCTGATGTACGGAAAACAAGTAAATTTTGTCATTTGATCTGTGCAGATGTAAGTTATTCTGTAAGGTATTCAGCGTCTCTTGCACTGTGTTCGTCGTCAATTTGCATTATTGTGGGGACAGGGTGGTCTAGGGGCAAATTATTGCTCGCCTCTCATGCCGAAGATACCGGGTCAGGCATTTTGGGATTTTTCTCATACTTTCCTGTCCCTGATCCTTTGGTAGGTAGGATCGAGCATCTAGTCTTCTCGGATAAGGACGAAAAATTCGGAAGGCCCTTGTGCATGCTGCGCACGTTAAAGATACTTTGGCAGTTGGAAATCGAGAAGAACAGGCCGAACAGGCCCGGGCAAAATTAGATTACAAAAAACTTCTCTCTACCACTCCCTGCCCTCCCCGCACCCCCCCCCTCCAAAAAAAAAAAAACCCAGACGACCGGCTCTGCAATGTGGCGACGACGTGTCTTCTCCAATTCTCCAGTTGTAACTGGGCAGCAATGACACTACGGCAAAATTCCCAAATGGGATTAACAAGTCTACAAAATACAAAAAATACTGACTTTTTAATTCTTTCCTTCAATTCTACCTAACCGATGGTTTTTTGTTTTTTTTCGTTTTGTATACAGTTTGTCACTTTGACACTTGTAGAGTCCTTGTGGTGCATTTAGACTGTGAAATTTGTAGTGCCTTTTTTTGTTTTTTTTGGCAATCTCCTATGACATTTTAATCTTTCCTGATCAGATTAAATTTATTTTAGAAAATGAACAGATGGCAATGAGGGCGGATACAATGTAATAGTTAATTATATTTTGTGGCCAGGATGGTGTATGGAAGGGCGGTAGAGGCAGGAACTTGAGTTTAACACGATGACATGACAGGATGATGGTCATTTTGGTTCTAGGAAAAGGTCGGGATTAGACACATACAGAGGGGTGAACAGAGGAGAACCGAATTATATCAGTGACAGACATCCATAACTAGAGAGAGAGAGGGGGTTGGGGGTAGAGAGACAGAGAGAGAGAGAGAAAAAAAAAAGAGAGAGGAACAGAGAGACACAGACAGACAGACAGACAGAGACAGGGATCCATAATGTCTGCTCTAGCAAAGCACTTAACAGTGGGCAGCCTAAGAAGACCCGAACTGATGTATACACAGCAAATACGTTAATTACTGTAGGGACGACTATGGAGGAGAAGAAAGAAAAAAAAAGAACGAAGCAAAAAATACAAAGAAAGTGTCATGACCAAGAAGCCGAGGTGAAAAACCACACCGCACGCATTTTCTCAGCACATGTCACGCACAAAGTACAGCAGGCTACATTCAAGTGACCCTCATGAACAAAGAGATTAGATCCAAAATAAATGACCTTGTTAGCAGGTTATTTCGTTTGCTATTGCTCGATTTTTCTTCCCAAAGTCCAGATGAATGTCAGCTTCCAGAATGTTCACCCAGCCTGTTAAGGCACGTAGATTCTTTGTGAGTGCCATAACATCGTCATTCTGTTGATCGCTCCTAACAACGAACGAAAATGAATGCAAAATCCAATTCTTTTTTTTTTTTATTGCAGCCCAATTGAATCCCAGGAAAGTGTCATTATGGAGTAGTCTCATGTAAAGTAAAACATCCAAAGATACGCTGTGTTCTTATCTGCTCTTTGTCTGGTATATATATGAATTTTATCACTTAGTGTAAAAGTATAACAATTATGCAGTTAGCATGCGTAACGCCATGGTTAACTATGTCCTTCGCGTCATCCCTGTCTTTGTGTTCTTTAGTACCTGTTTCCGTCAATAGAAACGTAATCTATTATATATTTCAGTAACTTGCAACCTTTGGCATGACTAACTGACCAAACTATACACTCTTCAGGCCTTAAATTTGGCAGGAAGGTGACAATAGTGATAAGGAAGATGATGGCTATAATTAAAAGTTGTTTACTTCAAGCATGGATTTTTTTTAAATGACAATGTTTATTGCTATGTAACATCTGTATTTTTGCATGTTTGTTTCGTTTGACATCCATCTTGGCTCCATTCTATTATAGTACCGTGCATGTCATAAAAAGTAACCATATCAATCTTGGTGCGCAGTGTCCTGGCGCGCATGAGTTCTGAAGCAGGACTGCAGATTACTACTTTTATTGTAAGAGAGAGAGAGAGAGAGAGAGAGAGTGAGAGAGAGAGAGAGAGAGAGAGAGAGAGAGAGAGAGAGAGAGAGAGAGAGAACATAGAGAGAGAGAGAACAGAGAGAGAGAGAGAGAGAGAGAGAGAGAGAGAGAGAGAGAGAGAACAGAGAGAGAGAGAACAGAGAGAGAGAGCACATGATTGTTTATTCCGAGAAATGCCCGGTGCGTCTTCTAGTTTAACATACTTTTGTTTTGAAGGTTTATGGAACGCAGGATTCAAGTACTGGACGTCATTTCCTTTTCACAAGAACTTTTTTTTGTCAACTATTATGTATCCCAGTGTCATGTTACAATATTGGGCGACCCATTGTCAAAATTAGGACGTTGTGAGCCTCAATGTTTAGCCGATACCCAACTCTACAGATACCGCAAATTCCATTTCTCTAAATAAACTCTTTGATTTCATAATATGAATACACAACTTGATAACACACGTGGTAGTCACATTTCGGTAAACACAGTAATTGATATAACATTTGATAATGTGGACGCTTCTGTCTCTATGCTGACATTTAAGTACCCGCATGAATCAGGTTGGAGAATGAGATGGCATCTCGACAAACTGAAAATTTCTTGCAGCACCAGCCGCCGCAGTTATGGAATAACTCTATTATATCGGAGAAATAAATGTAGTAGATTAATATCCTAGATCTCAGTTTAAATCAACAAAAGAATGGGTGAGACTATACCAGTAGAGACCTTTTTTGATAGTTGCTGAGGCCCTATACTGACAATTAAAACGACAGCAGTGAATATCGACATGGCATTCTTTGTACATTGCAATTGTTAAAACAATAGTTATGTAGGAATAATTGAATAGCAATATTTACACTTCCATTTCATTTCTTTTTTAAATTAATCCCCGGCACTATTTTTAAGATCACCAGATATTTAAGTCATTAAGTAAAGTGATTTTGTTAATTCATAAGTTGTTATAATATTATTGTTAGATTTATTTACTGGCCTATACCGTGTTGTCCTTTTGTGGGTGGTTGGTGGGCGCTTCTGTCAGGGTCTTCTTCTGTCCTATCATTGAGATGTATTCTCCCCATCCCCTTGCTTCTTCCTAGCACTACATGAAAGTTGGCGTGTCCACGTGTTTTCTGCAAAACTCAAAGTCCACCTTGTCCAACAAGCAACCAGGCAGTATTTCGAGAGAACGCTGCTTAATACAGTTATTTAACTCAAGCTGTTGTCCCCAGTGTCTGAATGTGCAGACTTTCAGCATTTTGCCCGGTCAATGGCCTACCCTGCCGTAAATAGTTCACCCTTATCAATGGTGAAACTAAATGGCAGTCGGTGTATTCAGGTGCATGTCTTTTATGTGGAGTCCTCTGGTTGTGCGTTTTTATCAGAGGAAATTACGAATCTGATCCTGCCCACTCTTGAATGAGAAAGTTAAGAGGAAACCCGTAATGGCAGGATTTGAAGGCAGGATCTCTGTTATGAATGACAGGCTAGAAACCTCTTACTTGAACGCGGTCGGCGCTCCTGACAACGTCTTCTTAATAATAATAATAAATATAATTTCTATAGCGCATTTCTAATAAAATTATTACTCAATGCGCTGTACATTGCATCAATAATTCATGCATACACTTTCCAAATCTCATACTAAAACATGCACTCTCATCCATGCAAACTTTCTTCTGTCCTGTCATCCTGCTGCAGGCCCTACTCTGCCTGTAGTCCTGCTTCTTCCCAGGGCAGTGTGACCGTTATAGTGTCCACGTGCTTTCTCTAAACTCACATTCGAACTCAAAACTCTTACTCGAGCCCTGAGCAAATAATCTGAAGGACCTAAAATAACAAGAGCTGAGAACACACTAGTCTAATAGTCACCTTAAAGGACAAATGACCAACTCTAGAATTAAAAGGCAAAGGTGGGACTGTTTTAGACGCTGGAGTAGTTAACTTCACGCAGTTCATGTTACATTCGTTTTCATCAAAAGTGTGGAAATCGAAACTGGGGACAAATGTTCATGCCTTAGGGATGAGCCAGACCAAAGCTGAGGCTGGGGTGGTAGAGCTCCATACTGACTACTGTGGTTGTCTTCGCTAGAATGGCATGTACTGTTCAAATACGTGTACTTAAGAAACATTAGCCCTGCTTTTCATCTCATTTACTTGAAAGCCTGCTGGAATCTAAAGGGAAACCGGCAGGCGACATTTTCGTAATGGACATGAGCAGATGAGGAGTGGGCTTGAGCAAGAGTGAAAAGTTTGGATGGAAAAAGTACAACTGGAAAATAAAGGAAAGGCGAAGAGGCTAAATGAGAACATGACATGAGTGTGTATGTGTGTGTGTGTGTGGGGGGGGGGGGGAGGGGGGAAGTACGAGAGGATTGTTAGAGAGTGGGATAAAGAGCAACTAGGATTGAAAACAGGACGAGGTGAAGAATGGAAAAGATGAAGAAAGAAAGAAAAGAAAGAAAGAGGGAAAACCTTATAAATAAATAAATGTAAAGAACAACAACATGAAGTTAAAACAAAACAAAACAAAACAACATTAACTGGGAAGAGTGGACAGAGAGGGAGAAAGACGAGAAGATGGCACAGAAAGAGGCAGACGGACAGACAGACCGAGAGACACAGAGAAAGAGAGAGAGAGACACACACACACACACACACACAGAGAGAGAGAGAGAGAGAGAGAGAGAGAGAGAGAGAGCCGGAGAGGCCTGGTGAGAGAAGCGAGAGATTTGAAAGCTTTATAAACGTGGCGGATTTTTCAAGAGTCAGTCTGAACCAATTCGTGCTGTGCAATACCACGATAGGGTAAATAATTCACTTTGTTATTTCCCATCGGTAATGTTATGGAAAGAATCTTGATACACGTAGGCTTTACGACGTAACACTACACGAAGTAACACATGCCTGTTCAAATGCCAATATGTGATTGTGATTATGTTTGAAATAAATGAACATAATTATGTAATGTACCCTTCAGATGCAAATATGAACCTCCCCCCCCCCGCTTGCAAAATGTAACGAAGCACATGCAATATAAAAGATCGAAATGAAAAGTCAATATTGTGATTGTTGTTTTTTAATAAACAAAAATACTATGACACTGAACTTCACGACCTTTCTTTTGGCCTTGTAATTTGGAAACGTGATCAATATCCTGTCTCCGCCTTTCTATAAAAGACGTCATATGCCATGCTTGGTGGCACAGGGGAAGTTAGTGA
>OZ007567.1:55132641-55197641 GCA_963931925.1 Onchidella celtica | reverse complement strand
TAAGCCCCCACCACCGTCTCTCTCTCTCTCTCTCTCTCTCTACGCTCCCCCCCCTCTCTCTCTCTCTCTCTCTCTCTCTACGCTCCCCTCCCTCTCTCTCTCTCTCTCTCTCTAGTTATGGATGTCTGTCTGTAATTCGGCTCTCATCTGTTCACCCCTCTGTATCTATCTAATCCCGTCCTCTTCCTAGCACCAAAATGACCGTTATCCTGTCATGCCATCGTGTTAAGCTCACGTTTCTGCCTCTACCCCCATTCCATACATCATCCTGTCCACAAAATATATTTTTACTGTTACATTGTCTCCGCCCTCGTGGCCATCTGTTCTTTTTTTTCTTTTTATATTAATCTGATCAGGAAAGATTAAAATGTCATAGGAGATGGCAAAAAGGGGGAAAAAAATATATACATTACAAATTTCACAGTCTAAAAGTACCACAAGGACACTGCAAGTGTCAAAGTGACAAATTATATTATAAAACGAAAGAAAAAAAAAACGTCGGTCAGGTAGAATTAAAGGGAAGAGTGAAAAAGTCAGTAATTTTGTATTTTGTACACTTCTTTTGTCTTGGGAAATTTGCCCTAGTGTCATTGCCGCCCAGTTGCAACTGGAGAACTGGAGCACACACGCCGTCGCCACAGTGCAGCGCCGGTCGGCTGGTGTGTTGTTGTTGTTTGGGAGGGGGGGATAGGGCAAGGAGTGGCAGGGAGAAGTTTTTTTAAAATGTAAGTTTGCCCGGGCAGGGGCCTGTTCGGCCTGCTTTTCTCGATTTCCAACTGCCAAGGTATCTTTAACGTGCGCAACGTGCACACGGACCCTCCGAATTTTCGTCGTATCCAAGAAGACTAGGTGCTCAATCCTACCTACCATAGGATCAGGGACAGGAAAGTATGAGAAAGATCCCAAAATTCCAACATGGCTGCAACGATCGGGATTTGAACCCAGTACCTTCGGCATGAGAGGCGAGCACCACCGTGTCCCCATTATAATGCAGACAGACGACGAACACAGTGCAAGAAACGCTGAATACCTTACAGAATAACTTACATCTGAACAAATCAAATTATGACAAAACTTGTTTATTTTCCGTACATCAGAGCATCAATGTCAACAAGTCTTTTCTCATCTCCACCTAAAATATAATCAAGTTCTGTGTTCAAAAGCCTGTGTATGGGGCGATAGACATCTCTTATAATTGACAAAATAACACTAGCCTGTAATTTAAGACAGTGGTGTTAAAACTGATGCCGTGGCTGGAAACGCTAGCGTTCTTTCTTTGTTCATCCTTTCGTGCAAAAGATGGGTCTGGCATTTCCTTCCTTTTAACAATTATTCTTTTACTAATGATTGTTGTTACAAGTACGTACGTACCTTAAGTGTTTTGCGCTGGGAATACGTATTTTAAAGCCTTTTGTGACCATAGAGCTAGAGAGCTCTCTCTCTCTCTCTCTCCCCCCCCCCCCCCCGAAATAATCCAAACAACAGCTTTAATTAATTATTCTTTCAGATGTTCTTTTTGTTTTTCTCCCGTTTTCTGGTTGAAAGGGTAAGGGGCAGTGTTAGGGATTCCATAAGATTTAGGGTTGAGGATAAGGACGGGGTTAGGGATAAGTATGTATACGTATGTACCGCTAGCGCAAAACACAGGGGAAGTCCGTACATATAAGTAACAATGGCCTTTACTAATTTATTAATGATGTTTGAGCCATTATTTTCACTTTCTTTTTTCTTTTAGAATAAACACCCCTGCTGTTGTCACCAGTTTCGTGAACTTAGTGCACTTAAATGTTAAGGTGCTCCAGACCACATCAGCTATAACATGGCTGCTTGCTGCTGTCGCTAACAAAATCAGGACTTATAACGTTAGGACCTGTGAAATCGTTTTTTTCTTTGCTGATTAATCCTTCTTATCAATGTTTTTTGGGAGCTTTGGCAGCTGCTACTATGGAAATTATAACAATACAGACTTAGGGTAAAAAATACAACTACTGCAGTTCCAGTTCAATTAACCCCTTCACTGCCCTGTCCTAAAGTTGACAGTGCCTGAGAGCTGTGGACTTAACCGAAGGTCCTAAATTTGATAGTGCTTGTGCGTTGTGTACCTCCTAAAGTTGACAGTTCGTGAGCGCTATGGGCGTACACCGTACGTCCTATAGTTGACAGTGCGTGTGCGCTGTGGATGTACAGAGTACGCCCTAAATCTGGTAGTGCATGACGACATGGACCTGCCTGGTGTACGTCCTAAAGTTGATAGTGCATGACGCTATGGACCTGCCTGGTGTACGTCCTAAAGTTGATAGTGCGCGTGGGCTCTGGACCTACGGTGTACGTCCTAAAGTTGACAGTGCGTGTGGGCTCTTCACCTACGGTGTACGTCCTAAAGTTGACAGTGCGTGTGGGCTCTTCACCTACGGTGTACGTCCTAAAGTTGACAGGGCGTGTGCGTTGTGGGCGTCCACATTGCGACCTAAAATCAATAATAAGAGTGCGCTGTTTCAGCAGCATATTATAGCTGCAACGGGGTTAAAACGATGACGAAACTAATCATTAATATAAAATATTGGTGTCATTAGCTCTCTAGGTCAAATGCTAAAGGAAAACTCTTTGAAAACAAATGGTTAAACAGATAAACAAACACATGCACAGTCAGAGAATATACAGGTTGACTGACCGCCCTCTCCTTCTTATGTTACTGCTGGTGTCAATTTACCCTCCTTGGACTAAAGTTGAACCTCCGCAGGTCAGTGGTTTGAACGACTTTAGATAGAAAAACATATAATATGGACATAGACTTTTTTAGATTACTAACTTAGACAGGTATAGAAGGCAAGAAAGCAAAAAGTGCATATTTTCTTCTTTTTTTTTTCTTTTTTTATTGTGGTGACTAATTTCAATACTTTACTCTTTGTGCAAAATAAAGTAAAAATAATATATTTAAATAACACAAAGGTTAACCCACTTTGGCAGATAAAAAAGGCCAAAAATAAAGTAGTTCGGGTCAGGACAAAAGCTGGCGCTGCACCATGAAGTGCCAGAGAAACGACCTCACAATTTAGACCGTAGTTCAAAAACATTTTTTGAACTTCGGAATCACTGTTTCACCACCCATAAATTGTATATAAAAAGAAGTAAAACAGGCATCTTTCTGAGTTGAAGGAGTGAACAGAAGGAAACACACACAAGATCAAGATGAACGTCCTCGCAGTCTTTGCTACGGTGCTCATCGCAGTTGCCTCTGCGCAAAGAGATCCCACAACTATTTGCTTACCTGACAAGTTCCAAAGTGATGTCTACGACTTCGAAACTAATGTAAGTAACCTATTAATGCCTCTGTATCCTGTTAAGCGAGAGCAATTACATTCGGTGTACGCAACAAGCTCAAGCTAAAGTGCCACCTGCCAAAATTAATTGAAATAGTTTAATTTTTCTAAAAGTTACAGAGGGAAACTTACTTTTGGAGCGGACGTTTTAAAGTTAGGCATTTTCAGTCGGTGTATTTCTTCAACCAATGAAAGTTGTTAAACATTCGAGGATAAAAAATGAACAATAAGGACATTCAGTAGAGTAAAAGATAAACTAAATTCATATTCTGTCCGCTGGTTTATAATTGTCTTCCTTATGGTTTAGGTAGTACTTATGGGAAACTCAAAGAATTACACTTGCAATGCAGTTCATATTTGTAGAACTCAAATTTTTCTCCCATCGTGGTATTCGCTTTGTCATGGAGCTCCCTACTTTCTGTTACTAATCGTATGTTTGTTTTATGTCACCACTTCATTTCATTATACACCGTGCACAGCTGACACTACCTTATTATAGCTGCTCCATGACTGATTGTATACAAGAGTGAAATCACAGATAATTATTGTTCGCTCCATGACTGACAATGTTCAAGAGGGAAATCGCCGACAATTTGGCTTCCTAAATGAGTGTTTGTTTCCAAGAGCAAAATCACCAATAATTGTCTTCCTCTTCCGACACGACTGATTGCACCTAAAAGCTATAACAACTAAACTTATGGCTTGCTACATGACTGATTGTAGGCTATCCAAGAGCAAAATCGACACTAATTAAGATTTGCTACATGGCTGATTCCATGCAGTAGTAAAATAAACACCACACAACAACCACAACTACAACAACAAAAGCAGGTGTTTAAGTCTCTACCGGTTCAGACAGGGCGGTTTAAACCGCGCGGTTGGAAACGCGCGGTTGCATTTTCAATGATAGCCTATGGAATCGTTCACACGTAACCGCGGCGTTTCCTCAACCGCCGCGGTTGTGAGTTTCCCCTCGCAACCGCGCGGTCGGCCAGCGGGTCGAGATACTTACACACATAGGCATGGTACACACACAGCTGGTCTCCCGCTCGGTTTGCAGTAAGCCAGCATATGAGAGAACAGGATGTGTGATGTAAACAAAAGCTTTGCCCCTGATCAGTCACTGGCTTGGCATGAGGAAGAAAGCATGGAGGACCAGTTTGATAATGATTTATTGATCACCGAAATTGAAAAACGACCATCAATATGGGATATGACATCTCCCCAATACAAGGACAGAGTAATTAAAAGAAATCATTGGATACAGGGTGGTAAACATGCCGTGCGTTAGTCTATCACGTAGAATGGGATGAATCCAATATTGTCTTTGTCTCGGTTTGCGTCGTTTCAAGCGGCGATGTAACAACCAAACGCATGTTATTTCCTCCACATCCATCCTGACACTGCTTAAAATTTCCAGTTCTTGAGTCAACCGCTGTGGTTACGTCGCGTTGCAAACCGCCTTGTCTGAACGATACCAGCGGGAAACGCGCGGTAGCCGTCGCGGTTGAAACCGCCCTGTCTGAACCGGCAGTAAGTCTCGGTCCTGCGGATTGTGTTATGATACAGATCCCAAAAGTCTAGGCGTCACGGAGAACGCGTCATTTCTAAAAAAGCTCTCGTCCTTTTGTATTGAAGTCTACGTCTGGGCTAAGGCTTTACAGAGCCCCAGCACGTTGTCTGTCAGTAACGACTGCGATGACTTCTCTGCCCCCCCCCCCCCAACCCACTCACACACACACACCACCCCTCCGAGAAACCAGCTATGGATTAGCCATAAAAAGATGCATGATGTGCCAATCATTGTTCCAATACAAGAAACGCCATGTTCTTGCAACATGTTTCTTGTAATTCTCACCCAAGTCTAGCTATTCTCGTTAACAGTGACAGCCGCATAAGCTTCAGTATAAAAAATTGCTGTTCTTTCTTTCAGGACCCAGGAATTATAGTTCTTGACTTCGCCGGCCAAGCCATTGCTACAAATTTCCGAAACACTGGCCGCACGGTGTACAACATGTCTGACGTAAGTCAAGTAAAAAAAGGAAAAAAATTAAGAAATGATAGTTAGATCTTTAAAGACTTCTAAAGATTTGTGGGTAAAGGGTGGGGGGTGGGGTGGGGTGGGGGGGGATCATACTGGGCCCGGAACGACACAGCCAGTTGCTGGAATATACACCCAAGAAATAATGGCAGAAGCTGACTGTACCTGACCGAGCCCAGTACGACAGTCTTCCTCGATTTACTCCGAAAATATAAGAAATGATGGTGTGCTCTTCTGGTATGCCAGCAGCTGGCTGTGCCGTTCCGGGTTTAGTCTGATATCCCCCTAAGAGATGCGTTACTCTAATAACCGACATCAGCAATGCCAATAAATTGTTATCTCCTATCTGTAAGCTAATCTTCCATTTTATATATTGTAAAAGTTGTTCCATACCAATTGCCTAGAAAAGAAAGTTATAACCACATTTAGAAAATTCTGCCGACCACTGAAATTTGCAATTGCTATTCCAGAGTATGAAAAAATACAGTTTTTTTCTCTCCGTTGTCCAATGCGCTCTCAGACTTTATGTCACATCATTTTTGTAAAATAATGCTTGTATAGTCATGACCCTCTAGGCCCCGCACCCATTGCTGCTTGTGGGGGAAATCCTCATTTTATGAAAATTTATTCTTAGGCGCATACATAAGGGGTTTTCGTGATAATTTTGGTTGATTTAGTGCAGATTGTAGAAATTACTGAAAATAAGTTTTCTTGCTTTGAGTTCTTGTGGGAACTGCAGGCGAGTGATAAATTTTATGTGTGTCACTGGTGGTATATGGGGCCAAGAGGGTTAATAGGCAAGACTGTACTTATTATCAAATTGCTATAACACTAGACAAAAACTCGTTACGTAATAGTTCGGACTTTTGTACTTAAACAGTTCACTGGCTTTGTGGTGAGCCCCGATGGTACATGCACAGAGTCCAAGGCTGCTTCTTACCTCCCAGCTTTGCTCCAAAAATGCTTGCCAGGTAATGTCATGTTTTCGCTTCACAGTGCCTGAACAGTGTCTTGCACACATCGTTCTTATCACTTTATTTAGTTAATTACCTGCTGGGAAAGTTTTTACTCTAAATACAGATCTAATAATGCAACCAAATCGCGTGTGTTCTATCTCCATTTTCTGAAAATCTGGTGATCTTTTAATATGTAGAAGAGGTATAACAATACACACTTTCACACCTGTTCGAAATGCGCTGTGGCACATATGAAGCTGTTTCACAGTGCCGATTTATTCCATCTCCTTATCACAATAACTACAGCCACAAACGTTTAACGTCAAATTTCTCAGTTGTACAACAAGTGGAAAAAAACAAGAACTAAGGTTGCCAACTGCAACCGTTTAAATTTAAATTTAAATTACTTAAGAAATTCATTTCTGTCAAATTGCTTAAGCCACAATCACTTTGTTCGTAGATTCTATCCAGTGCTGAGAAGATTTATTATCCTGAACTCGTAGATTTTTATCCTTTTTTTTACACAAAAAGTGAAGGGCAGCCGTAATACTACCATCACTACACATCCGTGTCATGGAGAGGGAATAACTGCTTCCCACCAAGACGTTCAGTTTATTGAAGTTTCTTTTAATGCATATGAGCATGCTAGAGTTGATGTATGGTAGGGTACAAAACACACCTGTGTTCAGAAGTTTCAAAACGATGTACTCAAGTTCCATCACAAAAAGGCTTATTATCTATTACAATCCTGTTAAAATTTTCAAATTACATAATTTGTTCAAGATTTTTTGGTTTTTTTGGGATAGGCAGAAAAAGATTACATCTTGTGTCCAATCCCTTTTTATATCATACCTAAAATGCACATGTTAGATGCAATAAATATGTTCAGTAAATGGTTTAAAACTAAATGTATGAATAATTTGTTTACCTTACAAAAGCCAACGCCCGTCTGTTGAGCAACGATACCACCTTCCTTGGTATTCCTGGCAGTGGTGGTCTTCAGATCGAGGCTTGGGAGATCCCACTTTCCACCATTGGACAAGCCAGACTGGCCTTCACCACAGGAACCCCCCCAATCCCCATTGTCAGAGAACTCATTCGTAAGTGATTTTTTTTTCTTTAACTGTTGGTATTATATTTTACAAGATTAATCTGTTCAAAGATACGAGTAACAATAAAGTGGCACAGCTAGCACGTTTGCATGCATGGATTTCGCACCGCCAAATACTCCTTTCATGCAGTGGCTCATATGGGCCGCCCCCGATCAGCGCAGAAACTGTGTGCATGCAGTTTTTTAGAGGCCCAAAGGAGGGTGCCATGCACTATGGGCCCAGCACCTGATCGGCGAGCTTTTTTTTTTTTTTTTGAGACACGAGGATGGGATTGTCCAATCTTATCGTATCTAGTGTCTTTGGTTGTCGCATATGACTTGAAGCGATTTTTCTCTGAACGCAAGTCACAATATGGACAGTTTTTTTTTTTCTCTATCCAGCCAGTGTGATTAAACAATTTTATTTATACCTGCTAGTCATGGGACATTATTATAATGATGCAGTTTTAGAAATAATTTGTCCTCCCCATCATAGTATAAAGGAAGTAAGGCCTTCAATGTAATCATAAAAGGCGTTTTAACCGCTGAGCGCTAAATTCGACAAAATATCATATTACGCAGAGGTAAAGGTGTATTTTGACATATCCTTACATGGTCTTGAAGTTCACTATATTTCTAATGCTTTCGTGTATTTTGCGCCGCCATTGTGTTGAACTGCAGAAAATGTTCCGACATTTTGAGCCGGGCAAAAATGAAAGCACTTCTCCCTAGGGGAATTAGAAAGTATGACCGGAAATTTCGTTCAGCGTCTCAATATACAAATTGGTGATCGGAACTCAACTTTAAAAATCACATCTATATATTCCCCCATTCAGCGGACCAACTAGTCTATATTATTTCATTCGCACTTTCAGCAGTTCAATTATGCAACTTTATGTGTTTTCTTCTACTCCCAGTGAATGACGGCACCACCCAGATTATCGATGTCCTTATGTTCACAAACCAACAACTCAAAATCGATGATCCAAGCATCTTTGTCAAGCCTGCAGTCTGCAATCCAGGAAACACTGTTGTGGGCTAAACTCATACACAAAAACCTTTGTATTTTTGTAACCATTAGTTGGATTATTGTTGTCAATTTAATGGATTAAACACAAAGATCCAAATCACCGTCTTATTTTTTGTTTCATCTCTCACATTATTAATTGTGATGATAATTACTGTGATTTATGCATGTGTATGTTTTTCTGTGTACATGGAATCCTCGTGCTAAGTTGCATGCAAGATGTCAGTGTGACAGCAAGAAAGACCCTTTTATATATTTGACCCAAAAAAGAGTATATGAAACACATAATGTGCATCACTTTTGTATGCTATGGTCACCTGTAAGTGTAAAAATAAAATGTCACTGAGGAATTAAAAGAAAAAAACGGTGATGATTTCGACCAAGCATAAACAACTTTTCAAATAATGTTAAGGGCCAGACCTGAAAAATTTGAGGACAGAGAGGGCCGGATTACTCTCATCTCATATTACAGCATTTCTATAAAATGATATCTTATTCATTTAAATATTGATTTTTAGAGTCTTTATTTCGCTTGGTTCGGGATGGGAAGAGTGAGGGGGGGGGGTGGGGGAGTGTCGTGTCTTGCTGTTATTTTAATTTTGTACTACTCAGTGACCGATGTGTAAAGTAGAAATTATTTACCAAAACCAACATCATTGCTTGGCACAACTGGTTTGGTTTGGTTTGGTGACTGGAACTAGAATCCTAGCACACCGGGCATGCCCTTAAATGCTCCTCTCTCCGCATTCCAAAATCTATTCGAGGGTTGTGACCAGCTGGTTCCATATTTGTTGGGTTCGCCCAGCCTTGTCGCACACCCTTCTCTCACCCCGTCTATACCCCTCTTCAATCATTCTAGTAATGGTGGGCACCTCAGTGTCTTCTTCCGCTCGCAGTCGGAGGAGCTCTATCCTGTCGTACTGCAGGTCTCCTCAGACAGAGCGTTGCCGGCAAATAGATCGGCTATCTTACTGCCTCTAACAACAGCATGGCCCGGGCAGTATATCCATGTGAGGGACAGAATGAGGCCTTGTAGGACATCAAGCCACTTGGCACGATTACGGCTGGTGACTTAAATGATTTTAAAAAAAAATTAATTCTGGAACTATGGAACTCGTCATGAAAGGATAAGGTTTGACCGGATCACATTTCAGATTTTGAACTTCTTATTAATTTTTCATCTATGATCGGCTGTACTTTTCACTGAAGAATGCAAACATAATCTGGGGAAATAAAAGCAGTTAATAAAACTGTTTTGACTCACAACTTCAAACTTTTAGTTAAAAAACCAGTACATCCAGTGGCCATGCCCTAGCATAAGATAAGATAGGAATGATTTTATTATCACATAAGGGAAATTTACTTTCACAAAACGTTTAAAAGCATTAATATATATACATAACACACATACAGCACGCATCATTACATGGACAAAATTATCCTTACTCAATAACAAATGAAGTGACGTGGCATGAAACCTGAGTAAAATATGGCACACAATCTAGCTTTTATGTCTTGTTGGAGCGAACTGCCTATGGTGAAAACGATCTTCTGTACCTTACTATGTTTGCACTGAGGTAAATTATTGTATTGCTTCTGAATGGTATGGAAATTTGGTGAAATAAGGGATGGTGACTTGTCATTTACGATGAAATATAGGCTACATTTCTTTGCACAAGCACCTGAGGAAAGAGAATCAGAACTGCAAAATGCCGTGCCTGTCATGTTCCATGTTTTTGATGGGTGTGGCTTTAACTGCGTTCTTATCACTTTCTTTACCATTGCTTCCCCAGGCTGTAATACAACACGTAATTATGAATAGTTCTCATTAAAATTTTAGAGCCCGTATTTCCACAAACGGTTTGGACTGCTTCCCTTGAGTGCTGAGTATTTGAGACAAGGAGAACAGGAAGGGGGGGGGGGGATAAGTTAGTTGAAGCCAGATTTTCATGAGCGTTTAGATTGTGGACACAATGACATCTTCATTACACAACCATTCCGTCCAACCTACTGTCTCTTAACCCTCTAAGCACCGCCCCCATTTTTGCCTGCGGGCGAATTCTGATTTCATGAGAATTTGCTCTTAAGGGCATAATCAAGGTGTTTTTCATGATCATTTAGTTGATTTATTATGTATATTGTAGAAAACACTAAAAAATAACTTACTTTTCTCACACTGAGTTCTTGCCGGAACTGCAGCCGGCTGGCAAATATCTGTGTATCACTGGTGATACATTATGGTGCCTAGGGGGTTAACTTATTTACAAGAAGAACTGTACTCGTTATAATGCAATCCGGTGTCCTTCCTGAGCAAGCTACGTTCTTAAGAAGATCAAGTGGTTACAACATCCACCCGACATCGATTGACGTAGGGAATCCACCCTTACAGTCATCCAATAACTCTACTGAAATCCTGTATAAAATCTACGTCGGATCGATGTAAGGATGCTGACTTGCTATCGGCGAGCTCTCATCACGACAGAACTAATAATACCCCCATCTTAGTTATCTAATCAACAAACAATGGCCGCCTGGCTGCCCAGTATGAATTAGGGCCCAACTCCCCAGCACCACAAGTTTCCCCATACCCCCACATTTCTTCTCTTGCCAACCTACTTCTGCCGTCTACCCACAACCCATTTCCCCATCCATGGGCTTGAAATATTTTATATTAAATTTGATTCAAGTTCAAACTGAGTTTTGATTGTCTGTTTTTCGAAATTATTCGAATCATTACAAATATGTAAATTTAATTTTTGCACAAAATGTAAGGACACGGTCAAAAGGAACACTTATCAACATTTTGACCTGGGAAATGTGGACGTGATGATGGGATAACCTACGCCAGTTTCAAACCTGTAGAAATCCCCCTGAAACTGATCAGTTATAGAAATGGCTGTAGAATCTCTCGAGGCAGAGGCTTGATGTAATGCACACAGAAATGAAGACAAACAAACACGTCCATCCCGAACTTATGATTCCCTTCCAGCACTGCGTTTCTTTCGATCATTTAAATGATGACCCTGTTTTGAGTTATATCGTTATTTTGCACACCTCGTGTGTTATCAAAGCTGCTTTGAGTTTATGCTATGTGCAGCGTGTGTGTTATCGAGCGTAGTATCTAAGATAAATGATTTTTTAACCAAAGTCTGTATGTTGCTGTTTCCTTGCGTGCTATTACACTGTGCACTGTCAGCTTCTTTGGAAGACCTAAGGTATTTTTTTCCCTTCATTTCCTAAAGCTTGAGTGATAGATATCAATATGTCATAGTCATCATCGGTATTAAAACAAACGATGCTTATTTAGCTCTGCTAAGTGTTTTTCTAGGGTATGGTGCTGAAGCTCAATGCAAAGTATTTCTTAGAATGCTTTTGATTTGTTTCATCAGTTGTGGTTGTTTTTTTCTTTCCAAATGTTCTTTAGATAATGTACAGATAAACGATGAAAATGGCATTCTCGCACTAAAATTGATCGTGTCATCTCAAAAGAACGTATCTGAGGTAGTTATACCCCTCAAACGTTCACAATGAAACTGGATATTTCTTCAGTCAAAGTAGTTAACTTTCCACTATCTGACATTCTATAAATTTACGGAGGCAAGTTGAGGTATTATCAGCTGGGTAAAAAAAGGACTTTGACATTCGTACTAATCATACTGACGTTTCTGTAATAAACATGTTGATTGTCGTTGCTTGTGGTCTTCAATAGCCTTTTGTTGGTTCCGTACACTGGTTTTTGTATAGGAATGGACATGTGTACGTTTGGACGTAAGTGTAGCTTTCAAAGCCAAGAACTTTCATTTCTAGTTCATCTGCGGAAACAGAATATCTTGTGCCTTCTGCAGTATTTTTCCAATTGCTATGCCCCCCCCCCACACACACACAGTCCATTTTCAATCAAAAACCAAAAAAAAAAAAAAAGTATCTAGAAGATAGCTTACTTCATGTTTTATTATGAATTACTGAAATGGTACAAAATGGAGAATGCCTTTCAGCTTCCCATAAATTAAATTGTATAAATTGACAATGCAAACAGATTTCAACTTTGTTTTGCTTTATTCAATCCATGAGAAGAAGAATTTTCGTGTCCAGTGGCTCGTTCACAGATTCAAGGAGTTTCGGTTCCGATAGGATCCCTCTGGATATAGTTCCAAGCGACTAAATGACTTACTGTCTAGGATACTTAAGCTCAGGACGCAAGGCAAGTGCAGTATGTCCAGCGCAGCATTGTGCTATTTTCAGTCCTAAACCCAGGTGCCCAGGATTTTACATGCTCCCTTCTCTCGCCCCTCCCCCACCATGTTCATAATAATAAACATACAAAGCATTTATATATTTCGCGTCATCCCTTTTACAACCGGGCTCTAAGCGCTTTACAGCATTTATCACATAAATATCTATCCTACACCATAAAAGACACATACTCGGGAAAAAACACCTGCTGGGCATTCCGAGTGTAAAGAGTTGACTGAGATTGTTTCACCTATTGATAATTATGAAATAAATGCAACGAACATCAGTTTTCTCCCATTCTGTTCACCATTACGTTATATTTGTATTGACATGAAGCTTTTGAAATGCACTGGTGGCTTGCTCTTATGTGGACATGTAGCAGTGCGGCCTAGTAACTTTCGACTGTCTATACAAATCTATTCAGCTCCTTTCACAATTGACGATCCTAAAGCCGTAGACAGACATCATTAGGCTTGGTGTGGTAATATGGGCGGGTATTTTTCATATTGTTGTTATATTTGTGCCTTTTTATGTTTTCGACATGCTCAGGATCGAAATTTTGAAGAATTGTGTAAAATCAGAGGACAACTTTACACTCTCAAGCAGATGCCTCAGAAATTTTTTAAACGATTGGAATGACACCTATACATACTGAAATTAGGAGTGAAGGTAACAAACGTGTTGGGGACAAGGATCGAGTACCTAGTCTTCTCGGGTAAGAACGAAAAATTCGGTAGGCCCGTGTGCACGTTGCGCACGTTAAAAATACCTTGGCAGTTGGAAATCGTAAAGAGAGCCTTCTGCCCGGACAAAATTGAAATTAACAGATTAAATTTTATCCATATCATCCCCCCACCAGCAACAACAAAATTTATTATTCATTATTAAATATATATTATTATTAATAAATATTCAAATATTATTTGAGTTGTGAGTTGTGAACTGCGCCTAACAGGCTGCGTTACAATTTGCTATGAGATAGAGAGAGGTAGAGAGAGAGAGAGAGTGAGCGAGACAGGGAGAAAGAAAGAAGCAGTGTAGTGTGTTGAGCGCTTCGCAGGCGATCCATTCTGCTCTGTGGTTGACCTGTTGCTTCTGTAAAGCGCAAAGAGCATTTTAAACGGATATGCGCTATATAAATGCCATCCATTAATTATTATTATGTTCCTGACAAAACCTCAAAATCCTCAAAATGTCGCAGACAAGAACAATGGCAAACATCCCACGATAATGATGTGTTCAGAAACTGTACTTTGGCTGACTTTTGCATTTCCATTTTTGTTCTTCAACGAATTGCTCTGCTCCATTCACAAAGAAAAAAAGAAGTACTAGAGAAGAAAAGGATCAGGAATATCTGTTTCTTCTTTTGGAGATAATGAATGAGCATTAGGGACTGTTTACAATGTGTCGTTGGTCTCATGACTTGACATTAACCAAGTAATCAGGAAAATCCTGGTGATAAAACCAGCTGGAGATGGTATCAGATGACCGTTGACATCTTACACTTTGTCGGTATGAACAAGTGCTAAGGGAGTGAAGAGCTCTGTTAGAAAAAAAGCCGGTTATCTTCCTTAGATAAGGTCCTGTCACTGCGTTGTTTACATTCTTCTCATCATCTTAACCACCTCTCCCGTTGTTGTTTTTCTCTCTCTTTTCAGTGCTGAATTTTCCCTTCAGCCTCTCCTCTCCTCCTTGCCCTGGGCATTTTCATCCCTCTCTCACCCTCTTTACTCTCGCGATGTCTTTAGGCCTGGAAAGTCTTTAGCTGCACTCCTTGGCCATCAAACAAAACTATTTTGTCATTACACCGGCATGTTAGCCTCGAGAGATAATAAATAAACTCCTTAACTCCGTGTTCAGGATGTGAATGAATATGTTTACTCACACTGATGTTTTACTCGGAATACGGAGCCGTAAGAATGCTCATCCCTTTTGTCAATGAAAAAGAGAATACGAAGTTGTTAACGAAAAGGAGAGGAAACACAAAGACTTGTTCCAGGGGCAAATTTTAAAGTTCATCTATCCCTCATTACCACTGTTTCTCTGAAACCGATTGTACAGTTTGCTTTCATGGATGCACCTAACACCGTGAATTAAACATGCCATGACAAAGGTAAGCACCTGCCAGTCTCGTTAATATTTTTCTGGTCCTGTTTTATTTGTTTTGTTTCATTTCATCTCATTTTAGTTATGTTTTTGTTCATTCATCTAATTGTTGATTTTTAAAAAAAATATTTATTTATTTAATTATATTTGGGGAGGTAAACTTTAAACAGAGGATTCATTTTACATGTTTTTAGAATACTAAGTGTTCGTATTATTACAAGCATGACGAAATGCAAAGCAAATCAACTCTTGTTTGTTTTTTTATTATTCGTGATTCCCAGAACTCTAAATACACTCCGGTTTTTACTAGCATAATTATTGTCCTTTCAAGGAGTTCTGAACTCGCAACCGAGATTTTAAGATATTCGTTGTAATAACCACAACTGTCGAAGTGAAAAAATACGAACATTCAGGGTCTTTTTTTTTTTTTAAAGAATTTCTTTCTCTTGCACTACAAAGATCTGTATGTGTGTCAAATTTGTTGGGAGCCCATCTGCTCCACTTCACAGCTGATAGGACTCACGCGCTCTCGCCTCGGCTGGGCATACTCATGTTGTGTACTCACATGCGCGCGATGGCACGGACAGCCACGAGTGAAGCTAACTAGCAAAAAAGATCGGTTAGTGGTGTAAAATACATCAGAAGGAGGGAATTGGCTACGAGTTACTTTACCGAGGTGTGTCTGTCGTTTCAACGTAGGTGATGTAATATTTTCATGGGTATTTTCAATTGCGGTTCCCCCTTGAACACATTGGGAGTTCCCCATTCATTTAGGTGCCAGTTAACAGGGTTTTCTTTTTTGTTTTTGTAAATTATAGAACTGTCATAGTAATTAGCACTCTGAATTTTTAGAGCCACAAAATCCAGGTAACCATATTTAGATGTCTGTCTATTAATTTTTTTCAATCCGGTGGGTATTATTACGATAAAAACTAATTACTTCAATTATTTTTTAAATTTTAACCTGAATAAATAGTATTGTTGCTTTCAAATTACTTACGTAAAAGCCAATAAAACAATAATATTTAGTGTGCTATACTGAAGGCCGAAATAATTATGTAGAAATGATCGTGATAACAAACCAGTTGTGTTCGCATTGTCAGGAAGTGTTGCCTCATCTTCAGTGCTGATGACCTTAACATTAGGAGAGTCAAGAAATGTTGTTCAATGGTGTGATTCAGTCCATAACGAAATAAACTTTGTATAAAGTGTTCATTTTGCTTCATCTTCACCTGAAAAGCGGACAAATGGAGAGCTGGAAGGTCAGGTATTCTATCAGTACATTATTCAACTTCATTCAATCAACAGTTTTGGTAAGCGGAGAAGACTTTTGTATTCCCCGACCACCCACTCAAGATACTGAAAGAAATGATTGCTTTTAATCCTTAACTCTGTACTTATCCCTTAACAGTGAGTCATTTCCTAACTTAACTCTAAACATAAACCTGATTCTGTTTTCATTCTTAACCGTAACTGTTAAGAGTTCAAAGAGGCCAGGATCCCAGCAAACAGGTCATTTTGCCTTCGAACATCGCAAGTGACCCATTTTGTATTATTTTATTGTACATTGGAGAGTGATTGGGGGTTCAGTCAAGACACTCTAAACCTGTCGCTGTTTCTGTCTTTATCCCTGACCATAAGCCTTAGTTTTCTGTTTGAATCGGTAAGGGGATAGGTTTAGGGATATGATATTAGGTTTAGGATTAGGGATATTCTAAGGGTATCTCGACGGGGTGGTCTTGACATACGGAACTCTTTCCAATATCTGCTATAAACTGTATCACAAATCCTCCCTCTCTAGGCAGTGAATCCTCTTTCAGTTTTGCTGTGCATAAATATATAAATGGGATGATCATATATACAACACGGACATAAATATTGTAAAGTACATTGCCCCTTTACCGGCTCATGTATCAAATACATAAGAAAAATACTTATAGATGATTATGGAATCATCTCCCACCATTAATTTCATACTTAAATGGACTGTTTCGAAATTTTTTCCACTATTATATATTATTTGATCATGCTAAGTTCTCTATATTCCGATCCACTGATATTTTTTAACAAATTTTGTGAACTGCAATGTATGCCGCCGCTGGGAGAAGCATGTTAATTGTTTTGTGGTGATTTCATAAAGATGTTGATGTTAAATATACCAGAAACAAACGTTTACTGGAAAATTATGTTAAATACAATATTATTCGTCCATACACATGTCTGCTATTATTTCAGTCATTAGTAACATTTTTATACAGACAGACAGGCGGACTGATGCATGACAGACAGATAGGCAGACATACAGTTCGATGGATGAATGGATGGATGGGTGGCTGGGTGGACGGATGGACGGACGGACGGATTGATGGGTGAATGGATGGATGGATGGATAAATGGGTGGCTGGATGGATGGATGAGTAAATGGAGGGGACGGGACGGATGGATGAATAGGTAGATGAGTGGATGGATGGATAGATAAATGGATGGATGGATGGGTAGTGGGCAAGTTGGTAAGTGGGTGAGTAGGCGAGTAATTCAATAGTGATAGATGTAGCTAGCTAGATAATAGTGGAAATAGGTTGGTAGGCTTATTTTGTTTTTATGGGATCCATTAAGAGACTTCCATAAATATGAAATAATCTCAGGCGAACATGCATTATTGAGAAATCACGTGAAAACATTACATAGCAATTTCAATCATTCAGTCTCGCAATCAAGGATTATTGCTTCACCTGGAATGACACGATGGACCAGTTTATGCGGACACATGGAGGTTGACTCTTCTTCATAAATTTATAATGGATATTCTCACTTCATACTCTTTTCCTCCGGCGTGGTAATATTATCATACTTACCGATAAAAATTAATGAGCCGTTGAAATGTCGCTTTGAAGGTGTTGTAGTTTGGACGGACGAAAACCAGATGAGATTGCCAAAAAAAAAAAAAAGTGAATTGAATTATGAATCCAAGGATAAGGTTATTCTGATAATTTTGAACTATTTTTTTTAATGTTATATTATGTTGATTTTGCATGTGATGTTTAAAGGAAAAGAAAGGCCCATACTGATAATTTCACTTGGGCGTTATTAGCTTTGCAGTAAGCAACTGTTGTAATCAAAAACTGACATTTTGTAAATACGATTCTTTACACTTTTACGTTTCTGTTTCAAGTTGTCATGTAGGTATCGAGGTACTCTGTATATCGCCTTAAATTTGTGTTTGAACTCCCATGCACCTTCGTACAATGTATTTATTTTCATCTTTAAGGGCATGTGCAGCTAAATAATCTCAAAATTCTTAGTTTTTGGTAAAATTTGAAAAACTTCGATTTTGGCTTCCTAATCCATTTTTGTATCTGGCGCAATGTGCAAAAGTCATGAACTTGGCGCTTTTAGAGTTCAAATTGGTATCAATATACCATTTTTTTGTACTCTTGTAATAGGAATTTTGTGAACTCTTCAGTGATTTTCTCAAAATTGATATTTTCAGCAGAAAAATGCCTATAACATTTTTACTTTCTGTCCAAATAAGCTGACATTTGCACAGATATTTTGTCTACGTATATCACACACTTGTATAGAGCAAAAGGGCAACATCACTATCCATTTTTGTTTTATTATTATTTGAATGAAGGAAAATGAATTTTAAAAAATGAATCATAAAGGATCAGAAACGAATTGAGAGAGACAAGATGAATGGATCTAAAACCCTTCTATACAAAGATTTATGTATGTCCCAAGTTACCACTTGCCAAATTTCAGAAAAACTGATAAAAAAAATATAGAAGTTATAGGAAATATTGAAATAGGTGATAAAAATCCACGATGGCCGCTCCTATTGTTACATACTAATTAAAAAAAAATTCCTGTCCATTTATCGTGTCCTAGCTACCCAATGGACAGATTTGTGAGGTAAATTATATTATATGTGAAGAAATGGTGAAATTGGTTTATTTGGCAGCACATGCATGGTTATAAAAATTTGTGCTCACTGAAATTAATTTTTGGCCTAAACTGAGTCATTCAGACGTGTAGAAGCTCCATGAGAGACGTGCTATTTTCCACGTGACGTGGTAGAAGCTTCCGACTGGGGTGGGTCTTGTGAAATTCCAGTGAATGAAGTATCGTTAGAGAACACTTATTTATGTGTGAGAGGTGTGTAATTGCTACCAACTCCGGGTACAAAGAGGCTTATTGGATTCAGGGAAAAACAGAAGCCCCAGGAGGAAGTAAATAAGTATGATTCCCCCAGAATTCAGAACTTTTAAAAAATACTTAGAAGTAAAATCTTTACTCATTTTTTAAACTCTTGAACTTCACGTACTTTTTAAAAAAAAATTTGAGTTATAAAAAAAATACCAACCTATCTCACAACTATACTTTAAAAAAAAAAATGACAAGCTCTGAACTATTCAGCTACCTTTTCTTTATTCAAACATACTACATACATGTATGTGTAGGCCAACGTGGACATGAGTGTATTTTTTCAAGACTTAAATGAGTAAAGATTATAATTTGATATTCATTATTATAACGCGCGTCAACGGTTCAGTAAACTGCATGGTTCTGAACTATTCAACTCCTAGAAAACATAATATGCAATTATTATGTGTGATTTGCATTTGGATATCTATTCAGAACTTGAATGCTTACAGGTAAGTAGTATCGATCTATCGTCCATCTATAGTTAAGTGTGCAAAACTCTTACCGAATCAACTCTAAGTCCTTACATAAGCGTGCGAGTAAGTGTAGGTGTGTATACGTATGATGTGTGAACATTTGCACATGTGTGTATTATGGGTATTCTCTGAAGACTTGAAAAAAAATGGGTGGAAATATTTACTTTAAATGTATCGTTCACATTTGGCTATTTAAATGCAAAGCCGCGAACTATGCGGTTCCTAGTCCCTACTGAAAAAGTGCACGCGGGCTTGTGTATGCACGTGCATGTATGCGCGCGAGCATTTGTATCTCTATATAATTTTTATATCCAAACATCATTATATATGTGTGCTTTATCTTCCTGCGGTTCTTCTATATTTTGGCGAAATAATTTCCTACGCATTACGGTTATCAGCATCCTGTTACACCTTTATAGAAACAGGTATGAAAAACCTGGCATAATTCATCTTGCCTGTTCCATACTGGGTGAACATTTGAACCGGACTACGTGCACCTCGGCATTCCCTGTTTGTTGGACACGCGCTAACTTAATCTACCTGACAGACATCGGGGTGAGAGTTTGATTGAAGTCTGGCTATGCCACAGACTAATCTATATCACCGCTGTTTGAAATCAGATCCTTTCTAGAAGTGGGGACCAGGAAGCCCTTAATTTGCTACCCAGCCATTATCTAGGACAAAAAGCCCAGCACTCGTTTTGTCATAATGAGCGGTGGGAATCGTGGGAATTCAGTCAAGCAGGTAATTGTTTAAGTGCAAACTAAGTTTGAAATGGATGGTTCAAGGGGAATAGAGAAGGCTACTTGTCGTTAAATAACCAGGCATACTGCCATTGTCAAACTTAAGAGTGGAAGAGTTAACGTTGTATATGTATTTACCTGGGTGCAACTTCGAAACAGAATAAATCAGTGAGGGTTTAGAGTGGCGATAAATTATCCCTTTCATTGAAAACCTCCTAGAGCATATTTGTATTTATTTATTTATTTATTTAATCTTATGTATCCGTTTTATCGTAGTAACAGTACAATAGAGCTAGAAAGTATACATGTAAATATCTGAAGCTCCGTGACAGCTTGACCAAGAATTATGAACTTTCTGTAGTGTCTAGATATTTTACAAAAAAATTTACGTGGAAACGCCGTCTGGGACAAAATTTAGTATTTAATATTATTTATTTGCAATTTTTGTTGCTATAAAAAGAGATGCAACTTCGTCGAGCAGAATCAAAAAGGATAGGAGATTTCGTTCTTTGCCTCTCTTTACAGAAAGTCAACTTTCAATATCACATCTTTAAGTCAATGGCCCAGCTAGTTTCAATCATTATCAAACTTGCAATAGGTTGACGGAGCACCTAAATTGTGAGAACTTCAAGTTTTGAACCTTTAAACCACACATTTTTGCTAACTTCATAAATAGCATGGCTGTCGACTGTTCTCGATAATGCACATCAGATTTGGCGTTCAAAGAGCTATGAAAATTGCAGCCAGTGAAAGTGGGTTAAGATAAAAGCCGACAGACTTCAGTTGACATCATCCTCTTATTGTTTTAATGTAACAATTAGAATGAGTGATAATAAAAACCCTACAAGTGGCTCACCTTGTAAGGGTCTCACAGTTGTATTATTTTAAAGCAAGGAATGTGTCTAGAGGAAATAAAGAGAACAGCTGTCTGCTTTTCATTGATAGATATTTAACTATGTATTTCACACTGTCTGATCCAGTAGATTGACACTTTTTTTAATTCAAACATTTTTTATTTTAAACTTCAACTGAGTTCAGAACACGAAGTTCTAGGCACTATACAAAATCGGTATGCACTTGGCTTTTAAAATAACTCTCTGTCTTATTGTGTTTAGTGACAGCATCGTTAAAATAACCCAAAGAAATGTGATAAATATTAATAACAATGATGATACAGTTGTATGAAAGTAAATTATCGTGCTGGGTAAAGTTGTATTCAGCATTCTATGAAATGTCTGTTGTTTAAGTCAAGCTTTTGACTGACTTAGGTTGCAGAAATTGGATTGTGAACGACCGAAATGGCATTGTTCTGTGGTTGTAAAGATCCGATATGATCTAAGAATGATTCATGTTTACCGAACTACATTTATCTTTCTCAAGGTCTCGATTTTTCTTTCTTCTCTGCCTTTGTACAGAGAGCAAGGAAATAATTTAATTACTGCATAATTACAGAACTGAACTGACTTCCCAAAACCTTGGAGAGTTGACAGGTAGTTTTCTGTGAGTTCAGAACAACAACAATATTAATATTTATTTGTTCACACTGTAACAGCTGAGGTTGTTCTAGCACGTTATAGTAGGGGGGAGTTAGTTGATCTAACTACAACCCTTTAGAAAACGAAACTATTACAGCTGTAAAATAAATAAACACGAGATCCGACGATAATAAATTACTAGGAAGACACCAGCGAAACTAAATATCTACGCCACACAAAAGGAAACTCACTTACTCACCCCACCCAACCACTCACACAGGTCTATATATATTCCTACAGAAAATTCCCGAAATAAACGTTACCTTTGCCCTCGCACAAACTAACCAATCACGTATCAATACGTCATCAGGTTACATCACTCAAGGCCAAATCTGGCGTAAACATCCTTATCCACAGTGTTATCGAATGTTCGGGAACATACTAATATTTACTGAACGAGTCAAAACACCTGACAACAAGCGAGCGAGGAAAAAAACTACTCACTAGAAAAGAAGGTCAGGTCACGGAGTACAGTACACTCTGGCGTCAACAATAAAATGAAAAAAGTAGTGGACACATGCTCAGCCACCAGCACAACAACAAAACCGGGGGAGGGCAAGGGATAGCTTGCAGATGCTACACACACAAAAGTCAGTCACTCCCAGGCCTCTCAACCCCCGTAGTACAATGGCATTTTCTTTTCTTTTGTAGAGGGGTGGGGGGAGGAATCCGTGAGTTTGGCTTTCCCAAAGTTTTCTGACCTAAATAAACGAGAACATGTTCTACAAAGTGGCGAGACGACGTTTTTCCTTTTTACCAGATTAAGAGTCAAGAATATATTTTTAAATATCCCTTAAATCTCGTTCAGGACTCGCTTTCACGAGAAATGAAACCCTATAACCAACGCATTACATTATATCATTAATCTGGTCACTCGTGCTACTCTGTTCTGTAAATGTTTCTCTCCCAGCGCAGGCCTGGAATGTCACTGTTTTACCCCTGGCATTACAAATTGTACAGACCGATCATTTAAGCCGCTTTTAACGTACGGCACTGATGTAAGAGTTCAGAACAAAATAACTAGCTGTGATCAGGACAATATCCCACAGTGTCACCGCGAGAGTCCTGCAGCCAGCCGGGGATTGATAACTGCAATATCCCCAGTTGGTCTCCTTGATGACCCTTTTTTATCTGCTAGCGAGTTGCAATGATCGCCAAGACGGCCTTGTGCTACTTATAACCAAGACGTAACTGGGCGCTTCTGTTTCATGTTGGAACGGTGTTTCTGTAATTGCGGTTGACAATGGTAATCATATCTTCAGTGCTGTATGTTCCCTATCAAAAATACTGGAACAAGCAGAAAGAACTGGAAACACGCTAGAACCACGCAGACTGTTCAGCGTTATAATTATGAAGAGCATTACTAGCACGTAGACCATCGAGTACACTTCTTGCTAAAATTTGAATTACGGGTATCTCCCGTGGAAATTATGTACCCGTGATGTAGAGTATCAGTGATATGTTTATGGTGGAGCGTGGGTGGATGATAAATTTGAAAGAGATAAATGAAAACAGATTTCCTAACGACTCTCTTTGAACAGAAAAATGCCCCTGAAGTTTTTCTTGTTTCTTTTTCCAACGTTAAAATAGAATTTACATACAAAATACGCTAGCGGACAGGGAAGAGGTCAAGCTATCATTTGCGTAACACGGAGGGCTGGCAACCAGGATGTTTTATGTCCAAAATAGACAAACTGAGAAAAACGAGTTTGAAATTTGCAATCATAATGAAAATTCAAATAATCGCTCTAACTTCAACACGGTCACATGATTAGTTTTACTGGATATGAAATAAAATCCACACCTTGTGTTTTGGTAATCAACAGGCATTTAAGAGCAATGAGTAAAATTGGACATAACACATTCTGGTTGGTATCCCTCTATTATTTTAGAACGTTACACTAGTTTTTATACTATGTGACATTATATCAGTACAAGAATTCCAGCCTTAACTCTGGGCATCCTGGGGCGTCCAGTCTGTATGCCAATTTTGTATTGACAGTTTTTCTATTATCAACCGAAGTCCGAAGTCGTCAGATTCGACTCTATATTATTTCATTGTTTGGCTATTCCCAGACAACGGCAATAATAAATGATATGACCCCACCCAGAATCATTCTATATGGAAATAAGTCCAGAACTGGTTCATTTTCTCACCGATAACGCTCATAACTCCTCTCCACTGACGGAGCAGGGTTTACAGCTAACAATGCATAGCACGCATTCTCTTGGACCACCGATTTCGTGCCACGAGATCATCATCATTTAATAATTATCTTGTTCGGTTTAGTAGAGCAAACAGTCATAAAAATAGAATCCCTTATTTTTATACATTTTCTTTTTAGTGCTGAAATCCTCGCGGGTTTTTCTTTCAGCTCTCCTGGCAATATCATAGGGCAATATTCTTTCTCCATAAGCGCCTTCTCTTTCATCATTAATCTGATTACTTATTTCTGGATGCTGGATACAATTCATTATTTCTCGCTAAGATGTTACTTTTTACTCCAATGTCAAAATTGGGCAGAAAGAATAGGTTGTATGTTGCAAAACCCCGCGTGAGAAATAAAACCCAAACAATACAATGCAAACTAAAGAGAAGACAGAAAATAGACAAAATTTTCGGCTTTCGCTTTTTTCAAGTGAAAATAAAGAACAATAAAAGACTTCAACAGGAACGAAGTGAAACAGTTTACTTAGCTGCGAGTTCTTGCTTCGTTAGCAGCACCAAAGCACGTCCGTCCGCCAAAAGCATGGGAGCTCGATGATATTTCGTGAATTTTTTACTCCAATGTATTTTTATGCACTTTTACATAATGTTAATGATCTATCACCCATCTATTGCGAGGGGAAGAAGTCACTGAGGTACTTCCCGTGATCAGCACGATTGAGGCGGGGTACAGACGGGGTGAGAAAAAGATGTGCGACAAGGCCGGACGAACCCGACAAATATGGAACCAGCTGGCCAGTGAGACAATAAGTAGGAAAACCCACGAGTGGGTCTTGGAGCGGGGGAGGGGAGCACTAATATGGGGATGCCCGGTATACTAGGAGTCTGGTTCCTGTCACCAAATCAAATCAGTGATGGTCCATAACATGGCAAGAAATATTATTCGACCTGCAGAAACTGAAATATTCTCCTACTGTGTTTTCTGTTGTCTCCTAAGCTAGCAGTATCAGTAAATGGTTTTAAATATTAATATTAAAATTTAAGGGAAACATACTATGGAACTATGTAATCAATTGAATGAGAGCAAGCGGTTTTAGAACCAGTGCCATTCATTGTTGCGGACTTCAATAATATAACAGGTACCACAACAATCATTAGCGCTGATGAGGAAGTGCTCTGTTATTTTTCTTATGACTAACCATTTACTGAGTATCAATCATAACCTAGTTAATAACAGTAGAAAAGGTATAATAAAAGCACACTTTGACACTTGTTTAAAATGCGTTGTGGCACTTATCAAGTTTCACTTTATCATAATACTAAGCCGCAAAAGTCTAACGTCGAATTTCTTGTTCTGCTAAAAGTGGAGTTGGACCAAATTAAAAAAAGATCAAGAACCAATAACCAACAACGTTTACTGCTATGTTGCGAGGAAAAACAGTGTGAGCCACCTTGTCAAATTCACTTTTTAACATCATGTTATAGAATGAAATATTTGTCATCTCCTCTGTGTTATAATTTCATAGAGGTGGTAGACGTGCCTGCGCAGTAAAGTAATTTTTACTTTTGACTATTTATTCTATTTTATTTCATTTCATTGCATTTTATCTTTTTTTTATTTTTTGATTTAATTCTATTTTAGTTCAGTTTATTTTATGCAGCAGGCAAAGTAAGCACAAAAGATAGCACTTTGGACTTTTTTGGATACTGACGTACACCTAAAAAAATGTTTTCGTTCAAAACCAACAATCTTGCATTTTTCTTACCCACTTCCGGAGCAGCGAGGTGCAAAAAAGCGAAACTGAAAGCCTGAAACGGCCCCAATTTCCAGTCATTCTCACAATATAGTCTTGTATTCCATGATTTCATCTGTGTAAAATTCTCAATAATACGCTTTTGTAAGTGCCCTCACATATTCCTTTATCAGCTGCATGACAAGGGCCAGTATCGCACTGAGTTAAGTCGTTTCTATATCTGGTTTGGAATAAGATGTGCACTATGGAGCTACCGGAACCTTGCCTATGAGTGAGATCGGAACGGCTCGCTGGATACTTTAAAGAAAGTTCAAGGCTGAGTTAAAATCGATCTAAAACAGGCTTGACTCAGGCCACCACTAGCCGAAATGTTGAAGGAAAATTATATCGAAAATCGAAAAGATAAAGATAAAAACAAGTTGCACGGTTAGATTTGTTCTTTTTTTTTTCTTCATTTTTTTGGTCTAATTCTCTCATATTGTTGTGTGCAACCAAAAACACCTTTTCTCAAACCATAGCAGTATCTTGTAAGGTTGGTAGACCACTCAGTCAAGTCTTGTTTTGTCTTGGTTTGTATTATGAGATGTGAGTGAACTATCTCCGCGCATTGGCGAAACTGAAACCGATCTATCTCATTCGTTTAAGTGCGTCAAAACTGTCTTGAGACAGCTGGCGAAAGGCGAGACCTCCCACACTGGGACTGAACAGGAACAACAACACTTGACTCTATGCATCACCGGCTATAATTATAAACAGAGGAGGGACTCTACATGCCAATAGTTATAATTAACGCAGTGATTTGCTTAACAAATTATCATTGCTCACCGGCAGTAAGTCCTAATCTCTCACTCATCAGCGGATTTCTTACTTGTTTATCCGGTCACGAGCGTTCAAGCCAAGGAAAACACAGGCCCGTTTATTTCCGGAAACAATTCAACTGCAAGGGAAGAAAACAAAATAGTGGGAGAACTCCGTTTTTAAAAAATCTTTCTGTACACCTTTTGAAGGCATGAGGATAGGGGCAGGAAAGGAAGGGGTGAGTAAGATTTTAACCCCCTTCATTCTCGGGTTTTGCCCACTCTTAAAATCTGGCTCCGAGCTGGTTGTTCCTTTGTCATTGAATGCCTCTGGCGCGGGCAACAAAACCGTGTAACTCCAAAAAACCGCGTGCAAATAACTTTGCTCTTAATTTAACATGCATTTTTGCCATTTGCCATCAACCTGTGGGTTAATATCAGGATTATACAAGGGATTTAGCAGCTGTTTCTTGACGTCATATGCACTAGTTATCCCTGCGATCAGGCGGCTATAGGGACGGGAGCTGTATCCATAATCCGCCTGACAGGATTTTATCTGTGTGATCTGATAGGGCTTGATGGCGGATAAAGAGCTTGGGGCCTTCCTAGTTCGATGATATTGTTTTGTTGTTGTTGTTCTTAGTTTTTGTTCTTTTTATTCATTATTATTCTGTGGTCCAGGCCAGGCAATGCACGGCTCCACCAGGTATTATCGTTCACCCATCAGGGGGGTCACAGTGACATCAATGTTAGTCCTTGAGCCATGGCTATAGTGATCGGCGGTTTAAAATTTCCCGCAAAATGTCAGTGGAACATGCTCACTCATTGATAACAGTCAAAAATGCGAATGTCATGTTATACTAATGGTTCTCTGTCTACCTCACTGATGGATGCACATTAAACCCGTTTAATGGGGCTGCACCATAATCCTTTCACAGGAAATGCTCCTGTTTCCTGGTGTTCTGTGCACGCATACTCACCAAAAACAAAACAACAGCAACCGACACACATGCGTTTATCTGTATACCAAATTTTCAAGTAATTTTGTCTGAAAATTCGAATAAATACATAGCATTTATATAGCACTTCATCCCGTTAACAACCGGGCTCTAAGCGCTTTACAACATAATTTATAGCATATAAATCACACACACAATACATAGAAATACTTAGGAACAACAACAACAACTAAACAAACCTAGATGGACATTCCGAGTGTAAAAAGATAACTCTTCAGCTGGTGTTTAAAAGTCATAACATGTTCAGTTTCTCTCAAAGACAGAGGCAGAGAATTCCAAATCTGAGGCCCTTGAAAAAAAAAAAAAGAAAAAAAGATCTTGGACATCGTAAGAATTTTAAACTGTTTATGATGGTACATAGATAGTCAAAAGATCAGTTAAATGAGTTGGTACGTTTTAGTATATATACGTAACACAAAGTGGTCAGCTTATACATTATTCGTTTTTCCACAAGCTCTGCAGCAGAGGTGATGCATGATCTCTTTCCTTTGTCTAAAGGACTAATCGTGCTGCATTATTCATTACTATTTGCAGATTTTCTAATTTTCTCCTGCTTTAGTCCATCATGTAGTGAGTTACAGTAGTCTAATTGTGACCATACTGATTTTAATGTTTTTTCCACTGTTAACTTTGCCGAGGCGTCAACGAAATCTTTCTTTCAGCTCTTTTGAGACCTTTCTGGTGAAATATATAATTTTTTATATTTATTAATATGATTTTTTTTTTCATTTTGGTAGAAAGCCTCCTATTATCGGTTTTACTTCGCACCTGCCAGCACCAATTATTTCAACTTGTCTTGCAGTTCTCATAGGGACATCTTCTGTTCCCATAAGTACATGCCATAACCGTTCCACAGAAATTTACCTTCTGTTATTATAGCGGTCATGGTAGCCATATATAATTATAGTCTTTAAAAAACCTGCGATTTGTTTAGTTCTTCCATGTGAATTGAGGTAGTAGGGCGGGTGGGGGTGTGTGTATGGGGGTGGGGGTGGGGGTGGGAGGGGGAGAATAAATTATCATGGCCATTTTATTATTTAAATTTTTGAAACATAAAATCTCACCGCTTGTAAACCAATGGCTAAAAGAGGATTTAATTTGTAAACAAACATTCAATTTAATCTATGACAATCAATATTATTTCAAATGCAATGCCAAGTTCGACAAAATGTTCCCTCGGTTAAACGTGATAATTATTTTGTCATTCAAAAAAACCACTTCTCCTCAATCAGGTAATCTGCCTTTAGTTGGAGGAAAATGACAAACCTTACATATGTCTTATTGAATAGAGTAACTCAGTAGGCCTATGTGGAGCTGGCGAACTGTAAGGTGAAACTGTAGGGAGGGAGGGGGGGCGTTAACACTATTTCTAACCACTATTTTTATGCCCCATGCTCCCAACACCTCCCTCCCCCCCCTCCCCCCACTATATCTCTTTCCCCTTTCTATTTCTCTGTCTGGTCGGTCTGCCTGCCCGTGTCTTCTCTCTCTCTTCCTCTTCTCTCTCTCTCTCTCTCTCTCTCTGTTCCGCTGTTTATCTGTCCCTCATTTTCTCTCTCTCCTTTTGTATCGCTCCACACGCACACATGCACACACACACACACACACACACACACACACACACACACACACACTTTCTTTGTCTCCGACTGCCTGTCTGCCTGTCTCTCCCTCTTTTTGTCTTTCCCTCTTTCTCTCTCTCTCTCTCTCTGTTTGTCTCCCTCCGAGATCCACACACTCTCTCTCTTTCTGTCTCCGTCTCTCTATCTGTCTTTCTCACTCTCTCTCTCTCTCTTTCTGTGTCTTGCATTACTTTATCTCTTCCCCCGTAGATTCCCTTCACCCCACCCCCCCCCCCACCCCCCATCACTTCCATCTCTCATTCAACACGCTCTACCTAGTGCTAAACAAACCCTTTCATGTTTAACATCTTTCTCTACGCGTAAGTGCGTAAATTTCTTTTATCGCCGTCCCTGTCTTGTTGTGTCATCACTTCACGTCTCTTTGTCTAGTGCCGCTCCGGCTCACGCGTGTGCCCGCACTTCCGTTACGTATCTGTCACTGCCAGACAGTCAATTTACCTTCTATTTGTCATGACCCGGAACATCAGCAAGCGTTACACTCTTCAGAATTCCCACACACGACTAATCTCTTTACAAGCCTTCTTGGTGGTGTTTACAACAAAGATTCAGTCATCCGTTTTAAAAATCATCATTAAGTTCCGGTGTTGCGGATTATTATTGTTTAAATTGCTTAACTCCGGGCCGGGCATCAGTTCTTCTTCAGCATATAATAATGGGATGAAAATATATGATCATAAAAAGCAAAAAAGGTGGCAAAGGCCCACACCAGAAAGTACCCAAATAGGCCGCGAAAGGCTCAAAGTGGCCATAATCGTGCCGTCGCACTGTACAACCCAAACTTAAACTCTAAATTAAACCCGCATTAGCAACAAAGAGGAATTTTTTTAATTTACTGTGACATTTTTTTTTGTTATTGTTGTTTGTTAATACTCCGCAATATACATACCCCCCCCCCCACCCAAACACACATATATTCACTTCTTTACAGACATGCAGTGACTCCGCAGATCTCTTCTATATAAAAAAAACAGCAAAGAAAAAAAATTCACTGCTGCGAGGAAGAAATGCCCAGACCTGAAAAAATTACATGTGAAAGATAATTCTTTTTGCTACTATGTCTATTCCTTTGACATGAAAGCGAAGTATCGTAATTTTTGTAATAAATGAAAATAGGCCTAAAAATATCGAATAATGCTTTCTCCTCAACAATGATGGCCTCCCTCCTGCCTTTGTTTTGTTTCGACTTTAGTACCGTGCATGTCATAAAAAGTCATATCAAGCTTGGTGCGCAGTGTCCTGGCGCGCATGAGTTCTGAAGCAGGACTGCAGATTACTAGTATTGTAAGAGAGAAAGCGAGAGAGTACGTCATCGAATAATCTCCTCAACAATGGTTGCCTCCCTAATGCCTTTGTTTTGTTTCGACTTTAAACTTCCGGCTGCGCTTCAAAGTTTGAAGGCATGAGTTTCTGTGCCGTCTGCCTTATGCACGGTACGGGCCATGCGGGTGTTACTGTGCCAGTTGTGAGTTGTTTTCTTCCTAGATCTACATAATCTGTGTGCTGATTGTGCGTGTTGTTTGCAACCCGTTCTTTAAATGGGTCCTTACACTAGTGTCTTAGATATTTTAAGATATTTCACTGATTATTCATGGTCTGACTCAAATCAAGAAGGTAAAGTTACCATTTTGATTTTGGAATGAAAATATAAAAAAACAATTAATCAATACAATGCACAACCTACAAAGACCTGACGAACTGGGAAAGATAATAATGACATTGTCATTATCATAATATTACAATTATGCAAAAACCAAGAAGGACATGAGGAAAGGCAATAATGACATTTCATTTATCATTATTTAAATGAGATATTTGACAATAATCATGACAGCCTCGATATTTTATCATCAAAACGTTGGTTACATGTTCGTTTTGGATAATTATATGAAATAATGACTTGAAGTATAGAAATTTTGGAGTGTTTTACTGACAAACATTCCGGGGTTTAAAACACGGAAATGCTTATTTTGATGACATTATAGCGCAAAGATTTGTTGTTGTTTTTTGATGTTTTTCTTTTTACGCATTAACCTTTAAGTGAGGTCGGCTTGTCTCTCAGAGTAACTAACCGAGATTTTGTTCAAACCTAGATTGTGAAATAACGTGCCAGATCAAACTTGGTCATTGATGATCTGTCAGATTAACAGTTCCAGGCGCCTCTGTCTGCCAATACTCTCGATTTTAGTTCTTGTTTGTTCTGTCTCCATTTACTTAAAAAAAACTAAAGATCTTTTAGTATAATAATATAGAAGGGGTATAACAAATGCACTCTTTGACCTGTGTTTGAACTGCGTTGTGGCAGGCTACTTATCAATCTGTTTCGCAGTTCCGATTTAGTTTAACTCCTTTATCGTAATACTAAAGCCGCAAATGTTTAACGACGAATTTCTCGTTGTGCTAAAAGTGGAGCTGGAACAAATAAGAACCAGTGTCGCTTACTGCTGTGTTGAGGGGAAAAACAGTATGAGCTACCTCGTCAAATTTACTTTGTAACATCATTTTATAGAAATATCTGTCATCCCCGCTGTGTTATAATTTCATAGAGGTGGCAGATCATAACAAAATGGAAAATGAAAAGGTCCGAAGATGCCGCATTTGACAAAAGCCAAAACGAGTATAGGGAAAATATTGAATGTTGCAGGCTTTGATTGAAGTCACTTATTTTGTAGATATAACTTTAATCGCTGTAGGAAAACTGGATTTTTTTTTTCAGTTGCAGTAGCTCTGTAACAAATCTGCATGATTACTTTATCATTATATCAAGCATTCTTTTCATGTAATGCGCTATGGAACACGACCCCCATTGGTACGCAAACTGTATGCACAATTTTTTTTTAGAGGCGCAAAGACGTGAGTGTCTCATCTTATTGTATCTAGATTCTAGTATCTTTGACTGATCGAAGACTTAAAGCGAGGGGCAACGCCAATAGCTTTTTCCGCCACTTGTAAAACTTCGTCGGTGCATACGGCTTTTTTTTTCCTGTAGCACCGCGAAATAAGGTGCCTGTAGCCAGGGAGTCTTTCATTAAAACCCATCTGAAGGTTTCCAATAACAAAAACTAAAACCCCCATAAAACACGACCATCATTCTTGTGTGTTCCCATACCACTTTTTGCACCGGAGGAATTCGACGACAAACGTTTGCGGCTTTAGTTTATTACGATATGCAGTTAGAATAAATTGGAACTGTCAAACAGCTGGGTATTAAGTGCCACCGTGCTTTTCAAACAAGTGACAAAGTGTGCATTTATTATAGCTCTTCTGTATGCTAAAACATCTCCAGTTTTTCAGTAAATGGAGCCAGAGCAAACAAGAACTGAAGTGACGAAAAGGTAATAGCGTTCACACTTTAGCACTACTAATCCCTATTTGAAAGACACCTCCTGGTGCCCAGTGATCTGTGTTTGGAACACTCTCGAAATCATCAATGAATGTTCCGTGTTGCACGCATTCTGTACATACAGTACGTTCATTTTGATTGTATTAAAATTAGTTGTAGAATGTCTAACTAAGAAAGCCTTAGTCTAGGCCTAAGGGGGTTAAACCCCCTCTCCCTCCCCTCCACAGATCTTCGAAAGAATAGAGTTTTGATTTCAAGAAATGGTGGTGATAGTGTTAACCTTCATGTTCAGGAGTGTACAATAAAATTAATCGTCGGTCTGTTACCCCTGCAGACATAATGAGTGTCTCTCGTTACCCTGAGTCTTCAAGAGGTTAGAGCTATTTGTCGGTACACTGGATGTGGTACTGTCTACGTACAAATCAATGTCCGAGGACCGAACAATAATATTTAGTAGGTTTTTTATAAGTTACGATCGGTTGTTTCTTTTCATCTAGGCATTCCTGATATATCCAGTTAGGCGTGCACGACTGTTTCCTACCAGTATTTAAAATTAAATAATGTGCGTCATTTGTTTTTATAGTCTTTATTATCTGAATTTCTCCAGACATCATCATTTCAGTAGCAGCCAGCTGATTCGGTAGCGCATGGATCAGGGCGTTTATTTCGAGCACAAGAGAGACCTCCGTTCCGAATCCCTTTGAGCGTGGGGTCCACATCTGTCTATTTCATCTTGGTGTTTTTGAAGTAACATTTAATCATGACTTGATTGGGCCCCAAGCTTCATGGCTAAAATAATTCCGCCTAAGCCCAGTAAAACAAACAAATTATTATTTTGTAAATTTCAAACACAAGTAAACGAAACTGACTGATACGACGTAAACCCACAATGGAAGTTTTCTCTCTTTAGTCAGAAAGAACAAAACAACAACAACAACAACGGCAGGATTGGAGGGAGTAGCATCAAAGAAAGGGGAAACAAACAACAGAAGAGAACAAGAAAGAATTTCAAATCAAGGGCACCTGTCACACTGAGTTCGTGAAGGAATGAGATTTATTCATTTCCAACATTTACTTGTGCTGCTTCACGCCAGATGCATTACTCCAGTCCTCTTGGACAGGCCAGTTGTGAAGTTTATATGGAATCGCTGTTTTCTAGCACGTCGTTGAAAGCTGTTAATGCATGTAGGTAATCGATCATAGGCGTCCATATACTGCGTGTGTGGGAAACACTTCCGTGCCCGGATTGGATTCACCAGCCATCTCCGGACACACCCAGTCCCAACCTCATCATAGAGGGATGTCAGTGGTCCTCATCGCCTGCGATGGACGAACAACAACAACAGCACTATAATTTTCTCTTTCTGTTTATCCGTTTGGACCCTCAAGTACTTATCCATCTCTGCACCTTAGTGTTTGAACAACTCAGTAGGTGAAATATTTCAAAATAATCATGAACATCTGTTTAATTAGTTAAACCAAAAAAGAGGCCCAATAGTAATTGTTGAACATTTATAATTAACTTGGTAAAAGAAATGAGCATCTTCCATTGTTTCTTCATTTGTATCTTCTTCAAACTGTATCCTCCTCTTATTTTTTCTACCTTCCTTTTTCCTTGCCTCTGCTAAATTTCTTCTTTCTTTTCCTCTCCTCCTTCTCCTTCAATTTCTTTTCTGCCTTCTTTCTTTTTTGCTTTAACCAAACATTTTGTGCAGTTTTTTTTTTTTTGGTCTGAAGCGGTGTCTCTTGATCAACTGGTACAATCAGGCTCGAAGAGTTCATAAACGTTGACATAATAGATTATGGTGTCTGATGACCATTTTGTACACTAATTAGTATTACGTGACATATCGCCACCTCGACATACCCGAGTATGTGCAAGTCTAACTCTAAAGTCGCTGACAGGTGTTTGAATATTAAGACTTGTGTGCGTCGTATCCGATGAAACATTTTCTCTGTAAGCGTCAAGGTTCGAACCTAATTCGTAGAAAATGTGAGGCGATTAGAAGTGTATGTGCCAGAGTTGTGCTCAGAGAAGCTAGGTGGGCGCGAAAGAAAGATGGAAAACAAGTGATCAAGTTGGGGTTCGAACCTGCGACCTCAGGCCTGCCACGCACCAACCGCTTTGCCACGAACAAAAGAAAAACTCGCTAAACGGCTCGGCCACTCTATCACTGAAAAAAAAACAACCAAAAAAACAAGAGACCATTGCAGTCGTACTATCAATCGGTGTCTCTTATTGACTTTGAGTATTCGTTCGCTGAGACCAAGCCCACCCATCTCCTCTCCATTTTAACGTGTCTACCCTGCTCCATGCTTGAATACAAGTTAGCCATTACATCACAGAGATCCGACCTTTGGGTCAGACAGGCAAAGCTCACAGAGATGCAATTTATAGAAATGGTCTGTCCATACAATAATGAAGATAATGCGTTTGATTGATGATCAAAACCACATGATAAGACTCTTAAATTTTTACCCCAAGAGATCTCGGCTTCGGACCAGGAAGTGTTTCTGCCCCTGTTTCAGACCAGGGATGCTTTCTGGCCCAGTGGATCTCTGTAATCCTCTCAGGCCATAGACCAAGGCCATGGCATCAATCTTATTCCTCCTCTCTGTCTGCCCTAATGCGCCTTGTTCTCCTATGCCCATACCTCAACGCATTCATCTGTCTTTCTCCTGTCTCTATTTCCCTTTCAATTTTGTATATTACCGCAATACTGTTGATGCCAGTAAAATATTAGGTATTACTTTTGTATTACTTTGGTGTAGAACCAGCCTCCTCGCACTCGGGACACACCCATACGTGCTCAGCTCTCCGCGCCATCATGTCGGACAAGGTCTTCTCACTAACAACTCCAGTAAGATGTTGATTGAACAGTCGTCTTGCAGTACCACACAACCGGCTCTTGACTCCACAGCCTCTCTGATGCCCAAACAGTTTTATACGTTCGATGGTGTCCCCGTCTTCTTGTGGTGCTGTTTCTCTCAAAGCTGCGAAAATTTCATTTTCCCCGAGACTAAGACTAATATTAGGAGTTGTCGCAAAATGTGTCTTTTTGGAGGCGGCATGAGTGAGTGGGTGTGTGTGTTTTTTTAATATATATATAGGTGGATGAATGTGAATCTGTCAAGCGATGATGTTGGTATGTGAAAGTGGCTGAGGCGGCATGAGATGAAAAGTATTTTTCTTAAATAATGATAGGAGGCTTAAAAGGTTCAGATCCATCTTGTCTCTTACATGTACATAACATTATGATGGATTTGGGGCTCTGCCACGTCAGAAAAGGAATATAATAATATTCTGTTCAAATTACAAGCAAGAAAAAAAAGAAAAATCTGGGAGGGGGTGGGCATTTTGTGAAGTAAATCTATTTAGATCCTAACGTTCATTATTATTATAAACGTATATTTTATTTTCTGTCTATTTTAGATGACATTTGCGATGCCCTGGCACAAATTTTCATTATGTTTGCGTGTATTGTGTGTGTGTATGACGTGTATCTGTGTGAACAATAATGAAGAAAAATATTTCTCTACGTAATGGAAATTATTCAAAGAAGGCGTATCTGTTCGTCCATTCTAATTTTAATAACAAAATTCTCTTTGAGTCTGGATAAGCGAAGAACACATTACGGATGAATGAATCTATACTTAGAATATTCTCATCTTATCTCAGTGAAGAATTCATGATCGCATTTCCTCATACCACACTTATGACTGGACTCAAGAATGCAAAGCGTATGGTGTAGTCTTCTAATTTAAGCACATCTAATTGCCATTTTTGTTAATAATTACTGCAACGCGTTGACATGATCTAATCGATCTTCTAGAACATCTGAAGAACAGAAAACAATAATGTCATAGTCATAATGCAGTAATTTGCCACTTCTAATTCTGCAACATCTGGCAATTCACTTGTGAATATTGCTAGTGCTTTGATGTCAGATCTGACATTAGTCATAAGAGGATACTTCTGTGTACTTGGTTTCAACTACCGCCCTAAGAGTGCAGTTTTGTAGCCTTTGCACGTTATAACGATAGACAGTCGCATGCATGGATGAAGAGATAGATAGGCAGACCGACGGACAAGCAAGCAGGCAGATAGGTTGAGAGATAGATAGGTAGATAGGCCGATAGGTGGGTAGGGAAGTGAATAGGTAGGTAGGTAGGTAGACAGATAGGCAGGTAGGTAGGTAGGTAGGTAGGCAGATAGGAAGGTAGGTAGGTAGGTAGAACGTCACAGAATGGATATATATCTGGAAAATTAAATAGACAGACAGCGATATGTAGATATTTAGCTAGATATATAGATAGATACTCCACTGAGGAACTGAAGAACAGACAGACAGATAAAAAGATAGGAAAATAGACCAATACACTAACCATTAGTCGAGCAATGCCATCGAACGTTTACGAATATAACATTAATATTTACAATTTCATAATTACAATTAATGCGACTTGCTTGACATTATATTATTATTAGATTCCTGCAAAAATGGAAAATGCTGGAACTCATCTCCTTGGTCCGCTTTTGGATAGGTGGGAACGGGGACTCAATTCATTCCTTTGGAAGGAGGCCAAAGGTGGGAAAGAACGGAGCGGACAGGGCAACAGAGATAAATTTGAAGTTTGGGGCAGCAAAATTAAACCTACCAGCGTCTATGAACAACCCAGTAATCTATTACTTGCAGAATAATTAAAAGCTGAAATGAACATGTTTTTATATTCATTCTCTTTGAACAATCGGAACAGCGATCAAAACTGCACTATGTATGTAGGTTATAATTTTAAATTAATGGCAAACAATTAGAGAAATCTTTCCCACTTTAGTACTTTATTGGGGTTTTGTAATGTTACCCAAGTGTAGTGAGCGCGGCAACCTGTTGCGGAGTTGCAATATCATACTATAAAGGAGCTAGAGGGTGAACATGTAAGCAAGTGAAACTGCACGACTATGAGACCAAAAATTATGAAACTTTGTGCACGGCCTCAGTTAAGTTCTTGGCGACAAATAAAAAATTATTACCCGGTCACCCTCATTCTGGGCAGATTCCAGTCGTTGAAATTATTTATTTACGTTTTTTTTTAGCCATGAAAACAAAAACATTTTTAAAAAAAACAACGCTGTTTCGATGGGTAAAATAAAAAAGTATGATCGGAAATTTTGTTCTCCGCCTCTCTTCTCTCTCCGCCTGTTTTTACAAATTGCTGGTCGAAAATCAAATTTTAATATCATTTTTTCAATACCGGTGTGTGTATTCTCATAGTCAACTAGTTATAACGATCTGACGAGTTTACCGCAAGTACTGTAAAGGTTCGGGGAATAGGTGAGTTGGTAGACAAACTGCACATGGGTGGGGAGAAGTATCCGCAGGTAGGAAGTGCGAGCAATGAAATTCGTTCAGATAAGCCAAACTGATCCGAGCCCATCTCTCACCTTTATCGGCTCTGGATATTCATTTAAGCCCTGCCATGTGATGGACGGGATTCGGTTAGCATTCGCATGAAATTGAAGAGCAAAAACCAGGAAGGAAAGACACCAGACGGAAAAGAAGAGATGCGACTAGAGAAAGAACAGGCTTCAGGTTTCCTTCTTTAACACTCAAAGGCCGTACACAGCAGGCCAAGGATTTATAAAAGATACAAGGTTCTATTTTCGGAGGCATTCTTGTTTTCGGGGTTGGTCCAAGGGAAAAAAAAATTTCATCATCTGTATGTTTGTTTTTTAGAATGTCTGCCTCATTTGTCGTTCTTTCTGCTCTGCCTGGTCATCAAGTTTGTGATATTTGCATAACTACACGCCATTATCGATTCGCTACCTCCATTTCTTAGAAATAACAAGTGCTGCGCATTATTTTGGTTACAAATTGTCTTAGAGAGAAGAGGTATTATTATTGTGTAGCTACACAATTTCATAGAAATAATAGGTGTTGCACACTATTTTCGATACTGGATTTCATGCAGGTAAGAAATATTGCAATATTGTGCTGAATTTTATCAAGGCTTACTGTGCTAAGGATTCATGTTCAGTTTTCAAAAAATTATCCGAAAACAACTGGGGGCGAAAATGAGGATACTTTATTAGAAATAAGATACTGTTACCATGGGCGACCTTTGCAGCTTCATGGCAGATATCCCCTCAGTTTCAATTCCAATATTTCCGTGTTATCTTCATTAATTTATTTATCTATTTATTTATTCAACTTTATGTTAAAGGCTGGCAGCAAATACAACACATTGTTTTGAAATCTGTTTCAGCAGGGACTGTTTGCAGAAAGAATAATGATAATAAAAAGAAATACCTTGCAGTTGTTTTAACGTGTCACATCTGTCTGTGGCTGAAAAACATCACAAATTCACATTTTCACATTATGAATATACATCAGAACCCCCATGGGATCCTATTCTCGGACTCCCATCTTTTAAAGCCACTGTCCCAGACGTTAATATCATTTACAGTTTTTTTCTTCTATTCCCATGTTATTTTCATGACTCTGTCAAAGGAAGATGTTCAGCTCTCTCCACTCGATAGATCTGTAGCATATAGATAAGCTGGTGTCTAGCTATCTGTCCAGCACTGGTGTTTGTATAATCCCTTTTTCCCCACACAGGCCCGACGTTTCTGCCCTCCGATGTATTTTAAGCATTAACTGGGATTTACTGGGAATTCGGTGGGCTCGTGTGGCGTTTTATCCTGCATCGCGGGAATGAATTAGTTTTTTTTTTTTTTTTTGTCTGGACAAAAAAACGGACGACGCATACTCGTATAATGAATTATTATCGCTGATGATGTTGCAATATTGAACTTTCACCAGTTGCCTTTGTGTGTGTGCGTATGTATGCACGTATAATGCTTGGGTATGAATGTTTATGTATTTGTATTTGCTTATGTGTATGTTTGAAGTTTTTTGCAATGGAATCATAACAAAGACGGCTTCTCCAGTCATACTTGAATATCTCCATTGTTTTTTTATGGCATATTAAAACCGTTGTATTTTATATTGGCATTCCAGACATTCGCGCAGTGAGAAAAGTTGTCAGCCATGTGAGCTTATCTCATGGGCTTAAGTCTGCAGTTCATAATAGTGGAAATGGCATTTTCTTGTAGGTCTATCAAAATATAACAAGCTCAGGCCGTCCGTTTTGACTGGGCAGGAGGAATTCTCTTCAGAATGAGCTGTCTGTAGTTGTTATAGAACCCGATCATTATAGCCATGACTCAACCCCTTTGTCTTGTGCTATTTGAATTCGGCGGATCTCTGCCCTTGGCATTTGCACCTCTCTTTTTCTTGTTTTTATTATTTTTTTTGTTTGTTGTTGTTGTATTTGTATTCGTATACTTGTTTTGATCTCATTTTTGGGGTAGGAAAGGGAGGGAGTGGCAGTGATTTTTGTTTTATTATGCCCGGCAGCCAGCCTTGATAGGCATGCAGCTTTACTCTTCTCGACTTCCAACTGCGGGGGCCCTCCGAGTTGTTCGTTCTTATCCGAGAAGACTAGGTGCTCGATCCTACCTACCAAAGGATCAGGGACGGGAAATTCACCCAAATTTCCAACACTGCCACGACCGGGAACCGAACCCGGTACCTTCGGCATGAGAGGCGAACACCTTGCCTCTAGATCAGCGCGTCCCCAACGCGTAGACTCACCCCCCCCCCCATCCCCACCGTTTATTTTAGAAACGCTTGATGGGTAGCATTTTTAATTATTATTATTCAAGCTGATAATAATCTCCGTTGTGAAACCAGTGCAACTAGGCCACTCAATGTGGAAAAATGTTGAGGTATCTGGCACACCCCGTAGCTTTGAATAACCCCTTGACCGCGGTCCTCGTGTTCTATTTAGTGATCTGTTGAGACCTGGGTCAACTTGGGTGGCAATAACTCATGTTTTGAATGGGCTCTCTGACACACTTATTACTGTCACCGATGACGAAATATTAGTGAGATGTCGAAAGAGGAAATGGATTCGCAAACCCAGAAGGCAAAACCGATGAAAGATGGGCGCCCCTAACGTTTGGGTACTCTACAGTCAGTCCTGTTGTGTAGTAGACGATGGCTTATGATCAGAGGCCTCAAGTATTTCAATCACAGCCACTGACAGTACCATAAACCCGTCGGGGTTTAGACATAATAGAACGGGTAACTGTGACCCGTGTAAGCGAAAGATTTTGTTTTACTGTCCTTTTCTCCCGTCCTCTCCCGTGCCCTCGTTTAACTAAAGAGCTTTCCTAAAACCCTTCTCCCCCTCAAGAAAAACAAGTCTTTGACCCCGACATCTGCACTTATTCCACATGAGTGACAGGGATTAAGTCCCACGGATGACTGAGTTAGACCCGGTGGTCAAGTCATGTACTTAGTAGGAACAGCAAAGTAACATTTTGAGGTCTTTATTTTAGGAGGTTCGCTGCCCTTGGCATCTACACCTCACTTTACTTGTTTTATTATTTCTTGTTCTGGCGGGAGGGGGGGGGGGGGAAGATGATATGGATAAATTTTAATCTATTAATTTCAATTTTGCCCGGGCAGCGGCCTTTCGGCCTGCTCTTTACGATTTCCAACTGCCAAGGTATCTTTAACGTGCGCAACGTGCACACGGGCCATCCGAATTTTTTCGTCCTTATCCGAGAAGACTAGGTACTCGATCCTACCCCCCAATAGGACCAGGGACTTGAAAATATGAGAAAAATCCAATTTCCAAGAACTACTCGATCCTACCCCCCAATAGGACCAGGGACTTGAAAACACGAGAAAAATCCAATTTCCAACATGCCTGCACTGCCCGGGTTTAGAACCCGGGACCCTTGGCATGAGAGGCGAGCACCTTGCCTCTAGACCACCTTGTCCCACCTTTGTTACAGCAAAGTAACACCGACGATTACATCTCTTTATAAGGAAGATAATACGCCATGAAAAGAACTAAGAAACCGAATCTCTCAACGTGTTGCATGGCCTGATAATGATCTTTGTATTATTCCTTCGTCGTCTCGATGTCGAATAGATTGCAGTTTTTACAATGTTTTGCTGACAAGATCGTCGGTCCAATATTTTGTAGATTTTAAATACGTGTGATTTGAAGTTTATCGCGGGGTTTGGGATGTTGTAGTCTGGAGATCATAGAGAGGATTAAAGCCCAAAGGTTAGACATTATGACCATTCGGTTATTATCACAGAGATCATGATATCGAACGTGGGCTTGCTCGGCAAAATGAGTAACGTGAGCTTCCAGTTCAATTGACCGTTGCTCATAACTGTGAATAAACGTTTCAAAGTATCCCATTCTTTCGTGTACGATTTTTGAATGTTTTTTTAAAGCAATTTTTGTTCGCCTCTTAATGGTTACCATCTTGCGACTTTTAAAATTAAATGACTGAATTTTCGTATCATGTGTAGCCAAAGTGGACGCTGAAAATATCCTGTCCGCGTGCATTTGTAATTACTCAGGATCACACATGAAGTAACATTGTTAGGTGTATCATCAAAATGCTCTTCTATCGAATTCTGTTGTACATATTGTTATAAATAACAGCAGACAAAGGATCTAGTGTCTGAAACCTTCACTGCAAAAAGTACACGCTATTTCCAGATTATGAGGTCTCGGAATAACATGTCGAATCAGTGCTTGTTTTTACTCATTTTTCAAATGAGATTGAGAGTTGAGGGCGGGAGGGGGGGGGGGGAGGGGGAGATGGCGGAGAGTAAGGAATGGGTTTTGCTCCGAAATGAAATGATTGCAGCCCAATCCCTCCCTCCCCCCACCCCCCCCCCCCCCAAAGGCCTCTAAATCCTTCCTTAATGATACCTCTGGATCTCAAGCCAAGCCGCTCGGGGGTTAAGGGCATCATCATTCAAAGCTTTGCTTCAATTCGGTATTTCATAATTTATTTTTTTTTCGAAAATAACAGCACAGCCCAACCTTAACCCATTTTTCTGTACTTTCACACCATTTCAGATTCTGTGGTCCACGTAGATTGCTGCAGAGGAAACAGCAGTGAAGACACACTGCGGGTACAAGAAAAAGCGACCAGTTTAAGAATCCTCGACCTCTGTTCTTCAGATTTAATCTTTGAATAACATTCTGCGAATAGTATTCGAAAATATTAAAACAAAGACAAAAGCACACAAGTAAACTTTAATATCACACTTCAGATTGACAACAAGATCTGAAATGCCTTTGGCAACTAAGTCTTGTACACGATACGTTAGTTATTGCCAAGCAAAGCTTCTTTGAAAGATGTGACACTAATTAATGTGACAAAGGAAACACGAATAACAGCGTGAGGTATGAGTTCTTCATCTATTTCGTGCAGATACAAATGAGAAAATAACTGCACCACCATGGCACATCTGTTACCTCGATGCACTGCACTGGTTGTTAAAACTACTTGGAGTCATCAATAGAATTATATGAGAAAGAAATTGAGAGATGTGCAAAAAAAAAAATAATGTGTAAGTGATGCACGAAACACTGGGGAAACTATACACGAGAACCTTTAGAAGTCATCCGTGTAATTAATCAGTATGAAAATGAGATTTGAAAAAACAAAATAGGGTGATAAGGATCTATGAAATTGCAGAGACTATAAACCAAAACTTTTAGAAGTCATCCGCTCAATTAATCAGAAATAAATAAAATAATTGAGAAATGTGAAAAAAAAAATGCACGTGGGCGATCTTTGAGAGTGGAGGGACTGTCTACCAGAACTATCTGAAGTAACCGGTGTAATTATACCAGAAAGAAATTGGGAGAAGTGGATCAAATGTTTCAGGCATCTGTGAAATTGGAGAGATTACACACCACAACTATTTCAAGTCATCGGTTTTTATCACGAGTTGAGTAATGTGAAAAAACATACAAAGGTGATCTATGAAACTGGAAAGGCTATACGCCAGACAAAGTAGGCCCATCTGTATTTAGACTTAATAAAGTGGCCTGCGGCTCAGAGAGGCTCAACCTAAAAGTCTGTCCCCTTGTGAAGAGGCCACCAAGGTGCCACAGAGTGGCAGATCGTGACCGCTAAAGTGGTCAGCAGAGCACCGCCATTAGTTCACTGAAGCGACCGTCAAGGTGGACCGCTACAACTCCAGCCCTGCGACTTGGATCGCAGATGACACCACCCGCCAACAGGTAGGCTATTCTTTCTGTAATCATTAGTAACACACTACCTATCGTAAATTACCGTTTTGCTGAGTTGTTACATAGGTGCAAAAGTTAATGAGCAAACTAATCCAGCCATAGTGTTTACATTTTTGATGTTGTTCTTTGGGTGCCATCATGAATAACCCAGATCTTTATAGTATGTACATTTTTGCCGTCGTTCTTTGGGTGCAATGATTTGTAGCCCATATTTGTAAACAGTATTTACGTTTTTGCTGTTGCTCTTTGGATGCAGTCATTGATAATCCATATTTATTTCTAGTATTTACATTTTTGTTGTTGTCCTTTGGTGCAATCATTAGTAATCCAGATTTATCTTTGGGTGTAATATTTGCAATTTTTGTTGGTGTTTTATTCATGCAACATTAGTACCGCAGATTTTGAAAATGAGAGGAAAAACAATACCAACAACAGAACAGGTTGTCCAATGTTTACAAACAGGCACCCATACAGTCATGTCAGTCGCCCATTTCAGCTACATGATTTAATTAAGATCTGGTATTACACTAGTGAAAAGAAACCCTTTAACTGTGTTTTAACTTCTAATTTAATTTGCTAACACACGGCTGCGAGTACTGCTGCACCTTACAGCATTTTATTAGCAGGATGATGTTCTTTCAAAATGTCCGGTCTTTCCCCTATTCTGCAGCGTCCCAGCATGCTATTGGATTAAAATGTGCCTGTTGCCGATTATTATCTTTTGATATTATTTTCCCTGGAATGTTCTCATTTGATTATAAAGAAGAAGTACACTTTCTTTCAGTAATGCTCATTACTGCATGGTCCACGTTTTTTTTGTTTTGTTTTGTTTTATATCTGAAGACCTGAACTCCCGCAAGGAAGCAATGATTCGTCTACTAATATTTCAAGTGCTAAACGAAATGTTAATTGATTACGACAATGATAAGGAAAGAAGCCGATAGATAGGCTAGCCTAGTTTTGGGTGTCACCTACTTTTCAAGGTGAACGTCTCTTAGGTATTTCTTGCAAGAAATCCTCAATGACCCGCATTTTTCAGGTAGCGCTCCTTTAATAGCCGAGGCCTAAGAGTTAGTACCTGCACCAGGGCCGGATTCAGACCTCTAGATGCCCTAAGCACTTAAAAGATGTTGGCGCCCTCATATACTGTGACTGTACTTCAATTAAGAAAAGAAAAATCGAGTCTTAGACGCCAGTAAAATACTTTAATTTTTATTCATTTACTGTGAGACTCCATTTTTTGTGGACCTTGGTTCAACTTCACCATTGGCACTTTTGCACCATAATAAATTATGGTCCATGGTATATCCTGTAATGAACATTTTCTGTGGTGCCCCCTTTCCTTCGATGCCCTAAGCACTTGCTTATTTTGCTTAATGGTTAATTAACCCAGCCCTGACTTGCACGCTAACCCCCTCCCCCACCCTCCTCACCCCCCCCAAAAAAAACCCACCAAACAACGACAACGAAAATTAAAGCCACTTCCCTTGACGTGTATTTTTTCTGCGCGTGTTTGTCACGAGCATGCATGTTCAAAAAGCATTATTATGTCTCTAAAATGTGCTTACAAAAAAATACCATATCTCAAAAATACGCTCTATAATGAAAAAGAAAGAGCGCTTTTCAGAAAACACATGTATATTCACTGAGCGAAAAAGACGGGCAGAAAAAGGCCTGAAAATCGGCTTCATAGGAAGAGGCCTTTGCTCTGCAGCCGTACACGAACTAAAAAGAACAAAAAAATAAGCTCCACCTGTATTAGTGGGTGTTTTGTTTTTTTTAAATCACCACCCCAGTTTCTGGATAAGAGGTATCCTGATGTCAGCTGTTTTCTACCGCGGTTACCACCGACCAGACTTCTTTTTTTCGATAATGTTGCTTCTCCAGCACTGCTTTTAAACCATCTGCGACTGTTGGCATTTTAGGAACACGATGAAGATAACGCAAAGGCAATGATTGCACCAGGCTTGGAGATTTATAGCTGGGTATTCCTAGGGTTGGCAGACCAAAAAAAAAAAAGAAAATGTCGGAAAACGTGAGGTTGGCAAAACCAGGTCTTGATTTCCAGAACAGCAGTACTATTAATTTGTGAATGTTGTTGGATTTGGTAGGTTTTTCATCCAACCGGCACCTTGTTTCTTGTTCCGTTTCTAAACCCAGAACAGTCCGATGTTTCCGGTGAATTTAAGAAATATTAACTGATCCTGTGCTCATGGAGGTTTGGTATTTTGTAACGTGTCACAACTCAGTTGATTCCGGTTCTACCTTTACATGAGTTACATGTGATATATAATCCATTGAGAGAGGCAAAGAGAGAGAGAGATAAGGAAGTGACTTGGGAGAGAGAGAGAGGAAGAGATGGGGAAAGAGAGAGAGAGAGAGAAGAGAGAGCTGGAGAGAGAGGGAGAGAGAGAGAGAGAGAGAGAGAGAGAGAGAGAGAGAGAGAGAGAGAGAGAGAGAGAGAAATGAGTGAGGAGGGAGGTGGGTCCATGTCCAAAAAGCTTTATCATAACATGATGCACTCCATGCCACTCCTTGACATCCGCTACATCTTAGTGCAGAAGCAAAAACTATTGTTGTAACTTCAAATTGGGAACTGAGTACAGGAACGTGAAAACAACAACAACAACTACAACAACTATTACTATTGACATCATAAGGAACGTCATTGTGAGATATTTATTATCGTACGCGAATTGATGGAAAATTAGTTCGTTTCAGAAGTTTAACATGTGATACATTGTGTATCAGTCCATTGCGATAACTATGGAAGTATATCGTGTACGCCGAAAAAACACATTTACGAAAAATGAAGTTAACCCGCTACATTATGTAATATATTATAAAGACATCTAAATATAGACACAGCATATTGCTGGCCCCAAGACACAGAATACCGAGCCGAACCATTCCTTCTTCCACTATTTGTCCATAACTTGCGCGGGATACGGGGAGTAGGCCTACCGGTACTTCTCTTTTTCGTTCAATTATGAAGGGATGTGGTGCGAATTATTGCATTATTGACATCGATGATACTCGCGCAGGCCGACGGACGGAATATGACGAAATGATTTCGTCTCGGTATCCTGTGTCCCGGACTGGCCTTTCCATGAAACTGCTGAAAGTGTATTCGCTCAACTGCAGATAGTATTGCTAGAATTGTAGCACACTGAGTCAAGTCTTGTTTTGTCTCTACTCTAGTGTGAGATATTGACTATGGAGTTAAAGGAGATCTCTTTGCACTGGCGAGACCAAAACAAGTCCGTCTCAATGGTTCGAGCGCGACATAACTGTCTTGAGCCCGCTAACGAAGGAGGAGATCTCGCACATTGAGTCAAAACATTCGCAAAACAGACTTGATTCAGTGCTCCATGAGCCGAACTTTTTTTTTTTTTTCAAAACTAGATGAAATATCCGGCATTATCCGGGATTAATCCGTGTTCCCACCCTTCTCTCTGATCTGGACAATTCCCCATAATAATCCATAGTCTTGCTTAGGAACTTATCGCATCGGGGCTCTACACTCCAACTGAATGCATGTCAATAGCAGTTCCCCCGTGCGGTGAGCTTATCAAAGGGAGCGCAAAAAGACCATTATATTTTACATTTTAACAATTTTTGTAAACACTGGCCTGAAACTTGAATAAACACAATAGATCGATACAAAAGCTGATTAACCGAGAAAACGATTGAGAAAATTAATTATATATTTTTTTAAACTGAAATTTAGGCTGCAGCGTTGAGCACACAAAAAAAAAAAAATGACCAAAATGACCATTGTACCACAATGAATTCTCCCACCACTTTTTTTTTTTTTTTTACAATCAGATTATTTTATGAACTCCTCTAAAGAAATGTTGTTGTTGTTGTTATTGATGAAGGGGATGCATGCACAGTACATGTGTTTCAAATCTTTATAAAAAGGTTATTGTTATTGTTCTTCTTGTTAGGCCTCGTCTGTCTACCACAGGACGTAGTCCTCCACCCAATGATCCCCAGTCTTCTTTTTTGTGTCAGTTTTTATCTATTGATACCTGTCCTGTCCTCCCGTTTGCACAATATCGCTTCTCCATCATCTCCCAGCGCATCCTCTTGTTCTCTTTGCTTTTCTTGACCTCCATTCACTGCAACGCCTTGTCCATCTACTACATTTCATTCCTCGGATATGGCCAGCCCATTTCCTTTATTGTCAAAGTATAAATTTCTCAATGCCTGTAACCTGGGGTTTGTTTCCCAATATCTGCGTGAGGTTTTTAGCGTTGAGCTTTATTTTGAGAATCTTTCTTTCCACTGCTTTTTGCAGTAAATATACATGTATCCCTAAGAGAAATTCCAAGCAGAATGTTTTCTCTTTTTTCTCCTAGCATTTTATAAAATGAAGTTCATCGCACTTGCACTGTTTCTTCATAGGACTAGCAATATGCCCCTAGGAGCTTAAAGAGGTCACATATAATTATTTATTCTGTAAATGAAGATAATGATGGCACCATGGTTTAAAGTGAGTAAGTCCAGACCTGTGCTTAGAGTGAAGTTATCATTTTCTAGTACACAAGGACATTAAGCGATAAGGGATGCTTTTTGTGTGTGCTTTCAGCCCGAACTTGTGTACTTAGGAAGCCAACCCGACAGGTCGAACAAACGTCCGTTTGTCTTTCACCCGACCTCGTTTTTGTTTCGTTCCCTTTTTTAAGCTGGAAATTGTTTTTTCGGTTGACCGAAGGAAGTTTTCTGCATGAAAAAGTTTCCTATTTTCACGTAGTCAAAAGAAATTTCAATCGGAAAATAACAGGAGATTAAAATAACTGCCGTGGTTCAAGGTTATTCTTTTTTTTTTCAGCCTAATATGTAGCAGGGAAGACCAAATTTAAATAGTTTGCAGAGTTCTGACGAAAGATCTCAGAATCAATATCTGAATCAGAATCATTGATCTATCTCAGACAAGAAATTTGTCTTTGTCTTTGCTAAAACAAAAAATGTACAGCGTCGAGGGCATTGACATCAGGTCAACAGAACACAGACAGATTGTTGTAACCGTTACATTCTTCATTCTTATTCTCTCTCTCTCTCTCTCTTTCTTTCTTTCTCTTTCTTTCTTTTTTCTTTCTTACTTTCTTTCTCCTTCTACTTATCTGCATCTCCTCTCTATCTTTGTCTCTCTCTCGCTCATGTCCGTCTGTCTCTTTCTCTGTCTCTCTCTCCTTCTTTCTTTCTTTCTCTCTTTTTTTCTTTCTTTCTTGCCCTATCCTTTCTGTTGTGTGTGTGTGTGGTGACTCTTTCTCTCTCTGTATGTCTCTCTAACTCTCTTTGTCTCTCTCTCTCAGTCTCTCTCATTCTCTTCGTTTCTCTCTCTCTCAAGGTGTCTCTGCATCTCTATTCTCTCTCTCTCTCTCTTTCTCTCTCTGTCTCTCTCTGTCTCTCTCTCTCTCTCTCTGCAGTGTCTGCAGTGTCTGCAGTGTAGTTAGGTTTCTCGATATGACAAGATGGTTCAGTGAGAAGACAAACACATAACTTACACACCTTATGGCTCACTGCTCAGATACTGAAAACACTCATTGACTCATTAGACCTCTGTAATCCATAATTTTTTATTTGAAATCCTAACTTGACGTCCAACATTGTACATGGCTTTAGAATACTTTCCAAGTCCAACATTATCTTTTTGGTGATAAATATTTATTTAGTCATTTTTTTATGCATTTATCATTGTCATTATTGTTGTTATTGTTATGATTATTATTCTGTTATTCGATTTTGCATTGACTTGACTATTTTCAATCAGTTTAGTCAGTTTGTTTGCTGGTTGTCTTTTTTGTTTCTTTGGAAAAGCAATCCGCCTCTGGACATTAGAGTGTTAATATTGAATTAATTCCAGGTAAAAAACTGAATACTCACCGACCCCGTGGTTGAATGTCAATATACAGTTTATTATATAGAGACAGTTAATGCCGTTCTTTCAGTACACAGAAACCATAAGATGCACATTTAATGTAAAAAAAAAAGCGTTTACTATTTTCAAACTGACATTTCACAATTTATTTCCTAAATCGGATTATTCCACGAATCAAATAGATTTATTGTCAACTATCTTCTGACACTATCTGAGTGCAACGTAAGACTAACTACCGTCTACATGTAGTGTAGCTTGTAAGTCAAAATAAATGATAGCATATCTGATTACCGTTGACGTGTGATAACGAGTCCTTCCAATGTCTTAAGGGGATACAGATACAGACACAGGCTGTGAAACTGCACAGCAGGTGGTGATGCAAGAGATAATCGTAATAAGAACCGGGCGATAAAACGATTACTTGTCTAGCAGCTTTTACAAATCAATTCAGATGTTAGAAAACATTTCACTGTCTAAATGGCACGGTGCGCTGTTCCTTCGTGTTATGTTGATAAAGAAAACATTTCACATCTACATGTTCAAACCAGATACATTCCATTCCCTGGTGTCAACTCCGTTTGTTTTTATTCAGTATACCGCTGGCACTATCATAAAACCGCATAAGTGCAGTTTACATTACGAACTCTTGGACGAACTTTTTGTTATTTTCTATTGAATAATGGAGAGTGCGGTAGGTTTATTTTTTTCAAATGGTTGTAACTAAAAGTGAATTTAATTAAGGATACGGAATACAAATTGTGTCAAGTGAAGCTGTTTGTTGTTTTTTTGCCACTCCTACACAATTTGGCACTTCCCACGTACGCGGTTTTGTGATAGAGCCAGTGATACCGTGCGCATTTCTGCAGTTTCGTAATTCCATTCCATGACATTCTCATAATTTTATGACTCAAGTAATGTCACCTGCTAAACACCTGATTCTTGCCCTGAGGTGTAAAATACAAACACACACTAAATCAAGTCAGTGGGAAATAAGCGCTTTTCCCCAATGCTTTCGCGAGTGGCTGTTTTCCGCATGTACAAGCGTGGTTTACTACCTTGCCACATAGCTTACTTTTCATCAACAGCCGTTACAATAACAAATAATCTGCGTACATCTGTCGTTGCGTTGGAGCAACTTGTTGATTTTCGGCATAGCTCTTTACCTTTATGTTGAGTATCTTGGCAGGATTATGTTTAACAACGATCGCAAGAATCTCCAACTTTTATCCGTTGTTTGCTCTGACGTGGAAGCGGAGAACAAATAGCCCTGAGCATTTCACCTGCATGATGAATTCCCTGATACTCTGTTGTTCAGTTCTTCTCTTTTGGAATTTTGTTGTAGTAAATGATCAGTTGGGGGACACGTTGGTCTGGAGGCAAGGTGCTCGCCTCTCAAGCCGAAGGTACCGGGTTCGATTCCCGGTAATTACAGGCATGCTGGAAATTTGAGAGAATTTCCTGTCCTAGATCTTATAGTAGGTAGGATCGAGCACCTAGTCTTCTCAGGTAAGGACGAAAAACGCAGATGGCCTGGGTACACGTTAGGTACGTTAAAGATACCTTGGCAGTTGGAAGTCGAAAGGAGCAGGCCTAACAAGGCCGCAGCTTGGGCAAAACTTACAAGAGAAGGCCCATCGAGAAAATCGATGTTGTCTTCGGTCATTCTATAAAAGACGCTCTATGTCTGTCCGATCAAAATCGCCTAGTGAAAACTGGGCGTAAACACTTGTTGCATCAAAAACTAATAAAAATATTGGGAAAACCCCACTGTCTCGTCTCAGCCTTATCATCAGAAATGGGATATCTATCTTTGCATTCCCCAAACCAGTGGCTTTTACTCAGTTAGTTGACATAACCTAACATGGCCAGTAATTTAACAGGTAACTTTGTTTAGACATAGCCTACTGATACAACCTCACAAACAGTTTGTACGGTATTTCAACAGGACATTTTCACACCACGGGACACTCTGAAGTAATTCACTATTGACCCAGAACGGAGATTAACAGATCACCGGTACCGCGAACCGACAAGGAACCTGTAGATAGAAACTGGCAAGGTGGAAAGAAGCTTAGTTAGAGTGGATTTGTGGTTTGTAGTAAGGCCGGGGAACATTAGGATAAGTTACGTGGTTTTCCAGGCTACACTGTCTGAATGAGACAAGCAGCTCTCGAAGTAATGAGAATGCGTTTGTGAGTGTGTGTCGGCCGGGGGGATGGGGGGGGGGGTCGTGTATGTGTGTGTGTGTATGTGTATTTATTGACAGATGGTTTCACTCTCTCTTTCTGACTTTTGTTTCTACTCTCAATCTTGTTTTATAGTGGAGGGGGGGGGGGGATTAGACTTTTTAGATGATGTCTTACAAGCTAGAAATATTCAGCTTATATTACAGACAGTCAAATCTTTACTCGTTGGATAATCGTAGCGCGAAAATTAAAATCAGGCATCTATAGCCATACGTGTGCAATTTCTGAAGAACATTGTATTCATCATGAAGTATAAAATTCATAACAAGAGAATAACAAATAGTTTCTAACCTAAACTTTTGGTCGGTGAGAATGAATAGTTGTTCAAATACAAATTACCAGACATATGTAAGGTGGTCTCAAAAAGTTTACAGCTGTTAGAGAAAGTAGCTTAAAGCATTCAATACTAGTAATTATAATTTAAATCACAAGGTCCCAGGTATAGAAAAGAAACAAATTAAGTGATATGTCTGAAGTGCATTTTAACTGTGGCTTCAATGTCACAAAGTTCCTTCAAATTCTCAATCTTATTGACCACTAGAAAAATCGCAAAGTTATAGATAAGTTTCTGGTCTTGCAAGGTACTAGTCTTTCTTACAAGACATATTTCAAGGCATGCTGGTTGTCACTTTCATGGCACTTTGGGTCTAGAAGGTTAACATATTTATTTTTCTGTTACTCATGTTTCATGTGCAAACACAATACCGAACCATAGTGTTGATAATCGACAACGCGGTGGAAGTTTTCAAATTAAAAACTTGTTAAGAATGCCTGCGGAAGAGCTGGAAGATTAGTCAAACACAGACAGCGATACTAATACTGATGCGCTAGAGCGATACTGACCACCACTTGTACCACATGTACTTAACCAACATCGAAGCACATTCAAGGTAATGATTTGTGGCATTTGCCTTGTCTGCACATTGCAGGCATGTGCGTCTTCAAAGGGCGCAGGTACAGGAAGTTGAGTACCGTACAAACAGGCACTGTAATAGATAAACGCAACGCCTGGAGCCAGGGCTTCCCATGGTGTGCCCCCAATCTCAAGTAATTACTAAACCATGCGCATAATTACACGTAGATCTTAATCCGGTTTTATCAATAACATCAGGTGACCGCGCGAGGCGTGACGCAATAACGGGCAAGATGATTCCATTCACTGTCTGGCCAGCAGCCATAGGTGGTCATCTGCCTACATTGTCAAGCACAACCAGTGCCCATTTGTTTTCTTCAGACCTAAGTGGTTCTGTGGCACCGTGTGCTGTCGAGTGGGCATTGAGAATTTAAGCAATCACTTAGATTAGGAGGCTGTTGATTCTTGCACTCTGGGTCCCGGGAGTGTTAGCGGTTTTGTGTAAGTATGAAAAACACATATCGCATTGTCTTATTCTGAATAACACAACAGGAAACAATTTTGCAATTTTAGTGATATGGTCCATGCTGTTACTGCATTGTTTTAGTGTAAGTTTTACTCAGTTTTTGTTTTTTTGTTTCATTAATTTTCTTTTTCTCTATTCATTTCTGAGAATTTTACCACTGTTATGAAATTTATGCGGAACTATTTGATTCCACTTGTGAAATTTAAATTGATGAAGCTCTGAATGCCAAACATAATTAAACAACTTGAATAGACCGTGGAAGGCGCAAAGTGGCCGTTATCCCGCCGACGTGCCGTAAAACCGAAACTCAAACTTAAACTCAGTTAAATGCCGCTGCCCGGGCAAAATTGAAATTAAAATTAATAATTTAAAATTTATCCCTATCACCCCCCATATCACCAACAAAAATGTATAATTCATTATTAATTAAATATTATATAATATGTATTCAAATAATATTATAATACATTAGAATACAAGTTGTGAGTTGTGAACTGTTGTGAGTTGTGAACTGCGCCTAACAGGCTGCGTTACAATTTGCTCTGAGATAGAGAGAGATAGAGAGAGTGAGAGAAAGAGGGTGAGAGAAAGAAAGAGAGCGTGAGAGAGATGCAAATGGAGAGAACAAGACTTTCTGTAAAGCGCCTAGAGCAAACTCGTTTGGATCAGGCGCTATATAAATGATTTTCATTATTATTATTATTATCATTATTATTATCTTTATTCCGAAACTACAGTGGTTTATTTTTAGATTTTCCACTCTGTGCTTATTTTCATCTTCTTCTTTCCTTATTATATTCATTTTTGTGTTCTTTAATATATTTTTTTTTTCGAATGCCTTTCTGTATACTCTTGTTTTCTTTTATTCTGTTAATTCTTTGCCTGCGCCCCGTTCTGTCTGCTCTGGTCAGACTTAGATCCTCTCTGAATCCCAAATGCTCATCGTCTTACAGAAATATGGAACAGTTCAAGACAGATGTGGCTGCCCCTACAATTCGTTTTTTCCTTATCCGGCTTATCTGGTCTGGGAAACATCGTAGTGGGAACTGAGGCATCCATAATTATTAATTCAGCACAGGCCGTAAAGTAAGACGGGGCCAAAAACAAAATTAAAATGAGAGTCCCGAACTTTGCAGTTAGATCATTGTCTCTCAAGAGTTCAATTCTCATTTTCATTCAGATAACATTATAGGCAGTGGTCTAATAATAATTATCCTCTCCACTGTTGTTTTTTTTTATGGACATTGGCATCTTTGTTACTTGTATGACTAGAAAATGGGTTCTGTCCAGTTTTGTTTTGTCCAGCTGGAGAATGCCTGGCTGCAAGGCTGCTCCAGGTCCATGATCTTACACTTTTCAAACCTCCTTTCGTGGATTGTTAACCTCGCTTCAATACCATGACTATATAATAAAATGCATCTTTCACCTCATCTGCTGTGTAAATTCTCTTGTATAGAATATAATCACTGCAGATGCCGCGTTTGTTATCAAAATGATCCGCTCCGATCAAAATATCCCCGCATTCTTAAACTTTTTCCAAGCCCTGCGAAAACCTTCCCTGCTGATTTTTATTCTCAGCAATAAAAAATAATTTGCACCGAATATTTACAATGCTTTATTTTTGAGATATCTAGATGGCATTTTAAAGTCCTGTTACTAGATGGAAAACGTGCCTTCTAATCATACTGAAAGCTTAACACAGAAAGAAAAGCGCAAGAACACAAATTTTATTTTTTTTGTTCAATAATATGTCATATTAGCAGATGCCGCCTACATTATTAAGGAAATGCAAGGGACTCTGTGAAAGGCAGAGCTATATAATGTATTGTTATTTATGATTTATTAACTCGTTAACATTTTTGGACCACGAAACTCTTAGTTGATGATATATAGACAACGAATTATCCAAAATGTGTGAAAGTGATCATTTTCTCTGCCATAGACAAAGCTTTGATGATAACTCTCATAATTCATTAGCCTGTTCATTGCACGCTATTGCTCCCCCTGGCTGTGAATTTGCTGTTACACTACAAGGACAAAATTAGTGTTATTTTGCAACTGCCCAATCAGAAGTGACAGGAGAGCAGAAAATGTATTGTGGTGATGCTGTAGAGCGAGAAATAATAATATTATTTTTCCTTGGCCCTGCCATGAAATGTGGAAGATCCGTATTTTATGCAAGTGGAGACAAGTCGTTTTACTTCAAAGCTATCACTTGTCTTAATTGCATTTTGAGTTATATAACATTTGAAACTGGCTTATTGTGTACCCTTGCCCGTTTAAATTAATTAACAGAAAAAATATATAACTTTATTTGCTCCACAGAGTTCTTAGAATATTATCCGGCAAAAAGGGTTTCGATCATTAGTTGCGCTTCTGCATTTTTCATGTAAGGGATAGCGATAAACCTTCCTGTCCGGATAAATTGTCTGGACAATATATTGTCTGTCGTTCCATTGAATATAGTTTAATATCCAGTTATTCTTTTGTTGAATCCAACAATCGTCTGTTTTTTAAAGATCCCCATAACCTGATGTGTAATTCCTGGCGGTCTTATAACAATGCCTTCACCCAATAGCCAAGCATAGATGGAGAGTGAATCACCCAATGTGATGTGGCAGTTTGGTGCAGGAATATTTCGGGTGTAAAATGGGCTTTGACATTAATCTCTTTCAGGCTTTTGTAACATAATGGGTGTATTTTGTACACTTTATATAATACCAACTGTGGGGACCCCCCGCCTTGCTCTGGATAAACTTATGCCTAGCATTCTGTCTTTTTTTTTTTTTTTTCTCATCGCTGATTTAGGTGGTCTGTCCAGACTTGTCTGTCTCTTTGCTAAAACATGGTTGAGTTGTTGGTTCAAGTAAGAAAAAGTAAAAAAGAAAAAATATATACATTTTGGCCGCGATTCATCAGAATGTTTTCGGGTTAGTTTGGGCCACTTTCCATTAGAGAAACAGCCACTGTAACTCTTTCATGAATGTCACTGGCTGACCGTAAAATAAATGAATGGTGAATATTTTGGCCAACTGCAACCATAACCGCGCGCTCCCCATTACGAAACCTTAGAATCTTTTTCGGAACTCACATGGTTGGACACGTTGTTATAAGGGATATCCTGGCATTCTTCACAATGTTATGATGGTGTCCCAAAATCTTAAAATCCTTTTATAACACCATTAGACACGTTATGTAATTACGATTGACACGGGACACGGTGGTCTAGAGGCAGGGTTCTCGCCTCTCATGCCGAAGGTACGGGATTCAAATCCCGGTCGGTGCAGGCATGTTGGAATTTGGGGATTTTTCTTATATTTTCCTGTCCCTGATCCTATGGTAGGTAGGATCGAGTGCCTAGTCTTCTCGGATAAGGATGCAAACTTCAGAAGGCCCACGTGCACGTTGCTCACGTTAAAGATACCTTGGCAGTTGGAAATCATGAAGAGCAAGTCGTACAAGGTCGCTGCCCGAGCAAAATTTTAAAAAAAACGAACTCCCACCACAACAAGACAAATAAAACAAGAAAACGTGAGGTGTAAATGCCAAGGGCAGCGAACCTCCTAAAATAAAGATCTAAAGACATAATGATGTAATGACGGGGGCATAAAAGTCATGTACAAGGAATATCCCGACAATACGCGCAAATTTATCCCAAACTCTGATTTTCAGAAGATATCATTGCATGGTAGTTCTAGAACTGGGATTCTTGTGTGAATTTCAGTTCAAAAGGAAGAGGATACATGGCGTATTACAACATAATCCTTGTGTTTTTGTCCATCAACGAAATTTTGATGACTAGATTTGTGATTCGCGTCATGCAAGCCATGTTCCTAAATATTTCGGGAGTAATATTTATTGTGATTTCCAAACATCGGAATGGGGGAGGCTTATTGGCCTCTTAGGCCTATTTATTTGTTTATTTATTTATTTACTTATTTACTTATTCATTGCACAAGTGAATTACCGCTCCATTCTATATAATTATCATAATAATTATGTGCTTGCATGTCGAGGTGCATCGTGAGTGTGTCCCTCGTCATGAAATATTCAGCTTTGATATTTCCCTCGCTATTTCGTCATGTCTTTTCCTTTCGCTGTTTGCTTCTGTGAAGCTTCCGTCGCGGAAAGATTAGCAGGAACTCTGCACACCAAAATAAACCACCAGCACTTTGGGAGCTATGTTTGTGTCAGGCTTATAGAAACGGAAGCGGTGAACCGTAGACTGACTTGTCTCTTCTTCATCATCAAGGACACTGCTGGGGTGAAATCACCCAGCGTCGTTTCGACATGTCTGCTGCTTATTTTCGGGACAACGTTGAACTATGGCAAAGAAGAGAATAAAAAGTCTTACTTCTCTCAGAGGCTGTGCATTATCAACAAATAATTTTAAAAAACACATTTTCGATGGAATTCATATTTTTATGATTTTATTATAAAACAATACAGCAAACCTTCTGACCCTAGAAGCATTGTCAGATTAAGAAAAAAGAAAACTTCAACCAATTGTGAATACCCTGAAGAAAATGTTACTCAGTTCACCTGGGCAGTCTCACTTGACATTGGTATTTTTAAGCAACAGTATTATCTGAGACAGATAACGAGACGGACCAGTCTTTCTCCCACCGCATGTACACAAATTGCCCGCGTATAAGTAAGGTGAGTACTACTTTTTCTTCGTTCAATTATGAAGGGGTGTGGTGCGAATTGTTGCATTATTGACATCGATGATACGCGCACAAGTCGACGGACGCAATATTACTAGTTGAATCGTCTCGGTATCCTGTGACTCGGGTATTAAACTATTATTGTGATCAATGAAGGAGTGAGGGAGTATAGCTGATATGGCAGTGATTCTGGGAGCAGGCCTGTTTGACATTAAAGATCAAAGAACCAGACATTTGTTCCCCCTGGTTTTTAAAATAAGAGCCCTGTGTACAATAGCACGAACTCTTCATAAGAATGTCCCCCCACATAATACACTCAGCAGTGTGTCTGTAATTCTTTGACTCTTATGTCGTTTGCGAATGTTGTACGTAATGAAATGCCAGTACTGTGATTTTATTAATTTTTTCCAGCTTCATGCAAATCACACCTTTCATGTCAGAAGTATTGACCGGCCGTGGAACTGGAAAAAAATATTTGATTGCGAAAAGTCTGTCTGGAGTACACAGTATCTCTTTGAAAGCAGTTTTACCAGCAAATCGTGACAAGAATGACAATGTAAAATAACAATAATGATAGCATCACATCATTATTTCTTGGAAACTGACTAACATAAATATTTGATAGTTTACACAACTTTTAATCGGTTCGAGCATGTTATGATAAAAAGAGTGGATGTCTGGGTCTTCCAGACCCCGAGTGTAAAATAGGGTAAAACAAAACAAAAAAAAGTACCCAACTTTTCCATGGCAACTTTTTGACCTCAACATTTGTCACGAAATCATGTGTCAGTGACGTCAAAGAGTATTTGAGCAAGGAAATAAATCTGCAACAGAGAATGAAGCTTTAGACTACAAAGGCACTGGCTGACTTTGATGTGCGCTTTCATACTTCACCTTCAAGTACTTGATAACTGAGTAGACGAAGAGTCAACAGAGTAAAAAAAAAAAAGGCGCAATATAAGGGATTTACCATCAAATGTGATTGATTAATTGTTCTATGTAGCCAGCTTGCCATTATTGCGATCGAGTGTCATTGTGCTACAAGAGCAAAATGCATTGAGTGCCTGCGCGGCGTGTTTATGATTATGTCTTATAACCGTTTCTGCCCACTGTCAGTTCCTGAGCATTGCATAACGTCGGGGATTCAGCATGAGACGTCGCCAATGAGCTAACATCGAAAACCACTCAGTTGCTGTGGCATTAGAAAGCAAAAGCGTCAAACATTCCCAAAAGCCATTCATGGAAGCAATAACTTTTATAAGATATTTTGGGCGGATATTAATTAATTGTCAAGCAAAAAAGACAAGATGTGCTGCTATTGGGATAAACAACGCCTCCCTTTGAACCAGCGCCACCAACTCCAAAATAAAAGATAGGCAAGAAAATTGTCTGTCGATTGGTGACATCATCATTAGGCATAATTTTGTAACTGTTGATATTCTTGGCGTTATTTTTCCAATTATCACCATCATTATGACTTATTCATTGTCTTTCTGAGGGCTTAAATATAACACACTAGATGAGCTACCGGGCATTGCCGGGAATAAACAATCATGTGATCCGCCTCCCCTCTCTAGTATAAAAAAAAGTCTAGTCTTGCTTCAGAACTCATGCGCACCAGAACACTACACACCAAACTGAACACTTGATACGGTTACTTTTTATTACATGCACGGTACTATATATTACGAAACAAACATGCAAAAATATAGATGTTAGTTACATAGCAATAAACATTGTCATTTTTAATAAAATACATGTTTGAAGTAAACGACTTTTAATTATAGCCATCATCTTCCTTATCTCAATTGCCACCTTCCTGCCAAATTTAAGGCCTGAAGAGTGTATAGTTTGGTCAGTTAGTCACGCCAAAGGTTGCAAGTTACTGAAGTATGTAATAGATTATCGCACGCGAACTAATATAGCACAATGTGACGATTTTGCTATGTCCTCGAAAACAGTTTTTATTCCACGTAACATAATAATATGATATCAGAAAAATATATTATTTTTGTCGTATTGCACAGAAAGGTTTCCCCAATAATTCCGCTCTGTCAAGGTCAGGTATTTTCTAAAAATGGAAGACATCAATACTTTAACACACTGAATCACCTCTTTGGCAACAAGGTGATCAAAAATTAATCAGACCACTATAATGGGCTCATGGACGCGATTCCTGCTCACCATGAAAACGAAACACAACACGGGTATCACAGCCATTCATTGGACCAGTGCATGTATTATCTGCGTACCATCTGAACGATTTGACAGGGCCAAAGAGAAAAGGGCAAGTCATCGTGACCTTAGTTCTTGTTTGTTCCAGCTTTCTGTTTTGCACAACTGAGAATTTCGACGGTAAACGTTTGCGCTGATTTAGTATTATGATATGGAGTTAAAATAAATCGGAACTGTGAAACAGCTTGATAATATGTGCCACAACACGTTAAACAAGTGTCAAAGTGTGTATTTGTCATGCCTCTTCTCCTGTTTTTTCAGAAAATGGAGATAGAACAAGCGAGAACTAACGTCGCCGTATGCGAAAGGCAGTTTTGTTTTCTTTATCATGGTAGTACAGAGAGCAAAACAACTCGATACAGTTATTCTACAGCTTTCACGTAATCACAACCGTAGCTCCTAAAACAAGAGATTTTCGTACTCCAACGGTATGAAGAACAATTTACTTTTCTCCGCTGCATGTGGTCGAGTTAGAGGGTTGATTAGGCTGTTTCAATGTTTTTCTAGCAAATTATCTACAGGTAGCCTCTGACAGTAGGTCATACCACAGACTGGGCGACTTCAATTTGCCAAGAGGCAATGCCTATTATTTTGTGGCGATCGCCCTGTTAAGGGTTCGAGTTGGGTTTGAGTTAGGAGAGAGCACGTGGACACGAAAGCGGTCACATTGTGCTAGGGGAAAGCAAGACCATAGACGGCATTATGACAGAACGGTAGGACAGAAGAAGAAATATCGTGGAGATTAAAGACAATCTCATCACCAGTTTTTTTTTGCTAGATCTAGTATTCCTAGGTAAACTGTATCCCAATGGATCCAAGTTCCATGTCCTGCAAGCATAATTCCTGATAGAAGCTATTATGGGACCAAAGAGAGAGAGAGAGAGAGAGAGAGAGAGAGAGAGAGCGAGTTCAAAACACTTGATACTTTAGGCTGCAGTAAATAATCTTTTTTCTCAGTAAAGAAAAACTTCACAGATCATTTTTTTTCCCAGTTTCACAGAATGTGGACAACGAAGATCCAGTCCACCCTCAACCCCAACGTTGCTTTTGGAGGGGGGGGGGGGGGTTGAAAAATGTTTTGTAAAGACAGCTTTGAAATTATTATTTTTTTGTTTTGTTTTCATTTTTATCTGGTCTGAAAACAAAGATTTGGAGATGCAACTGGCCGTGATCTTTTTATTCCACGTATAGAATATATATGGTTCAAGAGAAAATGTTCTCACAAATCACAATCATCATGCCCATCACCTGCTTTCAGTGCCGGTCAGAATGTCCTCCATCCAGGCTGGGCCAGCCAGCAGCACTCAAACATCAACTCAACCACAAAATAATTTTATTGGCACGACAAATTACATGGCTGTGGCCAGTGTTCCTTCTATTGCTGAGGAGGGAGTGTTTGGATGTGGGAAGTGGATGGCGGGGCTGGGGAGGGGGGGGAGGTTTGGGGTTGGGGTTGGGGGGCGGATTGAATGGGGGGAGGGGGGTTGAACTACGAATAAAATAATACTCAGACAGACTTGGAGGGAAGAGAAAAGAGCAGAGAAGAGAGGTGAAATAATAAATGTGGACAGGAAGGAAAAATAAGGACAACAACAACAACAACAACAAAAGAATGGAAGAGAAAGAGGAAGATGAAGAAATAATAAAATCGGGCATTCCCCCAGCTATGGTCAAGTATCTAGCGCATTTTCTTACCAGCAGTATTGTGTACATGTTCGCATTCTTTTTCCTCGCTATTGAAATTTACTGAAGAGCAGTCAGTAGTGACATTTAACTTTGTTTTGCTTGCAGACATTAAGTGTCACAATGATTTTGTTCTGCGCAGTTCAGCCCAGAGATGTTTTTGAAAATTCTCTAAAAGCCAACAAAAAAAAAATTCACTCCAGGAATGACAGTTTTTTAGAGTGAGCACCCGGGCAGATAGGAAAACCCAGTTTCAGCTTTAATTCACTTTAATTTTTATCATTAAATGTGAACTCGAGGAAGGAGAGAGGCGTTTTTTTATATGGTTTTCGCCAGCAGAGAAATGGGTTTGTAGGCAAGCGATTTTAAAACCAGATTTATCTTGTGAATTTAAGGCGTATTATTATGGCGCCACAGAGACGTATTGGTGATTTGTTTAAATGGATCGATTTTAACTATTACGACATAAACACTTTGAATAATAATCACAGTAATCACCAAGTGTTCGAAAAGAAATCAATGCTAAAACAATCACCTAGATAAACTTTATTAACTCATAAAATTCCACCTGAAAATGAAACAGAGATATAAATAAACAACTAACAGGGTATTATTCTGTTTCTAAGACCACAGAAGTATTTCAAATACTGTTTTATCGTGTGCTAAAATTATCCATCTCATTCAAGTATAAGGTCGCCCTCTTGCCGTTAAACTGTGTATAAGCACATCGGCTTGTGTAGCTTTTATAAAGATGACATAACATATGGGAGGATCCTGTGGTTTTTTCCAGTGAGATATTTAAGTAATATTTACTACTGTGAAAGGGCTACAAAGTTACGTTCAAAACTGAGTGATGCAAAGGGTGTTTTACTTACTTATTACAGAATATTTCAATTCGTCACCCATAATAGAATGCCAGCCATAGCTATTGGCTAGAAATTGGCGTGGAAAACGTGCCACTGGCATCATTTTTTTAACATTAATAAAATTCTAAAAGCTTGCCAATGAAGAACAAAACATGGCGTTGTTTTTATTTCATTACAGAAATCCATCTAGAAATTTTAATCACTTTTTTTTTTGCGTTTTGAATTTTCAGAAATTACAAAATGTTTCTAGTGCCAGAACATTCTTGTGATATATAGATCTACGCTCTCTGGGCGTATTATCACAAATTTAGTTATGCAACTTTTGCTACTTGACTATTTTAAAATTATCATCATTATCAGTTGCCCTGTCTGGAACAGACATTGGCGATCATGGCTCTCCACTCGGATCTGTCTTCAGCCAACCTCAAGAGGGAGTTTTTGTTGTGACGTTCGTTAGTTGTCCATGAATTAAGACTTTTGTTAAAAGTTTTTCTCTGTCTACCCCTGCTTTTCCTGCCGTGACTGTGACTTTTCTTCGCTGTGACTGCTAGATGTTCGAGGCCCCTGAGGCGTCAGAAATGTTCGATTTAATACAACTTGTACTAGTGCATCTGCCTTTGTTTCCGCTGACGCCTTTAATTTTGGAGTGCAGAATAGATATTTTCTGTTTTTATCTTGGTTTTGCTCTATTTCTTCGCATTGTTCGTCTATCCAATTTTCCTTTGCTTCATTACATTTCTTTTTAATCTGACGGTTTAGATCTTGGTATTCCCTCTTATTTTTTAACTTTTGTCTTTATTCCATTAGGCCTAGATATTGTTGGTCTTTTTGGGGATATTTTCCTCTATAATATTAATAAATGAGTCCTTCATTTTATCCCATAGTTCTTCCACTTCAGTGATGTCTTCAAGAGCCTCGTATTTGTTTTTCACCCAAATTTGAGTGACCAATAATGAGGCCAAATTTTGCACCTCCTATGGCCCTCTGTCAAAAACGGCTGGAAAAACCTTGCATTGGCCAATAAAAGCATCACTGAAAATGAAGTAATGAAATGTAAAATGGCTATTTTCTGAAAACGACGAAGCCTGCAGTTTCGATAGAGATACGCGCTGGTTCTGAGAGCACGATGATATGAGAAATCGAATTGTTACGAACAAAAAACCTCACAATTCCAGGATGTGCAATCTTTTGACATGGTTATGTCCTTCGTTTCCGACTGCGGTCGATACAGTATCGTAAGTCTCAACATTGCTGCAATAAGTGGATCTGACAAGAGACCTGATGGATCTGTCAATATCAATGGTATCAATGCCTTTCAAAAACCGACGGGCGGCGGCCTTTGGTATGTGGAGGCGAGAAACCACGAATGTTTACAACGAGACCTTAATGGTCATAGCATGTCAGACGTCCGATTCCACAAATTACTTTCAATCCAGTATAAATATCCGGCTGAATGTGCTTCTACCATTAATGTGGATAAAACCTTGTGTTTGTGAGCTGAATTTTGTTTTCTCCTTAACTGCACATTTAGATAGGTGTGTGTGGAGGCTATTGGCCGTTTGCATTTTTCTTTCATTTTCGATGTAGCCTGATGAAAATACGTTGTTTAAACTGTGGGGAATCGGGGAAAACACTGACACACGCTTGAATTGACCTCTACTGTGAGGCAATGAATATTCCTTCATTTCTGCCAAGTTATCTAAAGTGAGCTTTGGAAATTGAAAAATAAAAGGCGGGGCTGGGGGGGGGGGCTGAGGGGGGTGGTAGGCCTTGCAGTCGCTGTACCTATGGCCCTCGTTAAAAAAATATTGAAAAACCCTTATATATTAGACTAATGAACGTGTCACTGAAAAAAAGCTGCAATGAAATTATGGATTATCTGAGAAAACGACAAGGCCTGCAGTTTCGGCAGAGATACGCCAAGGTTCTAAAAATCCGAAGGTATGAGAAATCGAATTGTTGAGAAAAAAAATATAAAAAGCTCCAGGACCACAGCCGCTGTGGCCGTGTCGCCAATGAAGTGGTCAATGCGGCAGGTGAGCCAAACATAATCTTAATCCAAACCTTTTACACTTTCCAAAAAGCCCAAATTCAGATTCGGATGTCCAGTAAAACGGATCGATCCAGTTATAGGGACACAAACGAGTGACCAGCTTGCGACCTGGTTCGGATTTGTCCTTACCAATCTAGATCAGAGGCGCGTTCCATAATAAAGCAATTTGTATCTCCCCGCGGTCTCTGCCTTAACGATTAAAACAAAAGCAACTCCACCTGTTTTGCGACACCCCACCCCCGGACCCTCGCTAAAGTGCATGTGCCTAAAAAACAAAGACCAAAGAGAATAGAAGTCAGTGAACTTGTTCGCTGCAACCTTCTTCTCTCTTCGAACCAGATTTAAGGTCATGACTTGAGTTTCTTAACTGATTTAATATTTGGATCATTATC